>CM069908.1:49625810-50168189 GCA_036172215.1 Camellia granthamiana | reverse complement strand
AAAAATGTGTTTTTGTACACTTTTTCACTTCTCTCTCTCTATATATACATATCTATCTTTTCTCCTCCATCTCTCTACAAACCCATCCAAACCCAAACTTCTCTCTTAGATTTAACAATAACCTTAAAGAATTTGTGTAGAACTCTAGAAATTTCTTTTTCTTTTTCTTTTTCTCATCGCTCGAGCGATGGACTGTTCATTCGAGCGGTCTCGCGAAGCTCCCAGTACTTTTGCAGGTCTGAGATTCTGAGAGTTGTCAATGTTCGCTCGAGCATAGAAGTAGTCGCTCGAGCGGTCTGCCTTAACTAGTCTGAACTTCTGGGAGTTCGTATTGTTCGCTCGAGCGAAGTGTCTGAATTTAGCACATTTAAAAGTCACTTTTGGTCCACTTTCTCTTTATTCTCTTTTGCTTCTTCTCTCTCTTCTTCCTCTTTTCCACCATTGTTATGGGTTTCAAGCTTTCAAGTTTGGGTTTCATCTATTTTCTTTCATTTTCTACCCCGTGTTCCTTATATAAAAGCGAAGAGCACGCCGAGGGCTTTTTATCCATCCAAGCAGATCACAATTTCATTGAAGTTGAAATTTTGGGTTCTTCCTCTTCTCTCTTGAGGTAAGGATTTTCTTTGCTTCTCTCCAATATTTTTCTCATAGATAGATGGATGGTAAATTTCTATTGCATAAAAACCTCATTTTGAGAAGATTTTTATAAACACATGTAAAGGAAGTTAGGGTTTTCAATTTATGGAGATTCAAGTTGAAATTGATAAGTATGATGAAAGTGTTGGGTAGTTAAAATATGAAATTGTGTTTTAAGGTTAAAAGCCCTAAAGTTTGGTTAACCCTAGTTATGGATTTACTTTAAATATGAGGAATTGCCTTAATTAACTTTAATTTTATGAAATTGAGAATATAATTGAAATTAAATTAGTACTTGTAATGAGACTAATTTGTTGCTAGAATAATAATAGGACATGAAGGTTATGCTTGGAAAATCAAAATTTGGAAATTTAATTTTTAAAACTTGAGAAATGTATGAAAATAATTGTGTTGTATAATTGAATATTAAAATTTTATGTTAATATGGAGAAGTCATGAGAGAAACGGAACACAAGAATTGTGGTTGTTTCCAAAGATAACCTTTATGCTTATGGTGGATGTGTTGTTAGATTAATGTGTGATGGAAAATGATGAATGGTGTTGTTGGTCTTGTCGGAATTGTAATAATAAATAACGTGATGAAATGATGGATGGTGATATTGGAATAAGGATCCGTTTCGTTCCGACTTGTGACCGGTAAAGCGTAGCGCTTAATAGAGGTTTCGCCTTCCTTTCGGAGTAGCGCCCGGTAAAGCGTGTGGTCTATTGAGATATGTTGAGGTTCAGCTTTCCTTCCAGCTTGTGACCGGTAAAGCACGAGGTTCGGCATTCCTTCCGGCTCATGATCGGTAAAGCGTGGTACTTAACAGAGATTCTGCATTCCTTCCAGAGTAGGCGCCTGGAAAAGCGTGTGGTGTGATGATGTGGCTTGGTAATGGAGCTGGTTTTTGTTTGGATTTATGTGAAATAATTATGATGAGGTCTATATGTATGATTGTGCTAATGAGAAATGAGTAATTTCATTGTGTAAAGTTGAACAGATGAAATTGAGTTGATTCATTTTATGTGGGTTATGATGGGGTGATGGTTTGGTGTGAATTATGGTAGAATGATTGGTTTCTATATTCTTGACCTTTAAGTGATGTTAACAAGGGATTCTTGAAAGAACTTTTGAAAGAAACTATACTAGAATGGTACGGAGACAAAAGAAAGAGTTTTCTTTGAAAAGTTTTCGTGGAATTCTTTATGAGAAAGGTATTACCTATATGTATTGTATTTTGAGTATGAAAAGAGCACATCAATTATATATGTATCATCTTTTAGCATTCATGATTGCATGTATCTAAAGATCTTATTATTGAGAATATTTGAAAATTCCTACTGGACATAGTTGTTCTCCCATGTATTTTTTCCATTTTCAAGGGAAAGGATTCGAAAATTACCATTGGAAGATTCAAGAAGTCCAATTTCTTTTATATGTTTTGTTAATTGGTGTGTAAATGAAATGTATATTATGGTTTTGGATTGAAGAGTGTCTTCACTTGTAAATATTTGTTTCTTAGCATTGTAACGTAAATCTTGGCATGTAATATTGTTGTATTCATTCGAGAGAGAACATTTTTCTTCTACTCAAGTGTAATTGTCACTTGTTTAATGTATTGGGTAAATGGACTTAAATCTAAGGATTTGGTAATGTATCTGGTTAATAAAATTTGGGGGCATGACAATTTGATAAGGCTTTTTACACCAAATTGAAGAGGGCGACGAGGGCTACATTTGAACTGATTGAATCAAGTTTTCATCAACATTAAACTTTAGGATTTTCATCTCCTTTCTCTCCCAAGCTTGAGGTAGGAACATTCTTACAGTTATATATATATATTTGTAAGTCTATGCTTGTTTGGAGTATTTCTTTCATGTTTGAACTATGGTTTTGGGTTCATGATCAACTCTAGATGATTTTGAAAGTGGATTTTCTCTATATTTCCCCAAACTTTTGAGAGTATGAGCTATGTTCTAAAGTGTGGGTGTTGTTTTGAAAAAATCCTTTCAAAATGGGACAAAAACCTAGTTTTGGTGGAAACCCTAGAATTTTGGAAATTTTGAGAAAGATGTTGAGATATTGTGAAATTCATGCTTGATAAATTATTATGCTGAATAATTGATGGAGAAATTTATATAGTGTATTTAATGAGGAATTTCATGGAGAAATGAGAAATGTTGATTTTGAAGCTTGATGAATAACTTCTTGTTGGTTTGTTTTAGAAAGACCAAGTTTAAAAATGATGATTAATATGTGGAGAATGAATGTATGATGATATTATTATATTATCTCTTGGGAGATATATTACGATGTTACATTGATAAGAGATGTGAGAATTTGATCACAATGGTGGATTGTGTGGTGGAATTGAAGATGGAACTATATTAATGAATTGTTACATGTTGCATTGTCATTCCATTTCATCTTCGTTATCATTGATTTCAATTTTTTGCAATTGAAAATTCTTGCTTTGAGAATTGAATTGCTTTGTGAAACAAGATCATCTTTAATCGTTTTGTGGTAAATACGTTGGTAAGTCCGGGTAAGGGATGTAGTTTTGTAATGCCCTCAAAATAATACATATCAGTCCAACATCCACGACATCTATAGACATAAGAGAATAAAGCATATTTCTATTTATCAGAGTATTCATTACAAAAGTATTACATGTTGACAACAAAAGTAAATGTCCTACAGGCTTACCACTTTCCAAGCCAACACTTGGTTACAAATAGAGAGTACTAACTCAAAACGCATTAAGCCCTTGGATTGAATTTACATGTAATACCAAAAAGAAAAATAACAACAAAAAAGATCCTTCAGCCTCTAAGCCTTCCAAGCTACGTCCTTGGAGGTGGCATACCATCTGCACCTGAAAATAATGTCCCATAAAGGGTGAGCCAAAGCCTAGTAGAGATATACTAAACCAAGTATGAGGAATAACTAAAACATTAGCATTCGATAAATGGTTAACACTCGTAAATCAACTTACAACACTTTCCAGTTTCATAACAAATACATCCATGTTTCATTTCACTTTTCCTGTACTTATCCAGTTCAAATTCATAAACATGGCTCACTATGTAGCCAAACAATTAAATGAGACTACAACTCATATTGAAACACTTCCATTATCCATAATTCAAATGAGACTACAACTCATACTAGAACATTTCAATACTTCAATTATCTACGTTATGTAAACGTAATCAAGATTTCGGGACTTTCACCCTGGACACTCCGGCCAACTTAATTATCAATGGAGTCCATCCCCTATCTCCTCCCAAATAGGTTTGAGAGTACATCGCCTATCTCCTCTCAAACCTTGGAGTACATCCCCTATCTCCTCCCAAACAACATACATATGCAATGTATTTAAACACTTATCATATACAATGATCAAGCAAAGCACATATTCAATGTGTTATTCCATCTGTCATATTCAATGACATACTCAATCGATTAGTTTTAATTCACCTAATAATCATGCAGTGTCTACAACAATCAAGACTATCCTCCACCGATAGCCCAAAGCAGTTATTTCTAAACAGATAATAAATTATCAACCATATCAATTATCTACAATTTCAAAGGTGAGTGATTAATCAATCCAACTCCACCATTCAATCTCATAATCTTCCAATTTCATGCTTTTCAATTCAATTTCATATTTCCATAGTTCCCGGATTAATTATACAAATTAATCATTTACATTAAATTAGGGCTGTCTCCCCCTTTTTCTCAAATATTGCTCCCTAGGCCAAATTTCATAAATCAAACACCATAACTTCATTTTAGGGACCACTCATACACTTGGAACCCCAAAAATAGAAAACCCCTCTTTCAATTTCAAAACCCTAACTTCACCCAAAAATCTTGAAACAACACCATCTATACAAAATACGTAACATCTATGTCAAAACTCATAGAAAGGAGTAGGTTATCCCTACCTCAAATTTCGGAGCTCAAAGGAGAAGATGGACAAAACTCAAGATGCTCCGATCACCAACTTTTTTGAATCAAAACGAAGGCCACGCCAAGCTCCACACTTTTTACAAAGGGATTAGGGTGGAAGATCACTAGAGCTAGATGATTTCGTAGAGAGAAGATGTATTCTAGAGAGAGCAGCTTTCAAATGAGGGTTTTGAAATGCTAGAGAGAGAGAGAGTGGGTCGAAAAAGTGGTTCAAAAATCTTCTTCTCGGACTGATATACATCACAGTCCGCTCGAGCGTGGAACTCCCCGCTCGAGTGTCAGACACAGACTCCCGCTCGAGCGTGAAAAGCGACGCTCGAGCGTTGAATACACACTTCCAGAAGTTCTGCAGACGAAGGTCCCCGCTCAAACGTGAAAGTGGATGCTCGAGCGTCCGATGTCCTACAGAGAAAATACTGAAAACTGGATAATCCCGCTCAAGCATCAAACTACCTGCTCGAGCAAAGGAGCAAATGCAAAAGGGCCCGCTCGAGCGTCAAAAGCCCCGCTCGAGCGTGAAGGCCAAAATCTGGGCATAAACCAATTGTTTCTAAACACAACCAACCTGTTTCAAACTTGTCCAACACAACCCAAAACTCAAATACAAAGAGTAAAGGATGGAAACGAGAATAAGACAACAACACACATCCACGGAACCGAGTCCGGAATACAATAAACAATGAAAGAAAAATCAGGATCCCTATAAGTTTGGTATTGGTTAAGTTGGCCTGAGTATTCATAGTGAAAGACTGAAAATATGCACAGAGGAGGTACTACGTGCCTTCTGATTATCAACCGGTAAAGTGGTAATACCTAGGGATTACCTGAGTCGTATATACCACCCATTTAACTATATTAAAGTTATTGAATTATAGTGTTTTCAAATTTGCACCATGCACAAGATTTTTGAAAAATAGAGAAATGTGTTTTGAGCAGGACGTGACATATGCATCCATCTCAGGAGATTGTACAAAATGTATATACTTTGTTAAGACCTTCCTACTAGGCTTTGTGCTTACCCTAGTAGATTTTGTGTAGGAAAAGATGTGGTGATCCCGCCATGTTAAAGGCGTGGAGTGTATTTTGAGGGCACAAGGCTCTTTTTCTTTTGTTGTTATTTTTTTGACAATCCAAGGGCTTTACGTGTATGAATTTGATAACCATTTTTTGTAACCAGGCATAAACCTTGGAACTTGTAGTCGTTGAGAGCATTAAATTGTATTTGACTTGTTATGCCACATGCCATAGATTCATATTATAGAAATGTTGAATGTATAATTGCATGTGGAATAGTTTTGTAAATCTCTAAAGTATGATGAATACAAATGTTAGAGATTTGATGATGATGTAAATGATGAGTCATTATATCCCATATACATTCATGCAATGGAAGCTACTAATTTGGAAACAAGATCATGTTGTTAGAATATGTTGAGTTTTCTTATGTTAATTAATTTGGGGTGTTACAGTTTTTTATCGGCATTCCTGTATTCTTGATTTTCAATATTTAAAATGAAAAAAAAAAAAATCTATTGGTTAGTTAGTTAAAGTAAAAAACCTAACAACTACCAAGTACACAAATCCCAACATTTTATTTCATAATTACATAGATTTTATGCTATATGTTTGACATAATCATAAATAGTCTTTTTAAATCTAATCTCTTGCATAGTACGACTGATATACTAATTTATATTTATATTGTGAAAGAGAAGGTTAAATAATTTATTATTTGACTGAATAAGTTTTTAAAAATGAAAAATTAATTGTAGATAAATAAAATCAACCAAAAGCATAAATCAAACTCATATCACAATATAAATAATTTATATCTATATTGTAGCTTTATAACATAAATTGGGTGCGTTGGCAACTATTAACACAGTTAGTGAAATTCATGACAATCCAATATTGTAAAATATTTATAATATTAAGAATGTCACTTAAAATACACAAAAAAAAAAAAAAAAAAACACACTCAATTATTTTTCTTTTTTAAAAAACACAATCAGTTATTTTTCTTTTAAGAATGTATCGCACATGTTTTACTTTGTCATCCATCTAAATATGATTGGTAAAAAAAAGCCACACTCAATTATTTTTCTTTTTCAAAAAACAAAATCAGCTATTTTTATTTAAGAATGTCTCGCACATGTTTTACTTTGTCATCTATCCAAACATGTTAGGTAAAAATATAGTCAGTTATTTTACTTATTCAAAAAACACAATCACAAATTTTTTTTTTTTTTTGGTCATTCTGTTATCAAAATGGAGTGTAAAAAAATACAATCAGTTGAAAAGCACAAGCTCATTTTTTTTCTCACCGTCAGGTCAAAACGGAATGTAAAAAAACACAATCAGTTAAAAATACAAGCATATATTTTTTTTTTCACCGTCTAATCAAAATGGAGTGTATAAAAGCACAATCAGTATTATAAAATAATCATTCATATTAAGAATGTCATTTAAAATGTGAGTTAAAAAAGCACAATCATATGCTCATTTTTCATAAAAATAACACCCAAATACTACACATTAATGTGTGTTTGGGAGGAGAAAGATTGAGTACACATCTAACCTTTGGCATAATGCACAAAGTAGTTGTTCCGAGACTTGAACTCATAAAACATAGTGAGTTAAAAAAACACAATCACAATTTTTTGTTCTCACCGTGTGATCATAACAAAGTGTAAAAAAATACAATCAATTAAAAAGCACAATCATCATGTTTCTCTTTATTATGTCAAACAAATGCTCTACAATCTAACATCTAGCATTTTAACGTCATGTTTGGTTGGTGAATTTGGAGAAAGATTTAAAAAAGGAAAAAGGAAAATATGTGTAAAATTATGTGAAATACAAGTATATTTTATTCACATCTCATCTATCTTTTTTCTTTCTCTTTTCAAATCCTTAACCAAACACATTGTTTGTTTGTCTAATACCCGCGATCAAAGTTAAGGGAAAGGACAAAGGATAATAATCTGTATTAGAGTTACGGTGATAATTAGAGCCTTTAAAAAGGCTGAGAGAAATCTATATGGTAGATTTTTTTGGAAGGGTGAAATCTGTATAGTAGAATAACAATTGAAATAAAATTCAAATTTCTTTTTTTCTTCAAAAAATACGATAAGTTAAAAAATTCAATCACAATTTGTTTTCCTACCATGTGATCAAAACAGTGTATAAAAAAACACAATCAGTTAAAAAAATACAATCATATTTTTTTTTCTCACTGTGTGATAAATCTTCAACACCCACAATAAGAAAATAGATGAAAAAACACACAATCAGTTAAAAAACACAAAAACATTTTTTTTTCACACCGTCTAATAAATCTTCAATACTCACAATAAAAAAATAGATGAGAAGAAAAGCAATAGTTAAGAAAATAGAAGAAAAATTACAGTCAATTAAAAAATATAATAATAATTTTTTACACTGTTTGATAAATTTTCAATACTCACAATAAAAGAATAGATGAGGAAAAAAAAATTCAATAGTATAGTTCATTCATTGATCATAAAATAAAAAAAACAAAAACAAAAAAAAAAACAAAAACAAAAAAGTAATGAAAAGAAAAGCGAGCACTAAAAGAACTAATGAAAAAGAAAAGCGATAAAGTGAATTGATAATTACTTACAGGTAAGAAGGGCCGACGGCTTTGTTTGGGAAGCCCTGGTTTGGGTTTTTTTGGCTATTTTAGTCACAAAAAATAAAATAGGTTATTTTAACCATAACAAATAAAACATCACATCCAACCCATAATCATTACATTCTTCTCTCACAAAAAAACTCAAAAAAATCAAAAAGCCAAAAACCCTTCCCAAACCAAGCTTTTAAGCCCAGGCTAAAATAGCCAAAAAAGCCAAAAAGTCAAAAAGCCAACCCACTTCCCAAACGGAGGCTATAACAATTGAAGTTTGCGGGTGTGGATGTCGAGTGCCTCTATTTACACACTACATTTCATTTTAAGGCATACTATTATTCAAGACATATTTTTAGTAATTTGATAAATAAGAAATTTACTCAATATACATCATAATCTTCCATCTTTACCCTTACTCACACACCCCACCTACAATTTTCTATCTTTACTCTTACTCACTCACACACCCCACCCTCACTCACACACCCATCCACAATCTTCAATCTTCCATTTCCTTAAAAAAAATTTATTACATCTTTATCCTTCGATTGCTTAATCCCAATCACTCGATTGCTTAAGTAAATAACTCATCCCACTCAATTCCATTTAAAGCTATATCCTCCTTGAGACCAAGGCAATCATATCATGTCTCATAGCATCAACCAACATTATTTTTTGCCTTCCTCTTGAATCTATTTTAGCGCAGGATCCAGTCATCTCATTCACACCAACATAATTATATTATATTTCATAAAACCAAGCCAACTAAAATCATATTCAGTCAATACAACTTCTAATTTCCGAAAGACATTCACTTCTTATTCTCTCTTTCCTTACAACACCCATGCTTTGTGAGTTATGTGTTAACATTCCACCGCCAACCGAAGGTATGTGGAGGGAGGGGGAGGGGGAGGGGGGGAGCTTAAAAATAAGTATTTATTTGCTATCTCAAATCAATATCAATACCTATTATGCTTTCATTTGATTTTCATAAAATCACATGTAAAACTCACATAAATAAACCCACATATCCAATTACTTGGAATGGGCTTCACGAATCTTTTTTTCTTTATCATCTTTCTTTATGATTGTATTCTCTATCAAATCAATGGTAAGGTTTGCAACTAGGCTTAACCTTCCCAGCACCCTCAATTAACAAGGACCAACAGTTGCCAATGGGTAATGTCACTTCGAAAATTTGAAAATAGGTCGACGGCTGCGGGTTAGAGTTAGGGTTAGGGTTAGGGTTATGGTTATGGTAAGAGAAGATGAGGATATTTTAGGAATATTTGAAAATTGATAGTGTGTATTGAGTGAAAAATAAAAAAAAATCAAAATTAAGTGTGGTGTGCAATGAGTAATTGGTGTATATTATGTAAGGTGTGTATTATAACCCTTTGTCTTTTGTGGTCATTTTATATTATGTTACTATTGTAATAAAAAATAAATTAATTAATGGTGTGCCTTAAGATAAAAGATGGTGTATAAATAGGAGTACAGATCGTCGGTCGCCCTTCTGTGTAGCCCTTTCCTGTCGCCCCCAAAACGACGTCGTTTTGGGGGCGAATTTTCAAAAAAAAAAAACGCAGAGGCAGAGGCAGGGAGGAAGGAGAGGAAGAGGGAGAGGGAGAGGGAGGGAGGAGGAGGGGAGGGCCGGCCGGACCTGGAGGGGGCCATAAATATTGGGGGAGGAGGAGGAGGCGGAGAGGTCGAGCTTGTGCGGTGGAGCTGCTGCGGCGACGAGGTGGAGCGACGGCGGGCGACGCGATGGCGACGGTGGTCGCAGGTGCTGCGACGAGCGACGAGGGACGGCCGGCGACGGCGGGCGGCGACCAACGATCCGTTCCCTTCCTCCCTCTCCCTCCTCCCTCCCCCCTCCTCTCCTCCTTCCTCCCTCTTCTGCGTTTTTTTTTTTTTTGAAAATTCGCCCCCAAAACGACGTCGTTTTGGGGGCGACAGGGAAGGGCTACGGGGAAGGGCTACGGGTGATCCGGATTCGTATAAATAGAGGCACCCATATTTTCTCACCATCTAATAAATCTTCAATACTCACAATAAAAAAATAGATGAGAAGAAAAGCAATAGTTAAGAAAATAGAAGAAAAATTACAGTCAATTAAAAATATAATAATATTTTCTTACACTGTCTGATAAATTTTCAACACCCACAATAAAAGAATAGATGAGGAAAAAAAAATCAATAGTATACTTCATTTATTGATCATAAAATAAAAAATAAAAATAAAAACAAAAAAAAGTAAGGCAAAGAAAAGCGAGCAATAAAAGAACTAATGAAAAGAAAAGCAATAAAGTGCATTGATAATTACTTACAGTTAAGAAGAGCCGACTGTAACAATTGAAGTTTGCGGGTGTGGATGTCGGCTGTTTGAACTAAAGTTATGGTGGGCGGAAATCAAAGGAAGATAAAAAGATATGGTTTAGGAAAGTTAAAGTTGAAGGAAAGATGGGAGTTTTTTTTTTTTTTTTTTTTCTTTTAAATTAAAAAATTAAGATTAAGATATTGGAGCTTTTAGAAGTCTTGTGGGTTGGATAACTCTCTTTTACTTATATAATATATTAGCATATCACCCGTACTATGTAGGGATTATGTTTACAATTATCTATATATGTGAATTGTGATTTTTAAATGTCTTCTTTTTTTTCCTTTTTTATATTATATTAAAGTTTAATATTTTGATAATAATCATATGTGTTAGACTTTTCAAGGAATTAAATGTCTTTTTTTTATTATATTATATTAAAGTTAATATCTTGATAATAATCATATGTGTTGGACTTTTCAAGAAATTTTTTTTATACTTGCTCTTAATGCATTAAAGTTTTATTATGAGGGATAATAATCATATGTGTTGGGACTTTTCAAGGAATTCATATGTGTTGGATTTCAAAAAAAAAAATTTATGCTTATTCTTAATGTATTAAAGTATTATTATGAGGGTAAGACTTGGGAGTTGGGAGAAGTTAATAAATTCTAAGATTTTTTTTTAATTGTGATTTTTAAATGTCTTTTTTTTTTAATGTCTTCTTTTTTTCCTTTTTTATATTATATTAAAGTTTAATATTTTGATAATAATCATATGTGTTAGACTTTTCAATGAATTAAATGTCTTTTTTTTTATTATATTATATTAAAATTTTAATATTTTAATAATAATCATATGTGTTAGACTTTTTAAGAATTTTTTTTTTATGCTTGTTCTTAATTCATTAAAGTGTTATTATGAGGGATAATAATCATATGTGTTAGGACATTTCAAGGAATTCATGTGTTGGATTTCAAAGAATTTTTTTTATGCTTATTCTTATGCATTAAAGTGTTATTATGAGGGTAAAACTTGAGGGTTGGGAGAAGTTAATAAATGTTAAGGTTTTTTTTTTTAAATCAAAAAATCAAGAAATTTAGATTGAGAGATTGAAACTCCTACAAGCTTGGTGTTAAAAATCCCATTTTGCTTAATATATATATATATGGATAGATAGATTGTACTATCTAAAAAAATTATTTGTATTATATAATTCATTTATTAAATTTTTTATAAAATAAATAAAGTTAATTGGACATTTGTAATTACGTATATCAACATGAATTTAATAATATAGTAGTTATTTTTTAATCCTAATTATATGATTAGGAATATTCAATTATTTTAATTTTTATCATAAATATTTTATTCGACAACAGATCATTAAAATAAGTTTGATGTGGACCTTAATAACTTCGATATTGACCCATGCTGCCTGAGGGGCATAGGAGCATTCCCATTTTGTTGAAGGAAAATATTTGGTGGCTCAAAATTTTGTGGCTTAAATGGCTCAAATCTGTCAAAACGACGTCGTTTTACACTCAAAATTTGTCAAAACGACGTTGTTTTGAGTGATTTGAGTCATTTGAGCCACAAAATTTTGAGCTACCTAGCATTGTTGTTTGTTGAAATCAAGACACATAAAGAGTCCTTTATGGTGGGCGGAAATCAAAGGAAAACAAAAAGATATGGTTTAGGAAAGTTAGGGTGTAGGATTTTTTAAAATTCAAAAAAACTAAAATTGAAGGGAAGGTGGGGGTAATTTTTTTTTTTTTTTTTTTTCTCTTTGAAATTTGAAAATTAAGAAATTAGGATTAGGATATTAGAGCTCTTAGAAGTCTTGTGGATTGGATAACTCTCTTTTACTTATATAATATGCTAGTCTATCACCCGTGCTGTGCACAGGATAATTATAGATATTTATATTTGTTTTAAATTTTTTTTAATATATAAATTATGTTTTTTAAGATTTTTTATAAAAATAATTTAACAATCTTATCACTAACCATAGTGTATGGGAGAAGTTAAAAAGGATACTGCAGTAACTATACATGGATTGTATCTATAATTATTTATATGAGAGGATTTTAAATGCGGATTTTGACCAAATCAATAAATGCAGGCATGTGAAAAGACATGTAAATTGAAAAAATTTAATAAATGCTAATCAAGGAATTTTGACCAAATCAATAAATGCTGAGTTTTTTTTTTAAATAAAAAATAAAAAATTTAGAAAATTCAGATTGGAATATTGAAGCTCCCACAGGCCTTGGGAGTTAAAAACCCCCCCTTTTATTTAATATATAGTATATATATATATGGATAGATAGATTGTACTATCTAAAAAAATTATTTATATTATATAATTCGTTTATTAAATTTTTTATAAAATAAATAAAGTTAATAGGACATTTGTAATTACGTAATAATATCAACATGAATTTAATAATATACTAGTTATTTTTTAATCCTAATTATATGATTAGGAATATTCAATTATTTTAATTTTTATCATAAATATTTTATTTGACAACAGATCATTAAAATAAATTTGATATAGACCTTAATAAATTCGATATTGACCCATGCTGCCTGAGGGGCATAGGAGCATTCCCATTTTGTTGAAATCAAGACACATAAGAGTCCTTTAGTAGAAGGTCAGTAATTCGAATCTCCTTATTGTGTGTAGGTTTTATTTTTCGTGTATTAATTAAGACTCTCTCACTCACACACACACACACACTTTGAGAGTTTCTTTTTAGAAGTTCTTATTGTATTTAACCTTTATTATTATTATTATTATTATTATTGTAATTCATTGAGTTTAATTATAATATTTTATATGAATCAAATTTTTATATATAAAAAAAAAAAAGAGAGATAGAAGAGTCAGGAATGGCGTGATCTTGATGAGACAGAAGATTCAATAATGGCGTGTCCTCCCCTTTTGGGGTGTAAATTTGGCCCACCAGCCAGTGGCACACCCAAAGCCCTCCTGCGACAAGGTGCGACACGGCCCCAACTCAACTAGGCCCGTCCTGGCTTGAGCCCAAGCCTAGCCCAAGACCCTGGGCTTGGGTCGTTTGTTTCAAAACTCAGTCCAACTCGATCTGGCCCATTGTCCGCTCAAGGCTCACTCAAGGCTCAACTCACCCAAGGTCCAGTACTATTTTGGAGAAAAAAAAATTTTAAAAAACTTTGTCAGGCCCCCAGGCCCACCTCAAGCCTTGAGCCCAGACCTAAGCCTACTAGCCTGGCTCGAGGCCTAGTCCGCCGGCCCATGATCGAAGTACCCCCTGGGCTTGGACCTAATTTTCTAACTCGTGACCCGGCCTGAATTTTGGCAGGAGTCCAAGCGACCTGACAGTGGATCGACTCGAGCTCGTGCCTGGGTGGGTCGAACCGAGCCAAATTTACACCCCTACTCCCCTCTCTAGATGGCCTATTTGCACTGAGCCCCCTAGTCTTGTTAGTCATTTCTCTATATTTCATTAGCAATTTCTTAAAGCATCTCCAATGTTTGTTCTCTTTTTTTTCATTAAATTTGAGTAAAGATTTAGATTAAAAGTTTCATCTTATACCAATTGAGCGAACAGGAAAAAATTTGGGCAACAACTTATTGAAAACCTGACTACCCAACCTGTTTCGAATACAACCAAAACTCCCAATAGCCAAACTCAACAAACAATAAGATGGAAATGAGCTGAACAACAGTTAAATACATAGGTTCACGGGTCCAAAAGCAACAAATGGGTCAGGTCTAAACCAGAATCATTACATAAAGCACGTCAAAGGCTTTGTTCTAATTAGAGAAGTTATTGTTTTCGGCTCCGTCCAGTTCTACCCTTCGTTTCCTTTTGTCTTCTTCCCTGAGGTAGGGATTTCTTTGACCTTTAATATGACTTTTAGCTTAATTATTTGCTCTTTGAAAAGGGTTGAAGTTTTGGAGATTTTTGAAAAAGCCTAGGGTTTGAGTTTGAAATCAAAAGAGGGGTTTTCCAAATGGGTTCTTGAAAATAGTTGTGGAGATGTGTTTATGGTTGAGATGTGTTAAAATGATGGATATCTTTTCTTAAAATTAATTTTTTAAGAAAAGTGGGTTTTGTTCTAAACTTTGGATATTAGGATTTGTGAAAAGAAATGGAAAATGATGTTGGGTTTTGTAAGATTGGAGAAATGTTTATGTTGATGATGATGGTGGAGTTAGATATGTAATATCACTTCCATTGTAAATGATGAAATTATATCTTTTGATTAGAAATCATCTGTTGGATAGCAATATCTGCTTTGGGCAATCAGTGGAGGATAGTCTTGATTGTTATAGACATTACATGATATTAGCCTATGTGTCTTTAGTGAAAGTCCAAAAACCCGCGCAGTTAGGTGTCGATCCTTCCGGTTAGTATTGGTAAAATGGCTTTAGTGGTGCTTGTATAACCTACTAGCAGACATGTACCTAGAGATTCCTAGTATTTTGTATCCACTACCCTGTTTTCTGTTATAAAAGGATTATTTTCATGAATTGATTTATAATATGGCATTGCATTGTTTTGAGATGGAAAACGAGGAATGTTTAACAAATGGCATGCATATGCATTCACCTTATAATTTTGCTAAAATTCATGTACTGTGTTAGAGTATCTCTACTGGGTTTTGGCACACCCTATGTGAAAAACAATTTTCAGGTACTAATGATATGCCTCTACCAAGGACGTAACTTGGGAGGACTTGTTATTTGATGTAATTATTTTTGTTTAAGTCTCGGGCTTTGCCTGTATTGAGTTAAATTCATTTTGTTGTACCCAAGCATCAACTTGAAAAGTTGTAACCATTAGGGCATATAGTTATTTGGTTTTACTTTTACTGTAATTCATGTATCCATGCCATATGATATAGAGTTAGAATTTACGATTTATGAATATATATTGCATATGTCATCTTTTGTAATGATCAAAATTATGAATGAAATAGAAGATATGAATTGTTGATCAATTGTAGGTAATAATATATGTTGGGTTGTTGTTATTTATTTTAGGGCGTTACACGTCATTAGGTTGTCACATTTTTTCCAAGATTGTGAAGATGGTCAACAATATATTCCTTCTGGAGTTATTTATCAAAGTAACACATTTTCAAATTATTTATCAATCTAATTTACTTTTTTAAAAAACGTATGTTTAAAATACGACTTTATCATGAAATCTCATATTAAATATGCAATTTTATATTGGCATGATTTATTGGTGTGTAGATGTGGGTCATGTCAATATGAAATCGCATATTTAAAATGCAATTTCATATGAAATCGAAATTTGAACCTGTAATTTTAAAAAGTGAATTAATTTGATAAATAATTTGAAAAACTAATTATTTACATAAATAATTTAAAATTTTAAAATATTCACAAAAAAAACTCCAGAAAAGTGATAGAAGTGACAAATTGAGAAAGGCAAATACATTTCACAGCTATATTATAAGGCGGAATAAATGACAGGGATTAATAAAAAGGATAAATTACGATCCCCTTCTTTTAAGTGGAGAAAAATTCAATAAGTTTTATAATTTTGATATAATTACATTAATTTTTTATGAAATTTTAATTCGCATAACAGTTAGATATTTTTTAGTGCAAATTACATCCATTGTCCCTATATTTTACCTCTTATGTCATTTTAGTCTCTACACTTTCAATTGATTCAATTTTAATCCCTAATTTTAATTTTTGTATCAATTTAGTCTAATTGATAATATCGTTAGTGTTTTTTAAAGAAAATTATCACTAAATTGGTTTAGGTTAACTTATTGAGTTGAGTAAATCTATAATTTTGCCATTAAAAATATGACACATAATACTTATGTATTTTTTTTCCATAAAGAAATGTTAAGAATTATAATGAATTGGACCAAATTGAGACAAAATCATAAATTCAGAGTCACAATCGAGCCAATTGAAATTACAGGGGCTAAAATGATACAATGATCAAAATACAGGAACTATCACCGTAATTTGTCCCCCCTATATTTATCAGTAATTCATTAGTTATATAAATAAAAAATAATATTACTATCTTTTTTCTGCTAAAATGTGTATCAAACTTTGTTTATTATTTCAATATTTATTTACCATTTGTATTGGATTGAGTCATTTTAACCTTACTAAAAAGAGATGGTAATAGAATTAGGTAAAGAATGTAAAGTATATTGTATTTTTTTCAAATCTCAGGAGAAGTTATGCTAGTAAAAAAAGTTTAGAAATGGATTTTTTCTTGTTAGAGCGTCTCCAATAGTTTGTCATTGGAGTTTCCATTGCTATAATATAACAACAATGGTGCTCCAATTATGAATATGATAGCTGTCAAATCTGGCAAATGTTAAAACTTGTGTCAAATTTGACGCAAGCTTTGGCACTACCATATTCACCAACTCAACCAAAACAAATTATTTCCCTCCCACCATCCCTCCCTCCCTCCCTCCCTCCCTCCCATCAAAATAGATAAATTTTTACAAAATTGCCATTTTTGCAAAACCAAACACAGAACACACCAGTTTCTGTGTTTGGTTTTGCCAAAATGACATCTAACCATTGGAGTACCATGGCTATAATTCTACCATTTTCTATTATTCATTGCCAAATTATAGCAACATCAATGCTATTATAGCATTTGCCATTGAAGATGTTCTTAGGCATTTAAATTAAAGAGATCTTATTGAATTTAAGTGGATTTAGTATATTTTGGTAATTTTTTTATATGGTTGAATTTTTTAAAAAAAAATTTCACATACTTTACATTTTTACATTTAGATTAGATCCGTCTAAGAAATTTTATATACATATTGATTGAAGTATAAAAGAAGTTAATAAACACAAAAAATAACACAATCTATTATTGAAAATTCAAAACCTAATAGAGACAACATGATTAAAAAAACATTAGTTATATAATCAAGCGTTTATTACACTTTCTACTCCTAAATTATTGTCAAATTATCTATTTAGTACTTGAACTACTGATTGAATCTACTCAGTCCATAAAGAAAAATTTATTTAGCTTCTAAACTATCGATTGAATCTATTAAATTCCTAAAATGTTTATTTCAAACCTATTTAGTCCCTGCAATGATTACAAAATTAAAATATATGCACAAAAGTATTATAAATTAGTAAAAGACCTTATCTGTTAAGATTTTGTTACAGAAAATCTTAATTTTTTATTTGTCTTTAAAAAAATATTTTATTTCATTGTGTGTTTAAATTAGTATTAGAATCTAATTTTTCAGTCTTGCTAATGAAATTATATGAATATTAGATATACTGAAAAAGTAAAATTAAATCATTTAAATAATAAAGCTTTGCTAAAAATAATAATAGAACAAAATAATACATTAATTAAGTTATGAAAATAACTTATCAAAAAACTTAAAAACAATTAATTAGAAATTATAAATGAAATTTGGCATATAATCGTAGAAACACGTAGCCATTGTAGAAAATGAGATAATACTATAGATAATTTCTCTTACCTTTATAAAGGAAATTTACCATAAGAACTTTGTCAAAGACAAAATAAAAATTGGGTAAACTACCAATAAGTCTTAATAGTTAGACTTATTTACATTAAGTCTTATTGAAAGTTAATCCTACTAAAAATTGTCGCTAAAAATAATTTTTTGTAACGATTTTTTACATGTCGCTAAAAATTAGCAATTAGTGACTTTTTTTGTCACGATTTTTATAAATTGTCACTAAAACTTACAATTAGTGACTTTTTTTTGTGTCAATTTTTTTAAATTATTGCTAAAAGTTAAAAATTAGTGACCCTTTTGTGACAATTTTTTAAAACTGTCACTAAAGCTTATAATTAGTGACATTTTTGTGATAAATTTTTCAAAAATGTCGCTAAAATTTAACAATTAGTGATATTTTTTAATGGTGTTTCATGAAAAATGTTGTTAAGTCTACCTATACGTTAGTCCCACTACAAGAAAACACACTTTTGCCTACCACTTTTGGCTACCAAAACAAATTTAGTCGCCAAAAGTGTGGGAATTGGCTACCAAAATTAATTTTAGTCGGCAAAAGTCAACTTTTTAGCTACTAATTTTTTTTAGTAGGGGAATGTTGATTATTGGCTACTAAAAAAAATTAGTAGCTAAAGATATTACAATTGGCTACTAAAAAAATTTTTAGTAGCTAAACATATCACAATTGGCGACTAAAAAAAAATTTAGTAGCCGTAGAGGTACCTTTAGCTACTAAATTGTTTAGTAGCCGAATGAAAATAAAAAAATTAATTTTTAATCTTTGCCGACCAAATTTTTGGTCGCCAAATGTCAAGTTTCGGCGACCAAATTTATTTTAGTCGCTAAAAATCTACTTTCGGCTACTAAATCTTTGGTAGCCGAATGAAAATAAAAAAAATTAATTTTAAATCTTTCCCGACCAAAGTTTTGGTCGCCATATGTCAAGTTTCGGCGACCAAATTTATTTTAGTCGCTAAAAATCTACTTTCGGCTACTAAATCTTTGGTAGCCGAATGAAAATAAAAAAATTTAATTTTTAATCTTTCCCGACCAAAGTTTTGGTCGCCAAATGTCAAGTTTTGGCGACCAAATTTATTTTAGTCGCTAAAAACCTACTTTCGGCAACTAAATCTTTGGTAGCCGAATGAAAATAAAAAAAATTAATTTTTAATCTTTCCCGACCAAAGTTTTGGTCGCCAAATGTCAAGTTTCGGCGACCAAATTTATTTTAGTCGCTAAAAATCTACTTTCGGCTACTAAATCTTTGGTAGCCGAATGAAAATAAAAAAATTTAATTATTTATATTTCCCGACCAAACTTTTGGTCGCCAAATGTCAAGTTTCGGCGACCAAATTTATTTTAGTCGCTAAAAACCTACTTTCGGCTACTAAATCTTTGGTAGCCGAATGAAAATAAAAAAAAATTAATTATTTATATTTATATATATATTTTTATTTATATTTATATTTTTATTTTTATGAAGAGGTTGTACACCCACCATCCAAAAATATTAATTTTTTTAAAAAATTAATTATTAAAATAATATGAATTTCTTATTTTGTCCTTTTTTTAAATCCATTAATAATAAAAAATTTACAATTATGACAATTGATATTTCTAAAAAAATATACTATCAAAAGGTAATTTTGATAAATTAATATTTTTAAAATGTAATAATTGTATTATAAAAAGAAATTAAATTCTGAAAATAGACTATTATTTTGAGATGAATTAAATTCTTATTTTCTCTCTATGTCTCTCGCCTATCTCTCTTCTCTCTATCTCTCTCAACTGTTTTCTCTCTCTGTCTCTCTAGCTCATCTCTCTTATCTCTATCTCTCTCATTTCTTTTTTTTTTTCTCTCTCTCTCTTATCTTTCTATCTCTCTCTATCTCTCTCGCTCATTTCTCTTCTCTTTCTGTCTCTATCTTTTTCTGTGTCTCTCTCTCTCTCATCTCTTTTCGCTCTATTTCTCTCTCTTTTTGTCTATCTCTCGCTCATCTCTTGTTTCTCTCTCTTTTTCTATCTCTCCATCTCTTTCTCTCTCTATCTCTTTTTCTGTCTATCTCTCTCTCCCTGTCTTTCTCTCACTCATCACTCTTCTCTCTCTCTCTCTCTCTGTCTACTTGTCTATTTGTCTATTTCTCTCTCACTATGTTCGCCTTGCTCACTCTCTTACTCTCATCTTCTCTATTTATCGAGCTCCTTCTCGATTTATCGATCCACTATAAGAAAATACACTTTTAGCAACCACTTTGTCTATCTCTCTCTCTTGCTCATCACTCTATCTCTGTCTCTCTCTCTCTCTTTTCTTTATCTGTCTCTCACAAAATTAAAATATTTTTAAAATATTTAAAAAATTGATTTGAATTAAGTTTTGAAAAGAGTTTTGAATTATCTGTCTTCCTTATTTGTTGAGCTCCCTTTCGATTTATCGATCCACTACAAGAAAATGCACTTTTAGCGACCACTTTGTCTCTTTCTCGCTCTTTCTCTGTCTCTCTATCTCTTTTAATAACAAAAAAAAAATGTGCCGCAGAAAAATATCGATCCACTACAAGAAAATGCACTTTTAGCGACCACTTTGTCGCTCTCTCGCTCATCACTCTGTCTGTCTCTCTCTCTCTCTCTCTCTCTCTCTTCTCTATCTGTCTCTCACTCATTTCTCTCTCTCACCACCCATCTCCTCTACCACCTTCACCACTACTGCAAACACCATTCCACCACCACCATTACTTCTACTGTCGCCACTTCACCTCTACGACTACCATTACTACTACTATCGCCACCACTCCACTACCACCGCTACCACTACTGCCACTACTACTACCATTACCTTTCTTTCACCCCTGCCACTCCATTTACACTACCACTACCACTACCACAACTTCAACACTAATCTCTTTCGCCATCACCATCACCACCACCACCACCACCACCATCATCTCTTATCCACCACCTTCACTACTGCTGCCGCTCCTTTTCCTCTACCACAAAAAATTAGTTCATGATTTTTAGTAATAAAAAAAAATAGGCCGCGGAAAAATATAGTAATGTTGTGACTAAAAATGAAAAATATAGTAATGTTGTGACTAAAAATGAAAAATATAGTAATATAGTAATGTTGTGACTAAAAATGAAAAATATTTAGTCGCCAAAAGATACCCTTTCCCGACTACTCAAATTTTGGTAGCCAAATGCTTACTTTTGGCTACTAATATTTTAGTCGCCAAAAGATAACCTTTGCCGACTAACGAAAATTTAGTAGCCAAAAGGTTCACTTTCAGCGACCAAAAATAGTTTAGTCGCCAATACTATCGCCGACAGCTTATAGGCGACCACTTTGGCGACAAAAAAATTTAGTCGCTAATTGTTTCGGCGACCAAAAATGGGGCTTTTGGCGACCAATATTTTGGTCGCCAAAAGTGTCGTTTTTTGTAGTGTCCCCTTATAAAAATTTAAGGTTTTTTTGAAATAAAATTTTAACTAGATAAAGTCTTTTACTAATTTATAATACTTATGGGTTTATATTTTATTTTTACAATCTTTTCAGTGACTAAATAAATTTGAATTAAATATTTTAGAGACTTAATATATTCAACTGATAGATTATAGGCTAAATAGACTTTGATTTATATATTTTAGGGATTTAATACACTCAATCAATAATTTAAGAACTAAATAAATAATTTAATGATAATTTAAAGATATAAAATGTGACAAACCATATAATCAATTATGTTTGTCTTAAAACACAGAACTTCTCCACCAACCGGAGATAATCCATTCAAAAAGTTCATCAAATTATGGTCCCTGAAAGCATGAAATAATTGAGAAGGAAAGTGATCTTCTTATTTTTTCCTTTTCACCAAAGAACAGTAGGGTTGTTTGGAATCTTAATTCAAGTCTCACCTTATTGTCACTCTTTTTCTATGTGGTTGGAAGCTCACTTAGTTATTATTCTCTTCTACTATTTGTCAAGCAGGCTTCCTCCCTTCCTTACAAGTCCTCTCTCTCTCTCTCTCTCTCTCTCTCTCTCTCTCTCTCTTGCAGTTTCAAGTTTATTTGCTTCCAGGTACTTCTCGTTTTCCCTAATTTATCTCTGGTAATTTTCTCAAACTCCGTATAGAATTATAAATTTAGATAGAAATTTGAAAATAAAAAGAGAAATAAAGAAAATTTAACTTATATTTCATTCACATCTGTTTTATTTTTTTTTATTTTTTTCTCTAAATTTTTACCTAAATTTATGATCCAAACACAACTTAAATATATGCTTCGACAATGTTTGATTCATTTTAGGACCTAATAAACACACATAAATGCATAGGTTTACTTGCCCTGGATGAACTTCTCTCTTCTATTTTATTTTATTTATTATTATCATAATATATCGCAATATATAATGAGGTGTATATATTATACATGCAGGTATATAGTTTTATAGAGTGTTGCTGCATTAATTTATGGGTACTCAATTTTTCGTACTTCATAATTTTGTTGTTGTTGTTGAATGTTGTGTTTATAATTTTTAGTTGGTTAGATATGTGTGTCTACTCTGTACGTAGATACCAATTTGTAGTAGCACAAATATGAAAAAGCAATTTTCTTGAAAACAATCATATATTTTTGTTTTGGAGATAGAAAACGGTTAGTTGGCACTGACAATTTGGATAATAATATAAAAAGAAAAATAGAAATATGAAAAAAATGTGAACAAAATATAATTTTTTCTATTTCTTTTTAAATATTTTAATCAATTTTTTTTTTTTTTAAAAAAATTTTAGACCTATTTAAAATACACTTAAAAAGTATAAAAATTATATATATATATTTTAAAATTCATTGAATACAAAAAATCTATAAAATTTTAATATATTTTCGTATTCAATAAATTTTTTACAAATTTTTGTACTTTTTAAATGTATTTAGATTAAGTGGATCTAAAAAATTTATTAAAAAATTTAAATGTCAAAAAAAATCACTAAAAAAAAAAAGAATTAAAATTTTCAAAAACTATTTTTTAAAATTTTAAACCAAATAGATGTTTTTCACAGTGAAAGATTGATTATATTCCAAACACAGTGTTTGAAAATAAAAGTGTAAAAACTTATACCTCTGTGTCATTCGCCAAATGAAACCTTACACCGGGTGACTTCACATGGCAGGTGATAGGTTTTATGGCCCATCAAGCTATCAAAATTCTTCATAAAAGATGTATTTATATTATCAATATTTTAGTTAATATAGTTTAATCTCATTAAAAAACTAAGGATTCCATCACTATAAATTCACTCTGTTTGGTTAATAGTTTTCAATTTTTTTTTTTAATGTTTTTTTTGTCTTTAATAAACTTTTTAAAATTTGTAAAGTAATTATTTTTTCATTTTTTTAGATTCACTTAATTTAAATACATTTAAATGTAAAATATTTGTAAAAAATTCACTAAATACAAAAAGAATTACAAAAATTTAATACCTTTTTCATTTTTTTTGGTATTTATTGATTTTTTTTAAAAAAAAATCACAAATATTTTTCTTTGTTTTTTAGTGCATCTTAAAAAATTAACTAAAATATATATATAAAAAAAATTAAAGACAATAAAACGTAAGAAAACGAAAAACTTGAGCAGTTTTTTAAAAACTCAAAATAAAAAAGAGTGAATATTGTTTAGTTTAATTTTTTTTTTTTTTTATATAAAATTTGTGAAAATTAAGCTTATGAAGTGACACTATCTTCAAAAATTTCGGGTTGTCACTACTGCCCTTACATTATTTTTTGTATACTTTGCTTTAGTTGTGCTTTCTCCTAAGCAAGAAAGAAAATAGAAAAAATAGCAAAAAAAATTGTTGCATGTAACGCTCCACTTTTTATTTCACGAATATTATTACAAAAACCACCATTTTAATTCAATTTTAAAGATGACGAACAAAAGTTCTATACATTAACAAGAATAAATAAAAAAAAATTCTCTTATTTGAATACATAATGGATGCAACATGTGATATAATTAAAAAAAATTGCATGCAATCTTACATTATTATATTTAAAACAAAGGGTTCGACCCTTTTCACAACAATGGCATCCCCCCCGCAAATAATGGGCCTCGTGGGCAACAATTAAGGATGATCTGTGATCTTGAACACTTCTTAACATCATCTGAAAAATAATTAGCAATGTGGGAATGAACATAAAATCTAGTAGAAATCCCAACGCAATCCTAAACAATAACAACAACATACAAATGGCTATGATCATGAATACTTTTATATCATATCATATACATAATGTGACAGCTTATATTTCAAAATATACTCATGCAAATACCTTTCTTAAAATCGTTCAATTTATTCAACAACATAAACAATTCACTTTTCTTTCTTCTTATTACCTTTTTAACAACTTCACCTGATTACAACAGGTTTTCAAAAACAAATCCACAAAAAACCCATTTACGTTTTCCCAATTTCCGAACTTACACCCATTCAAATACATTTCCAAAAATATCCCAAATGAACACAAAGATAATACGTATATAATGCTCCTTACATAACCATATAAGACAACCCGGCCTTCCCCAAAATATACCTATTACCATATATGATACACACAAATAGAACATAAATGATAACAAGAGAGACAAATGATGGTCTACCTACCTTAAGCACGGTAAGCCAAGGATATACTTTTCCATAACACAAGCCAATTTACCAGTCACGAGCTGGAAGGGAATGGGATCTATACTAATTTACTAGACACCCGCTGGAAGGAAATGACATCTCTTCCAAGTTCTCCAGTGCGCTAGCTGGAACCTCTTATTCTAAGCGCAACTAATTCTCCAGACGCTAGCTGGAAAGGTAATGGTACCTGTCATTTCTCAGTGCGTGTATATAACCAACCATTCCAATATACACAAGCATGAATAACTTGAATGTAATGCCCATAACTAATAACCACAATCCAATCCAAATAACGTACCCCTCCATTCATATGATTCCATTGATACAAAAAGATAGCACATGCTATTATACATTCATAAGTCTTAACCATGAATCTATATCATGTGTCACAAGTAAAAAAAATATGAATTAAAAGCTAAACAAACAAAGTAATGCCCTACTGACTACAACTTTCCAGGACGGTGCTTGGTTACAACAAAGTGAGCTTAAGCTTAATACAATTAAAGCCCTAGGCTTGTAGAAATATAATTACAATTAAAGCCCTAGGCTTGTACAAATATAATTACAATAATAACAAAAGAAGCTCATGGCTCCAAGTCCTCCCAAGCAACAGCCTTGGCGGAGGCATATCATCAGCACCTGAAATGGTTTTCCACATAAGGTGAGCCAAAGCCCAATAAAGATACTCTAATACAGTGTATGAATCTTAACAGAGTTATAAGATGAATTGCATATACGATGCTCGTGCCAAAACATTTCTGTTTCTCTTTCCAAAACTATGCAATGCCAAGTTTATATCTCAATTCATGATATCATTTCCTTTTCAATAGAAAATAAGGTAGTGGATACAACACTGGGAATATCTAGGACGTGTCTACTAGTAGGCTACAAGCATTACCAATTGCCATTATTATTGGTATTAATCAGAAGGCTCAACACCTAACCACGTGGATTTCTGGACTTTCACCAAGGACACACAGACCAACATAATACTACAACTACACTCCTACCTAGATTCACCAAGGTATTCACCATTTTTTCTCAAAACGATAACCATTAACAATGTGTTAAATATGCAACAAATGCTTAATGCCAAGGAATGAGAAATAGTTTCGATTCACCTAATTCTCATGCAATTTCTACAACAATCATAGCTATCCTTCACCGATAGCCGCAAAATAGATATCTCTAAACAGATAAATAAATTTCCAATAAGGATATTATTTCCAAAATCTCAAGATGGAAGTGACAATACATATCCAACTCCCACTATCATCACCATCTTCATTCAAATCAAATATGCACAATTTAGGACAAAATCCCATTTTCTTTATAAATCAATTTTAATGATAAAAACTACCATTTTATCACAACCCAACTTTATTGACAAATCCACAATCATTTCCAAAAAAACCATTTGAAAATCCCTCTTTTGATTTCAAAACCAAACCCTAGGTTTAGCCAAAAATCCCCAAATCAATACCTTGTTTAGAAAAGCAAATAACAAAGTTAAAAATCATAAAAAGAGTCAAAGTAATCTCTACCTCGAAAGAAGATGACTCAAAGGAAAGATGGGTAGAACTCGACAGAGCCGAAAACACGAACTTCTTCGATTAGAACGAAGCCCTCAACGTGCTCTCTCTTTTTAACAAATGGATTAGGGTTAGGAAATCACTAGGTCAAGGTGTATTTGAGGTTCAAAGATAGTTTTCTAGAAAGAGAGAAGATTTGAGAATTTGGAGTGTTTTAGAGAGAGAGATGTGAAAAAGTGATCCAAAAAGATGACTTTGCGGACTAATATGTGCGCAGACCGCTCGTGCCCAAGAACGGTCGCTTGAGTGACCAAATATAAACAAGTGAGAATCGCTCGAGCACACAAAGTGACCACTCGAGTGAAGAATACCAACTCTCAGAAGTTTTACAAACAGAGGACCATCACTCAAGCGCAAGAAAGACAGCTCAAGTGAAGAATGCCATCTCCCAGTATCTCTGCAGACCTGTAAAAGCACTGGAAGTTCACAAAGACCGCTTGAGCGCAAGAATCACCGCTTGAGCGAAGAGGAAAAAAATTCTGGACAACAACGGTTTTTGAAAAATTTACCAACCTATCCCAAATGCAACCGAGACACTCCCAATAACTAAACTTAATGAGGAATAAGGAGAAAACAAAACATGAATAACCATATAAGATAGTGAAACCCGGATCCAGAACATCAAATGGGTCGGTGTCTAAACAAGAATCGTTATAACCTCCCCCTTTTCAAGGAATTTCCTCCTTGAAATTTTAAATCAAACATCAAAACCGTGTTTAAACCAATTACAAAAATGATAGCAAATCAAATTCATCACCATGACCCATCCGCCGGTCATTCATTCTCATAACAATGATAAACAAGTTTCTCGATACTAAATATACAATTCACATTTTCAAAATATATACAATGTTTATATTAGATCAACAAAACAAGAATCTCAATACAATTTCCAACATTAACAAATAGGCCTGGATACTTCTCACGGACTTCTACCTCATGTTTCCAAGTTGCTTCCTCAGCCCCGTGATGTCTTCACAACACCTTCATCAAAGGAATTGTCTTGCCACGCAAGACTTGGTCTCAAGTATCTAAAACTTTAACCGGTTTCTCTTCATACGAGGCATTCCCCTCTACCTCTAATTCGGTCCAATCCAACACATAGGACAGATCTGGCTCACACTTCTGAAGCATATAGATATGAAACACGTCATGAATCCCAAAAAGCTGTGGTGGTGGCAAGGCCAAACGATAAACTACCTCCTCAATACGCTCTAGGATCTCAAAAGGCCCAATAAATCTAAGGGACAACTTTCCGCTCTTTCCAAACCTCATCAAACCCTGTATAGGTGATATTTTCAAGAAGACATGATCTCCCATCTCAAATGATAATGGCTCTCCTCCTACGGTTGGCATAACTCTTCTGATGACTCTGAGTTGAAACCAACCTCTTATGGAAAAATGCAACCTTCTCCGTTGTTTCCTAGACTAACTTAGGACCTAACATAGGTGCGTCACCCACTTCGGTCCAATACACAAGAGATCTACATGGTCGGCCATACAAGGGCCTCAAACGGTGCCATGCCAATACCTAAACTGTGAAGCTATTGTTGTAGGCAAACTCCATTAAAGGCAAGTGCCTCTCTCACAACCGCTTAAAGTCAAGAACACAACCCCGAAGCATATCCTCAAGGATCTGAATGGTACGCTCTAACTATCCGTCAGTCTGAGGATGATAGGCGATACTAAATGTCAGTCGGTGTGCCCAAGACACTCTATAGGGCCCTACCACAATGGAGTTGTGAAACACAGGTCTCTATCAAAAATGATAGTAATAAGGACCCTGTGAAGTCGCACTATGTCCCTAACATAAAGGTCGGCAAGGTAATCTACCAAGTCACTAGTGCGCATAGGTACAAAATGTGCTGACTTGGTTAACTGATCAACTATCACACACACGGCATCGTTACCTCGTTGAGTCCTCGGAAGACCCACAACAAAATCCATTGTGATATACTCTCACTTCCACTTGGCTATAGGCTAGGGTTGCAACAAACCCCGCTGTCCTCTGATGCTCGGCCTTCACTTGTTAACAAGTAAGGCACCTTGATACAAACAAGGCTATGTCTCTCTTCATTCCCCTCTCACCAAAACTGGCGACTAAGGTCGTGATACATCTTTGTGTCTCCTCGGGTGTACTGTAAGGCACGAATGGCGGAACTCTCGGAGTACCTCCTCTCTACAAGATTTTGGTACGAAAAGACAGTCAAGGTATCTAACCCTCGAGTCAGAATACACGTTTAAGGCTCTTCTCTACTTTCCCACTAGATATCTTCCTCCGGATGGCTTCTACCTCAAGATCACCCCGTTGTGCTTCTATAACTCGGCTCACAAGTATGGGTTGTGCAATCAAGGTAAACAAAGTTGTAGACTCAACGAACTAGCCAAGATGCAAGTCAAACTCGCCAATAGCACCCAACATCTCCCATTCCCGGATGGAAATACTAGCTACACTGCTAATGGATTTCCTAGTTAAGGCATCGGCCATTACATTTTCCTTCCCCGAATGATAGTTCAACTCAAAGTCGTAATCCTCCTTAAATTTTCATCCACCTTCTCTACCTCAAATTCAAATCCTTCTGTGAGAACAAATACTTCAAACTCTTGTGATTGCAGAATACTTTCAAACCGCTCACCATACAGATAATGTCTCTCAAATCTTCAAGGCAAAGATTATTGCTGCTAGCCCTAGGTCATGAGTAGGGTAGTTTCTCTCGTGTGTTTTCAAATGAATTGAGCCATAAGCTACTACCTTCTCCTCTTGCATCAAGTGACAACCCAAACCTTCCCGTGATGGATCACAACACACAGAATAACCCAACACCCCTCTCCAGAATGATCAACACTAGAGTAGTGGTAAGTCTAACCTTAAGCTCTTAGAATGACTTCTCACAAGTCTCACTCCACATAAACTTGATTCCCTTCCTCATCAGTCTAGTCAACAGTGAGGCCAATCTAGAGAAATCCTTAATGAATCGATGGTAATACCCATCTAACCCCAAGAAACTCTAGATCTCAAAGGCATTCTTAGGTTGTTCCTAGTCTTGCACTCATATCTTCAGATTTTTGGAAGCAATATCCTTATTGGAAATTTATTTATCTGTTTAGAGATATCTGTTTTAGGATATCAGTGGAGGATAGTTATGATTGTTGTAGAAAATTGTATGAGAATTAGGTGAATTGAAACTATTTCTCATTCATTGGCATTGAGCATTTGTTTGCATATTTAACACATTGTTAATGAGTTATTGTTTTGAGAAAAATGCGGGTGAATACCTTGGTGAATCTGAGTAGGAGTGTAGTTGTGGTATTATGTTGGCCCTGTGTGTCCTTGGTGAAAGTCCAGAAACCCGCGCGGTTAGGTGTCAAGCCTTCCATTTAATACCAGTAAAAATGACAATTGGTAGTGTTTGTAGCCTACTTGCAGACATGCCATAGAGATTCTTAGAGTTGTATCCACTGCCCTATTTTCTATTGAAGAAGGAAAATGATATCATGAAGTGAGATATAAACTTGGCATTGCATAGTTTTGGAAAGAGAAATGAAAAATCTTTTGGCACGAGCATTGCATATGCATTCACCTTATAACTCTGTTAAGATTTATATACTGTGTTAGAGTATCTTTACTGGGCTTTGGCTCACCCTATGTGGAAAACCATTTCAGGTGCTGATGATATGCATCCGCCAAAGTCGTAGCTTAGGAGAACTTAAGAGTGAAGAGCTTCATTTGTTATTATTGTAATTATTTTTGTACAAGCCTAGGGCTTTAACTATATTGAGCTTAAGCTCATTTTGTTGTAAACCAAGCACCGTCTCGGAAAGCTGTAACCAGTAGGGCATTACTTTCTTCGTTTAGCTTTTAATTCATATTGTTTACTTGTGACACATGCTATAGATTCAGTGTTAGGACTTATGAATGTATAATTGCATGTGTTATCTTTTTGTATCAATGGAATCATATGAATGGAAGGGTACTTTGTTTAGAAAAGTATTGTTATTTAATAACTGTTGTGGATTGGATTGTGGTTATTATTTTGGGGCGTTACAACTTGGTATCAGAGTTACCAGGTTTGAATACTTAGGGATCATGAGAAGTGGTACTACCTGCTAGATGATATTAGGAATAAACTTGGTATGCTATGTAATAACATGCTTATGTGACTATGTGGGTTTGGAATTTAATTTTTGAGATATTGATTGGGTCTACGAGTTTCTAGAAGTCTTGTTAGAAGAGTACTTGATCACTGCTATTTCTAACTGGAACTCTAGCAACCTCGCGAGATGATTATTATCTAGAAAGGAAGTTCGTATGTGTTTATGTGACTACATGCTTATGTAAAGTGAATTAAATGTTGTCCATTGCTTTAGGCCGCGAGTGAGTTAGCTTCGACACATTTGTGAATGTGCTAATCTCTTGTATTGCCTTTATTAGGATGTCGGGACGTAGACGTGGTGGTAGTAGTTGTAGTAGGCCTAGACGGCAGGAGGTGCCATTACTGGATGATATTTTAGCATAGGAAGAAGGGGTTGGTCAGGCCAATGTGGCCGAACCAGTTGGTCAACAGGCCATGGGTGCTTTTAGTCCGTGAAATGGCTGAAGCTTTGCTGGAATCCATGGACATTCTCAGAGTTGAGAATCAAGTCCAGGCCCATGTTGTTGAAATAGGGCCATCATTTTTGAAGCGGGAGTTCTTTTAGTCAAATCTGGATGAGTTTTTGGGTGATCCTAAGGAGCCACTGCAGATGGATGAGTGGTTCGAGCAAATGATGAAGACATTCGAGATGCTTAGCATTGAGGACGATGGGTTGAGAGTGACCTTGGCATCCTTTTAGCTGAAGGGAGATGCGAGTCAGTGGTGAAAGTTCATCCGTGGGCGTACTGGGGTGACTTGGGAGACTTTTGCCAACGCCTTCCAGGATAAGTTTTTGCCTCTTACTATCAGGGAGAAGTTGGGAGAGCAGTTTCTGAAACTCAAATAGTTAAACACACTGGTGGCTAAGTTTGAGGCTACCTTTACTAGTTTATCGAGGTTTGCACCAGAGCTTATAGCAACGAAGAAACGCCGTTGTCTGGAGTTTGAGAAGAGGTTGAGGACCAGACTCCTTTTCAAGGTGGTTGTGTCCATGATTAGGGATTATGGTCGTCTTGTGGAGGCGGCAGGCTTATTTAGAGATCGTGATGATGAGAGGGCTCCAAGAAGAGGTGTCAAGAGGTTCAGAAAGAGACTCGGGACAGTAAGAGGCAGAACGGTTCTACTTCACAGTAGTCCAAGGGAGCAGAGTCTGGATCCACTTTTCTTGTACAAAGTTCTAGGTCAAGGAGAGGTGGACATGGAGGGATCATCTATTTCAAGTGTGGCCAGCTCGGTCACAAGTTTGTAGTTTGCCTGCAGCAAAGAGAAGGGCAAGAGTCTACACTGATTGCAACTCGTTCTTAGAGCCAAAGTCAGTGGAGAGGGCAGTCGTCTACCTGTTATCAGTGTGGGCATTCAAGGCACTTGAAAAGGTTTTGCCCTCAGGCAGGTGGCACATCTGGTGCATCTGGTTCGAGGCAGACATAGAGCCATCAGCCTACAGCGTTAGCTTAAGCCTTGAGGGCTAACCTGGGAGCCTATTTGGCTCAGTCCGTGTATTAGACTTATGCTCTAAGGGTTGAGCAGAGACCTACAAGGCATGTATGCTGTTACCACGCCAGATTTGTTGCCAGCACCTTCAGTAGTGAGAGGCAACTTCTTGTTATGTAATTTAATTGCTAATGTATTGATTGATACGGATGCATCACATTCCTTTATTTCGTTTGCATTCGCATCAGTATTGGGTTTAGAAGTGGCTCGGTTAGTATCTTCACTCAGGATAGAGTCACCTGTTGGTGGTGAGGTTATGTTGGATCAATGATGTCAGGGTTGTGTGATAGAGGTTGCCGGTTGTCAACTTCTTTTTGCATTTGTGTTGATTGACATGTCAAGTCTTGATGTTATTTTGGGCATAGATTGGTTGTCATCCTATCAGGTTATTATAGATTGTTACCATCAGAGAATTGCGGTGTGTACCTCGAGTGGTGATTGTTTTTATTTCCTTAGAGACTGAGTCGAAAGAGCCTTATTACCAGTGTGTGATCTGCGTGGTCAACTTAGTCTCCTTTTTGCTACATTCTTCGGTGTTGAGAGTGATATGGTTCAAGTAGAGTTGCCGAGGGTAGTTTGTGAATACTTGGACGTCTTTCCTAAGGATCTCACTAGTTTACCACCTCACCATGAGATTGAGTTCTCTATTGACTTAGTGCCTGGTATGGCACCAATTTTCATGGCACCGTATAGATTCGCACCCGTCGAGTTGAGTGAGTTGAAGAATTAACCACCAGGAATTGCTAGATAAGAGTTTTATCTACCCTAGTACTTCGTCTTAGGAAGCACCAACTCTTCTTGCCAATAAGAAGGATGGTACCTTGTGACTTTGTATTGATTACCGGAAGTTGAACCGGGTAACTGTTAAGAACAAGTACACACTACCTGGCATAGATGATTTGTTTGACTAGTTGAAGGGGTCTTGTTGCTTTTCTAAGATAAACTTAAGATCGAGTTACCACCAGTTGAGAGTAAAGGAGAAGGATGTCTAGAAAATGGCATTTTGTACGTGGTATGGCCATTATGAGTTCCTAATGATGCCTTTTGGGCTAACCAACGCACCGGCCTTGTTTATGGATTTGATGAACCGAATTTTTCATCATTTTGTGGTTGTCTTTGTGGATGACATCTTGATTTACTTACCCTTTGAGGAGGAGCATGAGGAACACTTGTGGGTAGTACTTGAGTTGCTTAAAGCCCACAAATTGTATGCTAAATTCGGGAAGTGTTAGTTCTAGTTAAAAAAGGGAAATTCTTAGGCCATGTGGTGTTTAGAGAAGGGGTGACTGCAGACTTCTCTAATACAGAGGCAATGCAAGACTGGGAACAACCTAAGAATGCCTTTGAGATCTAGGGTTTCTTGGGGTTAGATGGGTATTACCATCGATTCATTAAGGATTTCTCTAGATTGGCCTCACCGTTAACTAGACTGATGAAGAAGGGAATCAAGTTTATGTGGAGTGAGACTTGTGAGAAGTCATTCTAAGAGCTTAAGGTTAGACTTACCACTACTCTAGTGTTGATCATTCCGGAGAGGGGTTTGGGTTATTCTGTGTATTGTGATGCATCACGGGAAGGTTTGGGTTGTCACTTGATGCAAGAGGGGAAGGTAGTAGCTTATGGCTCACGTCAGTTGAAAACACATGAGAGAAACTACCCTACTCATGACCTAGGGCTAGCAGTAGTAATCTTTGCCTTGAAGATTTGGAGACATTATCTGTATGGTGAGAGGTTTGAAGTATTCTGCAATCACAAGAGTTTGAAGTATTTGTTCTCACAGAAGGATTTGAATTTGAGGTAGAGAAGGTGGATGAAATTTAAGGAGGATTATGACTTTGAGTTGCACTATCATCCGGGGAAGGCAAATGTAATGGCCAATGCCTTAACTAGGAAATCCATTAGCAGTGTAGCTAGTATTGCCATCCGGGAATGGGAGATGTTTGGTGCTATTGATGAGTTTGACTTGCATCTTGGCTAGTTCGTTGAGTCTACAACTTTGTTTACCTTGATTGCAGAACCCATACTTGTGAGTTGAGTTGTAGAAGCACAACGGGGTGATCTTGAGGTAGAAGCCATCCGGAGGAAGATATCTAGTGGGAAAGTAGAGAAAAGCTTGAACATGTATTTTGACTCGAGGGTTAGATACCTTGACTGTCTTTTCCACATAGGGTGAGCCATAGCCCAGTAAAGATACTCTAACACAATGTATAAATCTTAACAGAGTTATAAGGTAAATGCAGATGCAATGCTCGTGCCAAAAGATTTTCATTTCTCTTTCCAAAATTATGCAATGCCAAGTTTATATCTCACTTCATGATATCATTTCCTTTTCAATAGAAAATAGGGCAGTGGATACAACTCTAAGAATCTCTATAGCATGTCTGCAAGTAGGCTACAAACACTACCAATTGTCATTTTTACTGGTATTAACCGGAAGGCTTGACACCTAACCGCGTGGGTTTTTGGACTTTCACCAAGGACACACATGCCAACATAATACCACAACTACACTCCTACTCAGATTCACCAAGGTATTCACCCATTTTTCTCAAAACAATAACCATTAACAATGTGTTAAATATGCAACAAATGCTCAATGCCAATGAATGAGAAATAGTTTCAATTCACCTAATTCTCATACAATTTCTACAACAATCATAGCTATCCTCCACTAATATCCTAAAACAGATATCTCTAAATAGATAAATAAATTTCCAATAAGGATATTACTTCCAAAATTTGAAGATATGAGTGATAATACATATCCAACTCCACCATCATCATCGTCATCATTCCAATTCCACGATACCAACATCAATTCCATTTTCCTTTACAAAATCAAATATTCACAATTTATGAAAAAATTCCATTTTCTTTATAAATCAATTCCAATGATAGAAACTACCATTTTATCACAACCCAACCTTATTGACAAACCCACAATCATTTCCAAGAAACCATTTGAAAACCCTTTTTTTAATTTCAAAACTAAACCCTAGGTTTAGCCAAAAATCCCCAATTCAATACCTTGTTTAGAAAAGCAAATAACAAAGTTAAAAATCATAAAGAGAGTCAAAGTAATCCCTACCTCAAACAAGAAGACTCAAAGGAAAGATGAGTAGAACTTGACGGAGCGGAAAACACGAACTTCTTCGATTAGAACGATGCCCTCGACATGCTCTCTCTTTTTAACAAAAGGACTAGGGTGAGAAAATCACTAGGTCAAGGTGTATTTGAGGTTCAAAGATAGTTTTCTAAAGACAAAGTGAGAAGATTGAGAATTTGGAGTGTTTAAAAAGAGAGATGTGAAAAAATGATCTAAAAAGATGATTTTACGGACTGATATATGTACAAACCACTCAAGCACATTAATGATCGCTCGAGTGACCAGACACAACAAGTGAGACCGCTCGAGCACACAAAGTGACCGCTAGAGCGAAGAATACCAACTCTCAGAAGTTTTATAGGTAGAGGACCATCGCTTGAGCGCAAGAAAGACTGCTCGAGCCAACACCGCTCGAGCACAAGAAAGACCACTCAAGCAAAGAATACTATCTCTCAGTATCTCTGCAGACCTGTAAAAGCACGGGAAGTTCACAAAGACTGCTCGAGCGCAAGAATCACCGCTTGAGCGAAGAGGAAATTTTTTTTTGGACAACAATGATTTTGAAAAACAAGCTACCAACCTGTCCCAAATACAACTGAGACACTTCAATAACCAAACTCAACAAGGAATAACAAGAAACAAAACATGAACAACAATATAAGACAATGAAATTTGGATCCATAACATCAAATGGGTCGGGTCTAAACCAGAATTGCTATATTGAATGTACTACATACACATAAACTATTCAACATCACAATGTCATCCTCCACCGATGACTAAGGACAAAAAGTCTAAGCTTATGTATTGAATACACGTAATACAATAATCCAATTCTCACGAGACTATAAGTCCAACAACAACAATAGTAAAATAAAATATTCATAATCTAATCTCAAGTTCATTTCTAAATTTAAAACGTGTTGTGATTTCATTCTCTTTTCAAAATCAATTCTTTTATTTTCCAAATTCTCATACTCCAACCTTTTTCTAAAAACCCCATTTCTACATTTCATTAAAAACCACATCCATGATGTCAACGCCACAATCCAACTCCACTTAACATAATCCATCCTAATTAGTCCCATCAAACAAAACATAACCAATTTTTAACTTTACCCCCTTTTCAATTTATTAAGTTAATAATATTAAATTAGGACTTTTTCCCTCTTCAACATAAACACGTACAACTACTCTCCAATTAAGCAAAACAACTACTAATTTAATAATCAAAACCCCCAAATATCAGACCCTAGATTCCTTTTACATGCTTTTCAAAAATTCATAATAAATATAGTTTTTATGTAATAAAATCCGCCACATATCTATCTATAGATGAAGTATTGAAAAGGAACAAAGAAATCCCTTCCTCTTAAAGCAAAGAGAAGATGACCCAAAAATCACCTGCGTCGAAAGAATGATCAACTCAGACTAAATGAAAGCCCTCACCGAGCTCTAGGTTTTGATCTATAGCACTATGGGTAGAAAGTGAGTAGAAATAGATGAAAACCAAGTTAGAAAGCTTAAAACCCACAAGAGGAGAGAGAAAAGAATAGACAAAAGTGGACCAAAATGTGTTTTTATAGTGCTGATTCCCAAACAGATTGCTCGAGGCTTGAGCATAGAATGCGAACTCTTAAAAGTTCATACCATACAGGCAGACTGCTTGAGCAATCAATCTTGTGCTCGAGTGAACTTTAATAAATCCCAGAATCACAGACCTACAAAAGTACTAGATGACGCGCAAGATCGCTCAAGCGAACAACCTGTCGCTAGAGCGACGAAGAAGAAAAGTTTCAGATTGTTACAATCTTCCCACCTTAGGAAATTTTATCTCGGAAATTAAAGATTAGGCCGAAACAGAAAGCAACTCAATCACAATCAGAAACACAACCACCAACTCAAAGTTGGATCCATACATGGGATAAATTCTCGGATCCCAATTCAACATTTTAGGGCCTCAAAGACACTTAAACAACGAAACGCAAGGAAGAGATCATAGATGCCTCCTCGACCCACACAACTCATTGGGCCTATAAGACAAGAACAAAAACAACCACACGCATACCAGAGGCATCAACCACATAACATGCCCCAAACACTCCCGAGTGCTCAATACTAGAACATGGAAGAAAATCCTGACAATAAAGGTTTCGGTGAACTCACATAGAAGAAGAGAACTCACAACAAAATAAGGTCAAAGACAACACCCCTGCATACAAGCCTTAACAACTCCAAAACACTCCTCAAAACCAAATACCCAAACCCAAAATTAGCAATTCAAGCTAAGTCACTATACATCATCCATCATTTTAGGTAAAACAAATGATAACAAAACTTTGTTATCTTGAGTGTAAATTTCTCGCAAGTGCCCAAAATGCACACCGATCATAAACCAAAATACATTTTCTATCCTTCAAGAAAAACTCAAAAGTTTTATAAACCTTCCCTGAAAACAAAGGTGTTAATCGGAACACATAATCATCTACAAGTAAGTTGTACATAACTATTTAGTGAAATCCCTCATTACAATTTAGATTACTCCACAACATTTCCGCTTAACAAAGCCATCTGAGGCTATAACACCAGGAAAAATTCATTTTCAAATCAAGCTTATCAACCGTCATCTCACAACACCCATCACTCTTACCGTGATGCCACAACAAATACATAAGCCACATTTATATAATAAGTATTAACAGAAATAACAACCGCGTTATCAATGCAACGAAACACAAGAAAATTCATCATTTTAAAGTTCCATTTTATCATAAACATTATCATAAGTTATCTCCCCTCCATAAGGCATAACATACTCGCAAAACGATGACTCCACAATATGTTACTCCAGCCCGAGGAGTTACACTAACTTGTAACAAGCCCCACACAAGCTTTATAACCACCGACACAAGACTCCACTCTTGCCAAACCACTCTAAGGCACTTACAGAGTTACAACCCTTTTTACCAAACTCTAAGCTAGACTCAGTGTGACAATTTGTCAACCATACCCCGACGTCCCTAACAAACTAGCCAACTGTAGCTTGGCTTTCTGCGCTCCTTTTGGAAGGCGAATAGCCCTACAGTTCGGACTCCACTTGTGGTTCTGAATCTGATTTCAAAAGTGCAATGTGAAACAGTGAAAACACAAAAAGAGTCCAAATCTGACAATTCTTTTTGGAAAATTGATGCTTGAATCAAATGCCAAAAATGGACTGCTTTGCCAGATTTCAGAGTCGCCACCTAAATATTTTTGAGAAATTTAGAAAACCCAAGACTCGTACCAAAGGCCATTAGTCCGTCATCACCAAAGTGTCTCGGCTTGGAAACTTAGGTACGAGAGGGAATGTCATGAATTGAGCACCCCACTCGCCCGATCAAAGATTGGCCTCTACTAATCATGATGTGTTTCTTATTTACATTATATGCTCTTGTCCCGATTTATTAGCTATATTACTACACAAGGTATAGACTAGTTTGCAAAAAATTGGAACATTTGATCTCATGTTTTTGTTTTGAAATTGTTTTGTGAATTTGCCACTTGAACAAATGGGCTTAAAATGGAACATTAATCAAACTACCCCAATTCAAGCAATTAGCCTTCATCCACAGGCATTCAAACAATTATATCAATTAAGCACTTAGCCTCATGGCAAGCATGGTAGATATGGAAACACAAACAATGCAAGATGCTAAAACAATAAAAAAAAACTCACCTAGTACTCCGAGTCAAAACAAAAACAAAATAATTAGAAAAGTATGCATGTTTCTAATTTTATGCAGTTATGGCTAATGCAACGGATGCGATATGCAAGGCTCGGCTACTAATTTATGACATGTGAATCAATTTGCTAACATGCGGTCTAAGCACGTATTAAAAAAAATTATTTAAATGATAATGCGAGTTTGAATGATGAACCAAGCCTTGGTGCATGCAATACAAGTGGATGCAAGGCATAAGAATGCTAATGAAACGTGCTCTATACTAACCATCGTAAGCGAATAAAATGAAAGGGAGAAAGACTTGGGATTGGAAGACATACACATTATTACAACATTTGTTTCCTCACGCAGGAGGGTGCGAATCAATGTCCGAAATTCCGAATTTAACTAACTATTACAAAAACTGGGGCGAATGAATAATAATTAACTTAACTAAGCTAATTAACTACTTTATTACAAACAATTAACTAGCTATACCAATTATCAATAATCAATAGCTACATCAATGCTAATTACAATAAGATTAATTTACAACTATGATAATTATAACACTAATGAAACAATTAATCGCGCTCGACAAAGGCGTAAGTGAAGACGGATGAGGGTTGCATGCACAGTGCCTGAGAGCTATTTTGTCTGGTCCCATCCAACTTTGTTTTACCTTTAGCCACTGCCTCTGTTTTCTACAAAACTGCACTGCTGGCCTCACACTGAGGGTCGGTTAATGCATTAATGATGGCCGGCCGGGTCAACAGATGGCCGGTCGTGCCTCAATTTGGTGCAAAACTTTGTTTTTGTGTTCTAAGGTGAACCAGTGCAGACAGAGTGTTCTCAAGCTCTGTTTGTCCCATCTTCCTTCTCTATCATGGGAAAACCTCGAGAGAAGGTTGAAATTGATTCCAAAGCCCATCAATGAGCAAATTGATTGCTTGATGATCTCGGATACAATTTTGGGCAAAAAATCAATGAATGCAATGAATAAGGACCACCCCTCCCTCTTGTCATGGAGTGAGCTCAAAAAGGGAGGTTACAAACGCTTCAAGAATCATCAAAATGCCATAAATTAGCATGTGATGACTCTTGACACTAAGAACTTGGCATAACATCCGGCCAAGTTCAAATGATTTTAAACCATTTTCTTTATATGGATTATCCCAAGTTTTAAAGCCAATTTTATGAATTGTTGTCATTCTTTAGTCCATTTGTCCATGGGTGATGTTAAAGGTCCTCTAAACAAAAAGTAATGTCAAACGAGAGGTTCTTCTAAAAACATGAGAGAGAGACTATACTGTTGACAATGAATCTCCAAAAAGATTAAGCCATTAAAATAGGAGTCTCTCTTACATATTTCGAGCAACCTCAATCGGTTGAAATCATTCTCAAGAATGAAAGAGATAGATGACTAGATTGATTGTTAAAATTAGACTTTTAGACATGGAAATGAGTAAAGAAAAGCTTGGAACAACATGCAAACAAGTTATGTATGCAAACTTATAAGACAACAAATGAACTAAACCAAAGTATGAATCAATTTAAAAGGCTTGGGACAGCCCTAAAAACATCCCTTAATACATGAAAAAACAGACGTTAAAAATGCATAAAAAAAGCCTAAAAAGCTAAACAACAAAGAGATGAAACAAGGGCTAGGAAGCAAGAATAAGGAGGGGTGGCTAACCCCTCCACTTTTGAAACCTCAAAACATGATTTTTAGCCTTTTTTTTGATTTTTAGCCTTTTTTTTAAACTTTGAAAATTACTACGAGGAGCAAAGAAAATGAGTGTAAAAGAAAGGTTTGAGCTATAGGTAAAGATATAGAAAGAGTGTAAACTCTCTTTACTCTTTTGGTAGCTCTTCAAACCCAATCTTAAACACTTTGAATAGACTCAAAGCAACACAAAACAATAAGAATTAAGTAGGAAATGAAAGATATGAAAGCAAGAAGGAAAATAAAAAGCTTATACCTCTTAAATAAGTTAGCTTTTGATTATGATCCAAGCTTAGTCTCAACCCACTCTCAAGCTTAAATTATACTTCTCAAAGATCAACCAAGGCTCTAAGATGGTGAGACAAGGTTGTGGATGGTGTATGGAGATGACACAAGGGAGCTAGGTTAGCTCAAAGGTTACTTGCTATGGAAGAAAGAGGAAGGAGAAGCTCTCAAGGTGTATATAGGCTTTCTAAATTTTGTTCAACCCTCAAAACAATAACACAAGTTTGTTTTTATAGAATTTGAGCCAGAAAATATCATAAATATCTTCAAAAATGGACAACTGGAAAACAATGTTTCTTGCCACCAAGGCCTGGCCGGCCATTCACGGCCACGGCTGGCCATCACTAATGCACGGCTGGGCCTTGATGCCCTCCCCTGTTTTTTAGTTCAAACTCAACTAAGGGTGGCAAAAGGTCCAAAAAAGAGACTCAGAGGTTCAAACAAGGTAAATGTTGAAGATTTGAGGTTATTTCGAGAGTTTGACTGAATCCAAATCGCTGTGAATTCAAAGCATACAATTCAACTTTCATCATCGAGTGTATTGAACCAAGCACATAAGTCTTGCGAGCAGTCAAAATGGGGTGTCTACACCAACTTGATAAAACTTGGACACTTGGTACCAAACACCAATGTCACGACCCAAACCCGCCCCTATAGGTTTAGCATTGTAACCGGCCAGTAATCCTTGGATTACCAAAGGCCTCTGAACAGATTAACAAAATTAAGGGGCTAGCGGAAGCAAATACATAAATATAGTTGTCCAATGAGCTGTGCTGACTTATATGAAATAGAATATTTAAAACTTTATATACATAACCAGTAGTCAACCATACATTATATCCACACACATTACGGTATTGTAAGTACAGCCAACGACATCAAATCAAGTCTTATATAAACAGAAACCACAGAACTTAAACACAGGACGCTTCGGGAACCTCCACGTGAGGCACAATGGTTGGCTGACAACGGAACACAGATCCAGACAAAAGCCTTCAGACTCGAACTCCAGAATGCTCACCTATACATATATATATATATATAAACAGTGAGCTAAAGCCCAGTGAATAACATTAAGGTAAAGGGGTTAGTGAACGAAATCCGAACATATCATAAGCGGAAAACAGATCATAGCATAATCATCCTCATATCAGAACATAATAATGGTACATCCCATAGAACACATCACAGAACGTCTTCCGACTAGAGTAATCGGTTCCGGATACCGATTAAACACATATCACCACAATGAAGTGGCTAACGAGATCTCGTAATTACTTGTATGTCACGGACCCGTATTTTCATGCCGTCCCCCATGACTTGGGACTATCTATGGATGCCATAATAGATTTCAAACATGGAATATTCGTTCACGAAAACAGATATCATTTCAAAAATCAGAACTTATCATATTTCATTTAGAACATAATTCATATGAACGTATCTTTATGATAACGTTACTCACAATGGTTCCAGTAAGCGGTCAATCAATCCTCGAGTCTTGACCTACAATCACCAAATACATAACACAAGCACGTATTATCATTACACATTCAAGTGGCCATTAAGGCTTAGCTTTCATTACATTGGTTCTTATTCTTTCTTATCACATTGCCTAAAACACATACACTTGCAGTCTCGGAACCTAGTACATTCTTTTCTTAGTGTGTTTCTAATCCAAACCTCATTACTATAGCTTAATTAAGGCTTAGGAATGCCTAAGATGCAATGAGGATGCCAAAACATGCCTTGGAACACTTAGGCAAAATTTCTGAAAATAAGGTCCACGCTCGAGCGTAGCTTTCCTCGCTCGAGCGGACATGCAAAATGTGCATGGCCGCTTAAGCGCACTTTCCTTCGCTCGAGCGATCTGTAAAAGACATGAAACTTCTGGGAGCTTGCAATTCACGCTCGAGCAGACTTTTGGACGCTCGAGCGGAGTGCACGCACTCAGAGTGGTCGCTCGAGCGTGAACTCCCATGCTCGAGCGTAGATGCAAATTCTGGAATTTCCAGATTGCACCTACGAGTTCAAAACTTGAATTCCAACCTTCAAAACACATCTCTTGGGCCCCAAAACTTGAGATAACATAGTAAACTTGTAAAACATGAAAAATTACGAATTATTTCATAAAATCATGGCCCAAGAGTTTGTTAAAAACTCACAATTTCAACTTAAAACACGATGAATGTTCATGAACACAACATGCATGAATTTTTCTTGTATCAGACTTCTCAAAACATGATCAAACACCACAAAACAACTTGAAACTCAATGATCTTCCCTAATTAAGATGAATTTCAAATATGCATGAGAGAATTCTTGGAGTTCATGCTCAAATTGTGAGAAAATGAACATGCATGCATGAATTGCAACTCAAATCCTTATTCTAAGCTCAATATACACATTCAAACTCATAATCTTGAAGAAATTTCATGTTAAATGACTTAGTTACACAATCTAGAGGTTGTAATCTTACCTAGAGTCTTGAATTACTCTTGTTCTAACACAATCTTGGTGAGCTCAAGTCAAAGCCTTCAATTTCTCCTTAATCTCTACCTTTCTCTCTCTAGAATTGCACTCTCTCTCTCTAAGATGAATTCTCAGATTTGTGCACTAAGGGAGATGAAAGAAATGAGCTCAAATGAGCTTATTAGGCACTTTATATACCTGTGATGTATTAATACATTAACTAGAGCATTTGGTCTATCCAAACACGACTTAATGAATCAGACTGAATCAATTTTTTTTTATAAAACTTGCCATATGATTCTAAAAATTCCAAATAACCTATTGATGTAATCAATTCTGGTTTCGGATGCCGATGAGGTTTTCAATTTACATATTAAAGTGGAATTCCAAACAGATATTCTATAAGTAACAGATAGAAGGCCAAATATCATGCAAATTACATAATAAACCATAATTTATTTTAATCCTCTCATTAACATCCTAAATTACCGATTAGTGGCTAATTGTGGATCGGGGTTATTACAACCAACATGCCACCCAACACCATTACTCCAAAATGGAGTTCCGCACGCAATCCCCTATATCCCTTGAATCACTATAGATTCCTCTAGACTAGACCATACCCCCATGGTTCCCAAAGAAAATCATCACTCCTAAACCTATATGGCAAGCACATCCTTACATTTCAAACATAAGACTGACATGGTAAATGGCAATCACATAATTCCGGACACCAAAAAATCTTCACTAACACTACACTCGTTGCCCGAAAACACAACCTTACTTCCTCCCAAGGAATACCTCTGGCATCTAACCACTAAATTCTCCTTACATTCATAAACTCCACCAAATATCTAATAATACCACCACACAAACACTACCCTTATCATAATCGATAGGACCGCAACGAACTCACTGACCAACAAAACCAAAACACTAAACAACACACACAAGTAACCATTCTCACTACCCCGAAATACGAATTTACACTCTCTCGAAACATTCTCACATAACTCGACAATTCTACAAAACCCTAAGGTCTCATACTTCATTAATCTCAGCACATTAGAACCCTTCTAACTTGGTCCTAGCAATACCATCACAGAACAAGGTTCACAGACCATCGCATAATCATTTCATAAAACAATAACATATATACAACATAGCTACAATTATCAATCCCACGAACAAATTCTCATTACATATATAGAAGTCCAAAATCCATCATAAGCCTCCAACACATGAGGATTAGCAACAACAACAGCAACATGTATATACAACATATAATCATGATGCCTCAGCACCCAACAACATATCAGTCAACAACAAAATTTTAAATATTATATCACTGGTCTCTAATACAAAGCCCCTCTCAAGGTAATACTACTGTGAAGGCTGAAAAGTTGACCCTCACAAGGCTCTTGAAGCCTAGCCTACCCGGTTCTAGTACTGATACCACCCCTGGCTGGACTAATAAGATTGAATCTAACTAGGTGTTGAAACACCTGAAGAATTCACACGCAAAGGGCACAAGCGTCTAACATGGCCTAGATGACCACAATCACAACAAACAATAGACCCCCTACTCTGAGACTGGCTTGAAGCTTGAACCTCACTAGGCCTTCCAACAAATGAGTCTGAAATCCCTGACGAAGACATGGACTGAGCTTGAGATTGAGCATATGCTCGCCTCCATACTAAGCCTAGAGTGCTTATGAATTGTAGGAGTTGCAGAAATGGCCTCCTTTCTAACTCGATCAACATGCACAGCCATGGCCTCCACATGGGCCGTTGCCTCAACTAGAGTATAGTAATTCTTCCACAGAGATCCAACTACCTTCTCCTGAATATCATCACGCAACCGCCTCTCAAACTCATAACAACGACACTCCTCTATTGCCACCAACTCTAGAGCAAACCTTGAAAAACTAGTAAACTGCATCTCAATCTGTGCCAAAGGAGTAGCATCCTGGTGTAACTTGACGAATTGTTCCCTCAACCTTTCCAAAGCGGAAAGAGGGAAGTACTTGGCCAAAAAGGCCTCCATGAAAGCAACCCATGTGTTACCTATAGTGTTCTTAGCATACGTCCACAAATAACCTGTGTCTCCCTTCAATTGAAAAGTCACCAAAGAGATCCTCAACCCCTCATCGTCAACTCTGAGCATGTCAAGAGTCTTAGTAATCTGTTCCAACCAATCTTTCACCTCCAGCGTCTTAGCTTCCCCCAAAAACTCCAGTGGATTGGAGCAAAGAAACTCCTTAGTAAGCTTGAGGGCACGCCTATTGTCACCCTCGTTGCGAGTTAGAGCATCTTGCACCACTCTCACAATCTCATATGCAACTTCCTCGCCGATAGCCAATGCTGCAACAGCAGGTGCTAAAGGAACCGTTGTGCTTCTACCGACACTCCTATTTCCAATTCGTCATCTATTCCCTCATGTAGACATCCTATAAAATCCAAAGACAAAACCAAACTTAGTGCACAACACAACAACCTTCTCTGAGGCACACACTTACCGCCACTAAGCTACAAGACACATTTAGCCCCTAAACACCCAATTCTATTACATATAAACAATTAAACACTTAATAACATAATCAAATCAAGTCCACCAGATAACTACTCACCCCGGAACTCTCAAGGAATTCCTATCAGAAACCACGTTGATCAGGCGTGTTTCCAATAAGACCTCAAAGTAAGTTCACCGGTTACAAATGCTATCCAAGAGACTTGACCCCATGCTCATTGTCACACCCTTAATTAAATAACACTAAACCATCTCATAGCATTTCTTATAATTGATCAACAATGTCATATCTTCTATTCATTATATCTTTGATCATTACAAAAGATGACATATGCGATATACATTCATAAATCCTAGATCCTGAATCTACAGCATATGATATGGATACATGAATTAAAGTGAAAGTAAAACCAAATAATTAAATGTCCCAAAGGCTACAACCTTCTAAGTCGATACTTGGGTACAACAAAATGAGTTCAAACTCAATACAGGTAAAGCCTAAGGCTTAAACAAAAATAATTACATCAATAACCAAAAATGAAGCCTTTAGCTCTAAGTCCTTCCAAGCTACATCCTTGGTGGAGGAATATCACAAGCTCCTGAAAGTTGTTTCTACATAAGTGAGCCAATGCCCAATAGAGATACTCTAACACAGCATATGAATCTTAGCAAAGTTATGAGGTGAATGCACATGCATGCCATTTATTAAACATTCCTCGCTTTTCATCTCAAAACAATGCAATGCAAGGTTATAAATCAATTTATGAAAAATAATCCTTTTATATAAAAAACAGGGCAGTGGATACAAAACACTATGAATTTCTAGGTACGTATTTGCTAGTAGGCTATACAAGTACCCAAGCCATTTTACCGATACCAACCGGAAGGATCGGCACCTAACCGTGAGGGTTTCTGGACTTTTACCAAGGACACACAGGCCAACATCATAACCACAACCACAACCACACCCATACCCCCTAACCAAATTCACCAAGATATTTACCTATTTTTCTCTCAAAACCAATACATTTACAATGTTGAATAGGAAATGATGTTCAATGCACAATGTATGAGAAACTAGTTTCAATTTAACCTAAGCCTCATGCAATGTCTACAACAATCAAGACTTTCCTCCACCAATAGCCCAAAACAGATATTTCTATTCAACAGATAATTTTCAATCAAAAGATATAATTTCATCATTTACAATGGGAGTGATATTACATATCCAACTCCACCATCATCATCAACATAAAGATTGTTCCAATTCCACAATACCCAACATCATTTTTCATTTCATTTCACAATTCCAAATATAAAAAATTTAGGGTAAAACCCCCTTTTATTACAAAATCAATTTTAAGAAAATATATCCATCATTTTAACATAACTCACCTATAACCATATCTCCATTACCTTTTTCAAGAACTCATTTGGAAAATCCCTCTTTTGATTTAAACTCAAACCCTAGGTCTTCCCAAAAATCGCCAAATCATTAACCCTTTTCAAAGAGCAAATAACTAAGCTAAAAATCATATAAAAGAGTCAAAGAAATCCCTACCTCAAAGTAGAAGACAAGCTAGAATAAGAGTTGAACGATGGCGAATCCGAAAACAATAAATGCTCATATTAAAATGAAGCCTTTGACGTGCTCAACGTTTTTCTCTAAAGGACTAGGGTGAAGAAATCCACTGATTGAGAGTATTTGGAGCTAGAGTACAAGAACTAAAGAGAGATGGGGTAAAGATTTTAGGGTTTTGAAATGTTTAGAGAGAGAGAGGTGAAAAAGTGACTGAAAATGACCCTCTCTCGGACTGATAAATGCACAGACCGCTGGAGCGCAAGAATGGTTGCTTGAGTGACAGACACAATAAGTGACACCGCTCAAGTGACCAAAATAACCGCTTGAGCAAACAATGACCCCCTCCCAGAAGTTCAAACCTGCAAAAAATTGCTTGAGCGCAAGAAAGACGGCTCGAGTGAAGATATCAAACTTTCAGTAGTTTTGCAAATTGTAAAAGACCGCTCGAGCTCAGGAATGGTCGCTTTAGCGAACAAGCAAAATTCTGGGCAACAACTACTTTGAAAAATTAAATTCCCAACCTATTTCAATCATAATCAAAACTCCTAATAGCCAAACTCAACAAGAAACAAGATGGAAATGAGATGAACAACAATTAAGTACATGGGCTCTCAGATCCAAAAGCAAGAAATGGGTTGGGTTTAAACCAGAATCGTTATACTCACATAAATACAACACATAAAGTCCTAATACTTGTCCTAACTATATGCAACGTCCTCACCACATGTAAAAAAACCCATTGTGGTAAAAACCACTTTCCATGAGCCCAAAGTATTCAAACCCCGCTCGCTCTAATACCAAGTTGTAACGCCCCACTTTTTATGTCACGAATATCATTACCAAAACCATCATTTTAATACAATTTCAGAGATAACGAACGAAAGTTCTATACATTAACAAGAATAAATAAAAGAAGATTCTCTCATTTGAATACATAATGGATGCAACATGTGATATAATTAAATAAATTGCTCGCATGCTTACATGACTGCATTTAAGAGAAATGATTCAACCCCTTTTACAACAACAGCATTCCGCCCACAAATAATGGGCCCCATGGCCAACAACTAAGGATGATCTTCGATCTTGAACATTTCTTAACATCACTTGAAAAGAGTTAACAATGTGGGATGAACATAAAGTCCAGTAGAGATCCTAACATGATCCTAAACAATAATAACATACAGATAGCTATGATCATAAATACTTTATATCATATCATATACATAATGTGACATTTTATACTTGAAAATATACTCATGCAAGTACTTTTCTTAAAATTGTTCAATTTATTCAACAACATAAACAATTCACTTTTCTTTTTTCTTGTTACCTTTTTATCAACTTCACTTGTCAACAACAGGTTTTCAAAACAAATCCACCAAAACCCATTTACGTTTTCCCTAATTTCCAAACTTACACCCATTCAAATACATTTCCAAAAATATCTCAAACGAACACAAAGATAATACGTATATAATGCTCCTTACATAACCATATAAGACAATCTAGCCTTCCCCAAAATATACTCATTACCATACATTATACACACAAATAGAATCGAGACGGTAATGAGAGACCAAACAACGCTCTACTTGCCTTAAGCACGGTAAGTCAAGGATACACCTTTTCATAACACAAGCCAATTTACCAATCACTAGCTGGAAGGGAATGGGACCTCTACCAATTTACCAAACACTGGTTGAAAAGAAACGTACCTCTTCCAAGTTCTCTAGGTGCTAGCTGGAAGGTATTGGTTCCTCTTATTCTAAGCACAACTAATTCTCTAGGCCTAGTAGGAAGGTAATAGTACCTCCCAACGCGTGTATATAACCAACCATCACAATATTCACAAGCATGAATAACTCGAATGTACTATATACACATAATCTATTCAACATTACAATGTCATCCTCCATCGATGACCAAGGACAAAACCTCTAAGCATATGTATTGAATACACGTAATACAATAATCCAATTTTCACGAGACTATAAGTCCAACAACAACAATAGTAAAATAAAACATTCATAATTCAATCTCAAGTTCATTTTTAAATTTAAAATGTGTTGTGGTTTCATTTTCTTTTCAAATCAATTTTATTTTCCAAATTCTCATACTCCAACCTTTTCTAAAAACCCCATTTCTACATTTCATTAAAAATCACATCCATGATGTTAAAGCCACAACCCAACTCCACTCAACATGATCCATCCCAATTAATCCCATTATCATGGTTAATAACAATTAACATACTTACACAAGACACATCAACAAAACATAACCAATTTTCAACTTTACCCCCTTTTCAATTTCTTAAGTTAATAATATTAAATTAAGGCTTTTTCCCTCTTCAACATAAACAATTAGAACTACTCTCCAATTAACGGCAACAACTACCAATTTAATAATTAAAACCCTCAAATAACAAACCCTAGATCCCTCTTACATGCTTTTCAAAAATTCATAATAAAGATGGTTTTTATGCAATAAAATCCACCACATATCTATTTATAGACGAAGTATTGAAAAGGAACAAAGAAATCCCTACCTCTTGAAGTAAAGAGAAGATAACCCAAAAATCACCGGCGACGAAACAACGATCCACTCAGATTAAATGAAAGCCCTCACCGAGCTCTACGTTTTGATCTATAGCACTATAGGTAGAAAGTGAGTAGAAATAGATGAAAACCAAGATAGAAAGCTTGAAACCCACAAAAATGGTGAAAGAGAAGAAGATGAGAGAGAAAATAATAGAGAAAAGTGGACCAAAATGCATTTTTATAATGTTGATTACTAAACAGACCGCTCGAGCGATGAAACCATCGCTTGAGTGTAGAATTCGAACTCCCAGAAGTTCAGACCATACAGGCAGACTGCTCGAGCGACCAATCTTGCGCTTGAGCGAACTTCAACAAATCTCAAAATCACAGACCTGCAAAAGTACTAGATGACTCGTAAGACTGCTCGAGCGAATAACCCGTCACTCAAACAACGAAGAAGAAAAGTTTCAGATTGTTACATTGCATTAGTTTCTATGTGTTCTTAATTAATAGGAAACCAATCTACACAGACAAAACTAAAAGGGACAATTATTAAAATAAAATAAAAAATAAAAAAAATTAAGAATTTAAGTCTTGTAATAAAACAAATTATAAATTTTTAATTTTCTCAATTTAGACCCTAAACTTTTGATTTGTTTTCAATCTAAACTATTTGCCTATTTTTATTAATTAAAATTGATAGGAAAAAAATAATATCTTAGTCACTAAACTGAATAGAAAATATTATTTTAGACATTTTATATATACCTACACTGAGGTTAATGACTAAAATATTTTTTTCTGTCATTTTTTTATGTACATACATTGAGGTTAGTGATTAAAATATTAGTATTTTTCCCGATAATAGAAAACTAAATTATATAAAATAAAATAGTGAAGATAAAACAATCTTATTTTCAATTCTTAAAGAAAACATAAGACTGGAAAAATAGATTACAACACTAGCACATATTACAAGATAGATTCACATAGATATACAAAAATAATATACAAGAAATAGATTAAATCTAAAAGTTTAAAAAACAAAAGATAATGCAAATCGAAACCTATGGTATACACAGTTTCTTTAAAACAAATTTGCTACCTTGCCAATTTGTGCTGGAGGAACACTAGCGTCTGTTTTTTAAGATACGATGGTTGAAACTAGCTAATGCAAAAGTACTTTCTAAATAGTTTCGGCGAACTTGATAATGACAACACTCTCTCATTAACAAGAACCAAAGAAGGGGTTAACAAAAAAGAGATAGAAAAAATTCTTTGAATGTTTCTTTGATGTAGGAAACATCTCCAACTTCATCTAAAAAATCACCATTCTCCATAAAAATAAAAATAAAAAATAATAAAAATAAAAATCCTCTTTAAAAACATCCTACTAAGTTGGAAGGGAAATGTCTCTATTTATACAGGTAGGGGAGTTCATAGCCATGAAGGCTATCATCATGAGGGCCATCAAAATCCCATTAACTAAGGCTATCAACTCTAGTCATTAGAACTAGAGTTACAAAGGTTAAAAACTCATGGCCGCTAATATAGTCATCAACTCCATTATCAAAATATAAGAGTTACAACAGTCTAAACCTCACTTGCACTTAATAAATACAAATAAATATGTATATAATGATATTTGAATAATTCAATCAGATGGGTCGCAAAATGGATACGGATGTTGGGTCACAATTCGATCCAACCCAATCTGAAATACATGTACAAGCTAAGTCCAACACAAATCAGCCCAAGTTCAAAACTAGGTTCAAATCCAAGTCCAAGTCCAAGTCCAAGACTAAACCCCATGCCCAAGCTTAGGGCCAGTCCAAACCTATACTAAGTCCAAATATAAGCCCAACTTTTATTGATGCCCACTTTATGAGACAATTCTCATTTTCAACCTAATGGTTTCGGTTCATTATTTATGTATTGTAATTTTCTCACTTAAGAGAATACAAATCTAGTCGGACTCACCTCAACGGGCGGTTGGGTCCCACTTTAATCTCGAATTAAAGTTAGCAAAAAACTATTATTTTCCAACAAAAAATATCATTTTTTCCCCATCTGTTATACTTATTGAAAATAGGTGTTGTTTAGATTGAAAAGAAATAAAAATAAAATAAAATAATTAGTGTTTAAATTGAAAAAATTAGAAATTTAGATTTATTTTGTTACAAAAGCTAAAATCTTAGGTCTTTTTTTTTTTTTGGTAATTTAACCAAATTAAAAATTACATTGAATCTCACTTTGGTTCCTTATTTTTTTAAGAATAAAGCTATGCGTACCAATTGGTATACCAATTAATGAACTAACGGACGATATAGCTTAATTTTAGAGGTTTTGGATCTTTGTAGTTTGTATAATAGGTGGGGTCTATAGTTTTGAAGTGATAATATCATAGTATATGTTAGTACACTAATTGATATGCCAATTAGTGTATGTAGTACCATTGTTTTTTAATTGTAACAAGTACCCTCTTTATACTTTCGATCAAGTTTCAATGTCATCTTATTTGAAGAGATAGAACAAAGGATGAAGAGTAGTAGAGAAGGGGTGGTTCGTGGTGTTGAGTTTTAAAAATATAGCAGAAAAAGAAAATAATGGGAAAAATAGAGAAGTAGAAAAAAAAAGGGGAGGGGGGGGGGGGGGGGGAACTTAAATTTAACATGACCAAAAATGTAAAAGGTTGATTGATACAATTTTTTTTTTTTAAAAAAAAAAAGGGATTAAAGTGAGATTTCATGTAAACTACAAGGATGCAAAGGGTAATTTAGCCTAATTTCTATTAATGAATTTAATACCAAACAGAAGTACCACATTGAAACTTGAGCGAAAGTATAAAAGGTTGGCGTAATAAAAAATATCGTAACTAAGCCACAATATCTTTTGTTACATGAATCATAAAATTTTATACATTTTGTTACTCTATTTTGTGGCGAAATTACATATTTTATAGTTGATATTACGAAATTTTAAAGTAAAATTATGTTAATTTATAATAAAGTACATATGATACAGACCCTTAAAAGAGTGCGTCCGTACAATTTCCCCATGTAAAACTAACTATTAAGCTTAATAAACACACTCGAAGTCTTAGAATTTATGTTGTAAAGTCAAGACAAGGATTTAAAGTTCACAATGATGGACTTTTGGAAGCAAAAATCAAAGGGAAAGGACAGGGAACACCCACGGCAGCAACTGCAAAAATGTGTTTTGCACTTCAAAATAATCCCACACTATATATAAATAGATCCCTCAGTCATCCTAGTTTAATCCTGAAGTTGAACTTTCAATCAATTATCCACATTCAACTTTAAATAAGACAGAACAATCTCAACCACACACAAAAATTCAGATTGTTTAATATCAAATTATATAATTGTAAAAATGATTAGCACAATGTTCAGAGTAACTAACGTGGTTTGCATGGCCAAAACATGTAATGCCAACACATGATTTTAATATTCTCAAAAGTGTCTCCCAAGTCACAAATTTGAATTCTCCTAAAAATATCTTCATTTTTTGTATAAATTTCTACAGTTTTAGGAGTCCAAATGTGCAATTAATTATTTTAATCTCCAAAATAATTAAGTGATTGCATGACCCCACATCTGTATACGTGGGGTTTAAAATATAAAATTTAACAATTCAGACAAAATATAACAAAAAAATTTGTTTCTCACTACTAGTGTCCATTGTCTCTCCATTGCTATATGTTTTGTAACTCAACATGAATATAAGAAAATATATTTATTTATATATGTTTTTCATATTATTTTCCACCTTTCATGTCAATAGAAATTAATATTATAGTTCATATCTTTTTTAAATTTTTTTTGGTAATATATATATATATTTACCTCTCTTATATTAGAATATTATCCTAGGTCTATCCTTGATTGGACTTAACTTGATTCAATATCTTCATCATGAAACAAAGCCACAGCTTCCAAACTCCCAAACTAGATCTCATTTAAATGTATCACTGTCAAAAACCATCATATTACATATAAACACAATATTCACAAGAAGATATATACACCTCAACGTACAAATAGGATAATAAAATTCAAAATATCTCCCTTACATTAATAAAATGGAGATGTCTATTTCATTATTAATGGTTGTGAAAGAGTCATGTTAACATATTTTTTTCTTAAATTTAAGAATAGTTAAATTCAAACTAATGTAACAGTTATAATTGGATGATTTTGAATTTTAACAGTATGTTACAAGTTTATGCATTAAAATAAAGATCTCAATTCCAAACATGTAATGCATAGAATCTAAATCCATATGTACATTGTACACAAACATATGTATTCACACATATCATGTATATAAATTCGTTCATTCACTATTATAGTGAAAAATAAATAAGAAGAGAGAGGCATGGCTCTGCATTTTAGGGCAGAGGTTAAGGAAAATGTAGGGATAATTATGATATTTTCAAACAAAACTAAATGTTAGACATAAGAAGTGTAATTTACCCTTCAAGAAATCATATAATAATCTCCACAATTTTTACCAAACAAGTTTTTGACGAAAAAAGAGTTTCATTATTTTGAAATTAGCTTCAGATTCCATGACCAACATAGCTGTCTCATTGAACTTTCTGCTCTTATAAGCAACAGTCTTAACTTATTATACTAGGCACATCACCTAAAAGTTCATTTATCACCTCTTGATAAAATTAGGATGATTAGCAAGCCTCGACGCTGCCTTTAATTTTTGATAATTACAAATTATTATTTCAAATTTTCACCCAATGGCATTAAACTAAATAAATAAGAATAAAGTAATGTTATAGCATGGGAGTATTGTCATTTTAGTTTCTTCATTGGATTTTTTATTTTATTTATTTATTTTTTGTAACTGTTGTCCGAGTCAACTTGTTCGTATCTCGACTAATCCCACGGTCATGAAATTAACGATCAAGCAAACCTCTAGTGACCCTTTGGAGTAACTCAAACTCAATGGTGTTTTAAAGGACAATTTATCTGTTTTATCGAACTATTGATCTATCAAATACAGACTTAATTGCTTATAGTTAGTGAACCTCTTGTAATTGACTGGCCATGCATTATCTTCTAATAATTATTTTTGTTGGATTATAACAAGTGACCTCATTAACTGCACGTTACTTTTGTTTGGGAAGGAAGTTTCAATGGATCGTATTTATGCTATTTGCATTGTGTAATGGGTTCTTTAAAAGACACTTCCTTGCTATTATAGTTAGCCCCGTCCTATTTTACTTCCCCCAACGAGCTAGTACTACACTAACCATTTTAACAATTTTTTCCTAAATAGTTACATTTTGAGAGTTTTGAGAGATTCTTTAAATAGTTTGAATAAATAGGTAAAATAAGAGTAGCGTTTGAGCATATATATATATAATTTAGGTAAAATAAAGAGCATTCCTATATTGTACTTTAACTAGTGAAAAATAAAGAGTAACATTTAACTTCATTATGTATTTTTCAAAGAGACATATTGTTTCCTATTATTTTAAAAAATAAAATTTTATTTTCTCAATTTTTTTTATTAAATTGATTTGTATTTTTAAGAATATCATTGTCACATCATCTTTATTAATATCTGAGTAATATTACAAACCCACCCTTTTTAACCCAGAAATTAATTTTCATCACATCTCACAAGGACCTCACATTACACAAATTAATCTCCACTATACAATCACTCACTCAGAATTTTTTGGGTGGATAAGGGTGGGTCTCTAAAGTTTTCCTTAATATATATGTATATATATACTAGGTAGTCTCAAAGTACCATGTGATATTATTTATGTGGTGCTCCCGACAAATGTGAAATTGCAAAATGCACTTTGCGGATCATTCTTTATTTATCAAGTACCTCATAAAAGTGCTTTAGTATGGTCTCACCCATAATGGTTGAGAGCACAAGGTGAATAGTATCATAAGAAACTACTAAATAATTACCCATTCTTATATGGTATTTTATATGAAACTTTTGTTTGTGACATTTTTTTTTTCCAATAATTTTTCTCTTGGGTGTGTGGAATAGTTGCAAACAAAACTTGAGCCATTGGTTTTGATAAGTTAGAATATATGCCTGTAAGTAAACACATAATAGCAGCTGCAATAATCATGACTATCCATTTTGTTACTCTCAATTATGAATTCATTCTAAAACCAATCAGACCTTCATTCTCATGCATTTCTTGGTTTGTTTGTGTCTTTCTCTAAATCTGATATAACATTGTTTCTTACTTCCTTATTTTCACTAGGGAAACAATGCCTATAGGCGAAATCTTTCTTGCTGCTTTCATTCAGGTGTTGTTTGAGAAGTTGGCCTCAACTGAACTACTAAAGTTTGCTCGTCGGGAGCAAGTTCATATTGACATCAAGAGATGGAGTGGAGAATTAGCTAAAATTCAAGCATTCTTGACTGACGCGGAAGGGAAACAAATAGAAAATAGAGCTGTGAAAATGTGGCTGGAGGAACTCACAGACCTGGCTTATGATCTGGATGACATACTGGATGAATTTGCCACTGAAGCTTTGCGGAGTAAGTTAACATCAGAGTCTCAAGCAGCTAGCACCAACAAGAGCAAGCTACGAGCCATGATACCTACATGTTGTAAAGTACTCAATCCAACAACTCTTTTGTCTGATTTTACGAGGAATTCTACTTCAAAGATAGAGGAAATCACTGCCAGATTGAAAAATATTCTTGAAAGCGGAAGTGGGCTTGGTTTACAACAGATTATTGCAGGAGAATCTGCTAAATCTTGGCACAGACCACCCTCCACATCCTTGATACATGAACCTCGCATATGTGGCAGGGATAAGGAAAAAAAGGAGATAATTGATTTTCTCCTAAGAAATGAGTCAAGTGATAGCAAAGTCGGCGTAATTCCCATTGTAGGTATGGGTGGGCTTGGCAAGACCACCCTTGCACATATGGTATACAATGATGAAGTGGTAAACAAGAATTTTGATTCGAAAGCATGGGTCTGTGTTTCTGATGAGTTCGATATTTTGAGAATCTCAAAAATAATTCTTGAGTCTATTACTTCCAAGTCTTGTGAATTTAAAGAATTGAATCAAGTTCAAGTTCAGCTAAAGCAAAATTTGGTTGGAAAAAAGATTTTAATTGTTTTAGATGATGTATGGGACAAGAAATACAATGATTGGAACGTTTTGAAGAGCCCCTTTAATGATGGAGCCCCAGGAAGTAAGATAATTGTAACAACTCGTGACAGAGATGTTGCATTGATTATGGGAACCGTTCAAAATCTCTTGCTAAAGCATCTATCGGATGATGATTGTTGGTTAGTGTTTGAACAACATGCCTTTGGGAATAGAAGCATGGATGCAAATCCGAATTTGGTGTTTATTGGTAGGAAAATTGTGGGAAAATGTAAAGGTTTGCCTTTGGCTGCTAGGACACTTGGTGGCCTTTTACGGTGCAAAGAAAGAGACAATGATTGGGAAATTGTATTGAATAGTAAAATATGGGATTTAACAGAACAAGGCAATGAAATTCCCCCAGCTTTGAGATTAAGCTACCATCATCTCCCTTCACATTTGAAGCGGTGTTTTGCATATTGCTCTATACTGCCAAAGGACTATGAATTTGAGAAGGAGGAATTAGTCTTCTTGTGGATGGCAGAAGGCCTTCTTCAGCAACAAAATGGAAAGAAGCAAATGGAAGATTTAGGAGCTGAATACTTTCGTGAATTGCAGTCGAGGTCTTTTTTCCAACCATCAAGTGGTGGTGAAAGCTCGAAATTTGTGATGCATGACCTCATCAATGATTTGGCTCAGTCAGTTGCAGGATATACTTGTTTTAGATTGGAGGATAAATTGAAGGATTGGGAGCAATGTAGAAAATTGAAGAGTGCTCGATATTCATCTTACATACAAAGCGAATTCGACACAATCAAAAAGTTTGAAACTTTTTATGAAGTCGAGAATGTAAGGGCATTCTTACCCTTGTCCTTAAATAAAGATGAATCTTGTTATTTGACGAGCAATGTTCCCCTTAATTTGTTGCCAAAGATGAAACGCTTAAGGGTGTTGAGTTTGAGTAGATATCGCATCGACGAACTTATTCCAAAATCAATTGGAGATTTGAAACATTTGCGATATCTTAACTTTTCCTACACCAATATCAAAACACTACCTGAATCATTAGGTACCCTATACAATCTACAAACTTTGATGCTAAGAGGTTGTCCAGAATTGAAGAAATTGCTTGCGGACATGGGAAACCTAATCAACCTACGTCATCTCGATATGATTGATTCAAATTCCTTAGAAGAAATGCCACGAGGAATTGGTAAGTTGACAAGTCTCCAAACACTATCCAATTTTATTGTTATGAAAGACAATGGGTTTCGGATAAGAGAGTTGGGGAACTTGATTCATCTTGGAGGGAAACTTTGCATATCGGGAATAGAAAATGTGGTTGATCCTTTCGATGCGAAAGGGGTGTGTTTAAACGACAAGCAAGGTATAGATTCGCTAACAATGGTATGGCGTAGTGAGAGCTTGGATGGTTTACGAAATGAAATGGTTGAAACAGAAGTGCTTGACATACTACAACCTCACAAGAAGCTAAAGAGCTATACATTAGAGGCTACCATGGTATGAGATTTCCAATTTGGACAGGAGATCCTTTGTTCTCCAATATGGTGTGCATGAAGTTACAAAATTGTAAAAATTGCATTTCCTTACCGCCACTTGGACAACTACCCTCTTTGAAAGACCTTCACGTTGAAGGAATGAGTGCTGTAAAGCATGTGGGTTGTGAGTTCTATGGGCAGCATTGTGCCAAACCTTTTCCATTACTCGAGACACTATGTTTTGAGAATATGTCAGAATGGGAGGATTGGTACATTTTTGGAATTGACAAGGAAGTTCAAACCTTCACTCATGTTAGTAAGCTCTCCATCAAAAAATGTCCCAAACTTGTGGGAATGTTGCCGAGTAATCTTCCTTGCCTAAAAACTCTTGAGATTATAAATTGCCCGCAGCTGCTGGTTGAAGCTTCTAGCCTTGTTCTCCCATCATTCACCTCCCTGTCCATGAGTGATGTTCGGCTTCCAAGCCTTCCAGTGCTCCTTGAGACATGTAACGTGCTTGAACCCAGTTCCCTTACTTGCTTAGATATTACAAATGTTACAATCCCTGAGTCCTTGTGCAATCCGAGCATAGATGATGAAGTGATGTTGGCAAATGCAATGTCTAAGCATCTGAGTTCAGTAACTTCCTTGAGCATTAAGAGGATACAGAAACTTGCATTATTGCCAAAATGGCTTACCCAGGGGCTTAAAGGACTCAAAGAATTGAAGATTGATAAGTGTAAAGAACTCACAACACTATGGCAGAATGAGGCAGGACTACAACACAGTCTCCTTGCCTTGCAAAGTTTGAAAATTAATGATTGTCCACAACTTGTTTCATTGTTTGAAGAAGACGAGGATGTAGAAAACGAAGGGCAATATCAACAAGAGGGAGTGCCTTCCATAGTGAGACTTGAGTATCTACGTATATATAATTGTGAAAAGCTGGAGAAACTGCCACGGGGGCTACATACCTTCACTTCTCTTCGAGAGATGGATATCAGTGGGTGTCCAAGTCTGGTATCTTTTTCCGAGACAGGCTTTCCGCCTAGCCTAAGACAACTTTGGATTGAAGAATGTAAGGCTCTGCGGTCCTTACCTGGGTGGACATCGCACGATCCTAATCTGGAGTTCTTGGGGATACAAGGGTGTGATAATCTGGAGTCCCTTCCGAAAGAATGGGTCCACCACCCCGCAACAAAACTGACAACATTGACTATTAGAGAATGTGAAAAACTAGAATTGGTCCTCTTGCCAAACCCTAGTTTACGCAACAACAACAACAGCCTCTTCGCTTCCCTTGGAACTCTGATGATAGAAAGTTGGCCTGCAGGAGGAGGAATCGTCTCCTCCTACATTCTAGGGAAAGGGAATTTCCTCACCAACCTCACTTTTCTTGAAATCGTGAATATGAAGATTGGTAAGCCACTATCAGAGTGGGGTTTGCACAGATTCTCCTCTCTTAAAAGTCTCTGGCTTGAAGGCCCAAGTAACGTGGCAGAAGAAGCAGAAGAAGAAGAAGAAGAAGAATATTATTCAGTGTCCAGCTTTCCAGTAGATGGGATGTTGCTGCCCACCTCTCTGATGTATCTGTGGATTTATAATTTCCCAAATCTGGAGAAGATATTTTCTTCTTCTTCCATGGAGACCATTCGAAACCTCACCTATCTTAATTTCAGAAATTGCCCTAGGCTCGCATCTTTTCCCGAGCAAGGAGGGCTGCCTCCCTCGCTTTTGGCACTTGGTTTCTTCGGATGTCCAATAATGAAACGGCGGTGTGAAAAGGGGAAAGGTCAATATTGGCCCCTCATAGCTCCCATTCCTGCGGTCTTCATAGACGGCAGATACATCTTTGAAGTAGAGGAGGTAGAGTAACAAACTGCAATATGAACCTGTGTATTACTATTTTATATATCAAAATTTCTTAGTATTTTTTTAAACGAATTTTATACTCAACATAGATATAATTTGATAGAACTCAAAGAAAGAATTTCAAAAATATTTGTTTTATTAAAACCAAACATCTATGTCAAAAGTTACAAATAAATTTAAATTTAGAAAGTGAAACAGGAATATTTTTTAAATAGACTAACTAAAATAAATATTTGTGATCATTTGCGAAAAATGTTTGCAAAGCTTATGGACCTCACATAAAAATTTGAAATTTTTAATAAATGTGGTGCGAGTATATCCAGCTTTTGAGAAAAATTTGAGATGATTACTTTGGAAAATGAAGAAAGAATTTTCAAGGAGAATGAGAAATATATATAGATGAGAAATATATATATATATATTTTTTACAATACAAGGTGGGTTAGCCAATTGTTTAACCTTACATAGAGATGTGTAATGAGCTCCGCTTGAATTACTAGCTTGTAGTTGTGCGCTTTGTTTTTGGTTGAGTAATGGTGTAAATGTAGAATTACTTGTGTGTATTTACGTATCTAGTTCTAAATTATCTTTTTGTTTCTCCTAGTTATCCTGAATTCCTGATTGCATGCCTCTCTTTTTGATCAATGCAAGCTGTTGATCTTTGTCTCTTCCTCTGGGGAAGTTATTGAAAAATTCTGTTAATTTATTTTGCTGGTGTTGTTGAATTCTGCCTGTGATCTATCCATTTTGTTCTCCCCTCTAATTCAACTCCAATAGTCAATCCTCTTTTATATTTGAGTTTAAACCTCCTTTCTTTTGAATCCATCAAACTAGATACCATCTTTTCTTGGATACCAAACCTTATTGAAGGTAATTCAGTAGCTTAGGCCATCTTCCCCCAATAAAGTGACTTGAGTTTGAGTCTCCTTATCTTGCCTTCAAAAATAAAAAATAAAAAACCAAACAAGGCCCTAATATCAGTTTTATCTGTTAAAATTGAGGTTCTTAGTAGTCTGGTGTAGTCAAAGGGTGGTTTTTGTTTGATTTGTGGTCCAGCTGTTTGAAGTTAATGGTTTTGATCTACTCAGTCAATTGTTTATATTACAATGTGGCGGGAGAAATTGCTTCTTTTTTTTCTTTTTTTTTTTTAACTTTAAAAACAGATAGTGAATGGAGGATTCTATCCTCTGACTTATTTTGTAATTGTCGAAAATGAAATATCAAAAAAATGAAAAATGAAATATCAAACACTTCAGATTGCGCATTGGTAACACTATGATTAAATTGATGAAGTATAAGATTTATTGTCTGCGAATTGAATACTCTTCTTGGGCTATGAGAGAATTTTCTTTTTACTCTTAATTATGGATGCAAAACTTTCATCAGTAAGGCAGAGGGATTTTCACTTGTTTAGTAAATGATTGTGCAAATGCCGATAGCTAATTTCTTCCACTCTATATGTGAAGTTGTCCTCTATGTTTTCTGTTCATAAATGATCTGATTTTGTTCCTTGATTTTTCCTGTTAAAATAATATTAGCTGAAATAAGGGAGCGTGATTGGTGCAATGTGGTTACATGCCATATGGATACTGCACAGGCATACGTATGGAGGCTTCAGAATTTTGTTCTTGGAGAGCACATCTTGAAACCATGCCCAGAAAATCCAATGCCAGTTAAGGTAATATTTCAGTTTATCCTATCATTCCTAATTATGCTGTCTGGAAAAGTTCTCGTATCATTCTCACTATTATTTCATTGTATGCGACAGTAACTATCTTTTCTTTTGGATTTTGTTAGTCAAAAATTTCCCACATTAAATTAGTAAATATTGACAAAAGAACTTGTCGTGTTTTTCATTGATTTTTTTGCCACCCAATGGCAGTGCTGGTACTGTTTCTGAAGTTAGGAAACTTGAGGTAAACCACTCAGATAAAGTTACATTTAATTAATTTTGGTCTCTTTTATTTCATGATAGGCCTGCGCCATCAGTGCCTGTGGCAATTTTGCTGTACTAGGAACAGCTGGTGGTTGGATTGAGAGATTTAATCTCCAATCAGGAATCAGCCGAGGCAGTTACGTGGATATGTCAGAAAGAAACAGCTGTGCCCATGACGTGGAGGTGGTTGGTGTTGCCTGTGACTCAACAAATACCTTGATGATAAGTGCAGGACATCATGGGGATATAAAGGTCCATATTCATTATCTGAAAATATGATTCTGTATGCTTTTTTATATTTTCAAGTGCATGAGATCTCTATATTCGTAATTTTGCTTTATGCATCTTAAAGCATTTAACCTAGCAGTGTCTCTAAATAGCTTATTTCTATATCCTATCTGCAAGTTATGTCACGATCAGCATGATACTGTTTTAGAAGCATGGAGTGACCATGATAAGACTGATGTATATTCTCACCATTAGAAAGGGATGGTGATCATTACATCAACAACTTTCTATCATTTTTTCCAAGAAAGTGGTAATCTAAGAAGCACGGACACGGATGCGGATACGGGATGTGGCGATTTTAAAAAAATGGGGACATGGACATGGACATGGCGGGGATATGACAATAAAATATGTTTTCATATATTTTTATTTGCTATCTAAATTAATATTACATCCACAAACAATTAATATTGACAAAAACTAACTCTAATTCTATACTTATATATTTTTTTTTATAAAAAAAAAGTACTTTTAAATTAACACTTACAGTTTATATATATATATATTTTTTATGGATGATCTATTATGTATGTCAATCTAAGAAAAAAATAATAAACATTCATCAAAAGTATTAAAGAAACTGGGGGAAAATACAACTTCACATGTTCCTAGTGCGTCTCCGGCATGTCCCCTGAAAATAAATTAATTATGTAAGGGGACACGCCACATGGCGTCCCCCATACATGTCCCCGCCATGTCCGGGTGTCCTTGCCGTGTCTGTGTGTCCAACACAGATACGACACTTGTTTTGAAGTGTCGGTGCTTCATAGGTGGTAATTATTGGTAGAGACACTTTAGGAGCACAATTTTGTTTTTTTTCTAATTTCTCCCTTTATACACAGCTATAAAAAAATTGAGGGAAGATTGCAGAATGTCTTAGAAGCTTTCATCTGTTTTGTGAGACACCAGTCTTTTTTCCCTCACTTTTTGTTATGAGAAACCGAATGATTTTTTTTTAATATAAATTTTAAATCTTGAGAAGGGATACATTGGATTTTGAATGTCACCGTAATTTTTCCAATTTTAATAATACTCATGACCATATTCGATTGTTAATATGATATATAAGGACTGCTACTACAAAGAATATAAGTTATAATTGTGTCTTTAGTTGTGAGTTGTCGCAAAGCTTTTACCTAATGGTAGCATGTTAGTTGTTCGCCCAAGTGAAATGAGGCACAATTTATAAATTCATTATATTATAAAATAGTATTGATATTTGATTAAGCATGCATGTTTGCATTCATTCTTTCTCTGCTGGGTCATTTTTTTACTAGATATATTTATTTTATTTTAAAATTTTTAATTTTTATGCAGGTATGGGATTTCAAGGGACGTGAGCTAAAATCCAGATGGAAAATTGGTTGTTCTCTGGTGAAGATTGTTTATCATCGCTCCAATGGTATTGTCTATTTTCCTTTATTTATTTATTTATGTTTTGGTAAACACCCCTTCCCCCAGTCAAAAAAGAATAATTATAATAATGTGAGAATAATTTTGTGATATACCGTTTAAAATTTCCAGGTCTTCTGGCAATGGTGGCAGATGATTTAGTTAGCCGTTTATTTGACGTTATGGCACTAAGAATGGTTCGTAAATTTGAAGGTCATACAGACCGTATTACAGACTTGTGCTTCAGTGAGGATGGCAAATGGCTTTTGTCATCTAGCATGGATGGGAGTCTTAGAATTTGGGACGTCATTTTAGCAAGACAAATAGATGCTATACTTGTTGATGTTTGTATAACTGCATTATCTTTGTCACCAAATATGGATGTTTTAGCGACAACTCATGTTGATCAAAATGGGGTCTATCTGTGGTAAGTTTTAGTAAACCTAGCTTCATTTTCTATTCAAGTTTGAGATTCTTCGATTTCGTTTGAAAGGTAGTTTAGTGAATACCATTGGGTAAGCTAATGTTATAAATCACAATTTGGATGAAGTTTTTGAAATTTGTCGAAATAAATAGTTATAATAAGTATATGTGTTTCGAAAAGTACTACATGATCAAAGTTTTGAGTTTCTGGCATGTAATGTGGAAAATTTTTCTTGGGGCCACTAGAAACTTGACAACTTGTTAATTTATCAGGGTTAATCAGGCAATGTTTACTGGAGCTTCTAATGATGAGTCCTATGGAAGTGGGAAGGAAATAGTGAGTGTTAAGTTGCCATCTGTCTCTTCAATAGAAGGTTCTCAAGATAATGATTCTGATAAACCTATCATAACCCCCTCAAAAGTAGCCCACAAGTCTTCGGATCAGCAAATTCCAGATCTAGTGACTCTCTCACTATTACCTAAGAGCCAGTGGCAAAGCTTGATCAATTTAGACATTATAAAGGTTCTTCCTGCTCTTTTTTGATTTGTATTCCTAATCAAATTTTTATGCTTTCTCAGATCGAATGATAACAATTCCACTTTATTTAATTTCTTTATTTGCGGACAAATTCCAGGCTCGCAACAAACCAATTGAGCCTCCAAAGAAACCAGAACAGGCACCATTCTTCCTGCCTTCAATACCATCTCTTTCGGGAGAAATATTGTTTAAACCTATTGAGTCAGCTAATGAAGAGAAGGATAGAGAAGCTGGTAAACTTGAAAAAAAACAGACACAAATTGACTTGGTGGCATCCCAATTCGTGCAACTTCTTCAGTCCTCTGCAGACTAGGAAAATTGTTAGTTTTCTAGCTAAGATATATTTGTACTATTTAATTTTGTGAGTTTAGTGAAGTTAATTGTTCATGTACATCTAAAACATTGTTTGGATTTGCAGTTTTGGCATTCACTGACTATATTAAAAGTTTATCTCCGTCAACTTTGGATGTGGAACTTAGAATGCTTCAGATTATAGATGATGATGATGAGCAAGAACTTGATAAGAGACTGGAGTTCCATTCTATTGAACTGCTGCTGGATTATTTCATTCATGAGATCTCCTGCAGAAATAACTTTGAGTTTATACAAGCACTCATTAGATTGTTTTTAAAGGTACACAGTTAGCAATACACCTTTGCAAAGCCTTAGAATGTAAAAAATCTGCCATGCCAAATAAATTTTGGAGAATACGGGGTGGTCTATCATTTTGAGGTGTTTGCTTCCTTTAGTATTCTGCACAATTTGTGAATTTTTGCTAAATCCAAGCTGTTTCTTTTTTGCTTTTGTTTGACATCTCTATTTCTTGTGTCCAGATCCATGGTGAAACAATTCGCCAATAGCCAAAGTTACAAGATAAGGCACAAAAGCTTCTTGATATTCAACGAGCAGTATGGCAAAGAGTTGATAGGTTGTTCCAGAGTGCTAGATGCATGGTTACATTTCTCAGCGACTCTCAGTTTTAAGTATTTTCCATTAGCTTTTCTTGTTTGTTGTTAAATTTTTGGCCAATTTTGGTTCGTTTGTTCAATTTTAGCATTGTTTTGTTTCTTTGTCCAATTTTGGCTTTGTTATTTGGTTTGTTTGATTTCTAAATTAGTTAACCTTGCACACCTTCGAGGGTAAAGGTATTGCACAAGGCAAAGTTATTATAGAAGTGAGAGCTTATTTATGGCCTCTTGATTTAACTAACCTGTCTCTTCGCAATCTGACAAATAGTATATGTAGGAATTGAGTTAGCATGCAGATTAAATTTGACTGAAAGGGCCAAGTGCTTTCCACATTGTTTGAAGTTCTAGACATGCAATGAAATTCATTCAGAAGCTTCTAGTTTAGCACAAAAGTAAATCAGAAGGTATTGTTGGTGTTGTTGGTCTCTCTCTCTCTCTCTTTTTTTTTTTTCCATCTCGTTTTTTTGGCAGTTTTTCTCGATCAGACTCCTTGGCTCTGACAAAGGAACTTGTCCAAAACCAGAGATTTTTTTTGTTGTTGTTTTGGACTTGGCAGAGCCTGGGGTGGATGGAATCGTATAATTCAAAAATGTTAGGGGTCACATCCTTGAAGGGATGGCGGCTGAAGGTTGTTTAACTAATGATTTAGAGAATCACCCCTTTTACCTTCTTGGTTCTGTGGTCAAGGGCTGTGAGGAAAGAACAAATGCTTATGTTTGAAGGACTGTTTGTGCTTAAAATAGGTCTTGCTTCCATAGCTAGCATATATCCTATGGCAGGTGAGACTTGGGAAAGAGTTTCGTATTGGTTTTCCAAATTTTTGGAGGAAGATATCATAAAATTTGCTGTTAGAGGGCCCTCTAGTAATCCAATTCAAATGTTGGAAGAGGAACACTTGCTATGAACATATCAAACTGAATTACCACTGGACGGTGGTGGCTTGGTGGTGTGGGTTTATTCCATGCGGTTTGGTGATCAGGACATAAGTTGCAGTCTTTGGGGCGATGCTCCATGGTTGAGACTGTTGTCCATTAATCTTGGGCCACTGGCTCGTTGTCACTATGTCACTGAGATTGGGTCATGTTATTATGGTTTAAGCTCGGCTTGAGGGAGCATCTGTGGATCCTCTGAGTTGCATTACCTTTGCTTTGGTGGGCTTGTTTAGGGTCCCTTTGGTTCCCTATTGGGTGGGTGCTATTGTTGTAATGCTTATGAAGGGTTGCCTCGCCTTGGGAGGAATGGGTACACGGTGAGGGGGGGTCGGGTTTGTGATGTCATGTGCCTGCCTTGTGCCCTGTTGGGAAGGGGATGGAGTAGGGGAAAAATGGGTAGGTGGTGGAAGCCGAGAGGCATTGGAGTAATTTGTCAATCGGAAGAGGGGGTGGTAGATTGATATGACATGATGGATAATGATCTATGATTGATAAGAGTTAAAGTATTACATATTGGAGAGAGACGGGGGTTAAAAAAATGAGATCGGTATATATTTTGATAGTTTTGTTTTATTATATTTTACAGAATAAATTATATATATACACAATGGTATTTAATTAATATTAATCGGGGCAGGTCAAGAAAATAGAGTTGGTGAAGCAAAACTTGTCTCATTATTTTCTTATTGGGGTGGGAAAAATTCTGCATGGGGTGAGGCAAGGGATTCTATTCACACACCAAATTCTATCTTAGTACATCATTTGTGTTGTTCGGATATTAACTTCTGAACAAAAACAAAATGTTCCAATATCAACTTCTAAACAAAAATAAAATCTTGTTCAATAATAGATATCTGAATATTTGTGTTTTGTTTGAAAGTTGATATTCGAACGGTACAAATGTTTTGTACTAATAATGTGATGTGCAAATAGAATCACCCAAGGGATGTAGGATGGTTAGCAATTTGCCATCCCTTTACTGGGAGCACCTGTTCTTGCGTGTACAATGTGTATCAGAGCATGGTGAAGAGCTGATATCCTCCCAAGGCAATCACATGAATTGCAAAAAATTGATGGGGCCACCTAGGGGATGATAATGAGAATGAGAATGATGCAATTCAGTTGGAAGTGGACGCTCAGTTGATACCGAAAATCAACCAAATGAAATCAACTATGCTCATCTGGAAGTGAGCTGAGTTGTCGTATGTTCAAATTTGTTTCAAAACATTAACAAGTTCAAAAAATGTGTTCAAGTTTGTTTATATTTATATTTTATTATTATTTTTAATCTTTTTGAGTTAATTTCAAATAAATTTTAATCTAACAGTAATTGAGTAGCTTGATTTTTATAACACAAGCTTATCGAGGCAAATTGTAGGCGAGTTAAGAAAATTAACGAGTATTAAAATGTCTTCAAGTTTGATTTGTTTATACAACAAGCACATCTCAAAAAAAATTTCAACAAATTGAATATGAGTTGAGCTTGAGAAGTTGTTTGAGAACCCTACATTTAGGTTTTAAAAAAAGGGTCCAGACTCCAAAGATACAAAGAATTTAGGAAGGATTCAAACTCATTCAAATGTCTCAGAAATTGGAACATTAGCATTGAAGGTCAAAACTTCTCACTCAAGTTCCAATGTGACTACAAGCACACTTCACCCTCAAAGCTTACAAAAGAAAATAGATTTATCTAAAATTTTCTGAATGCTTTCTTCATTTTGAGCTGTTGCTTATATAGAGAGTTGAATCTAGATTTGAAATTATTTGACATTCGAAGAAATACGAGTTGTGATCAGATCACATGGGATGTTTGATGTAGAATTTACTTTTGCTTTGATGAAGAATTTATTTTTGCTTTTCTTTTGCAATGTAGTGGGCATCCTCATTGTTTTAGGCATCTTTACTTTTGTAGGCTATCAGACATCTTCATTTTTGCAGTTTGTCTATTTGTGAAAATTATTGTAGTCACAGATTATTGAGGTCAATTAAGAATTAGAAAGTAATGAATATGGGGATAAGATTAGTTCTATTAACTGTGACAAGTAGTTTACCTTGCTGCGAGAGAGAGAGAGAGAGAGAGAGAGAGAGAGAGAGAGAGAGAATCATGAATCATGAAGGCCAATTTTGAAGTTGATAAGAGATTTGCAGTTGGATTTATAAGCAATTCACATCCAAATTATTTTCCTGTATCGATGAACAAAAGCTACACAATACAAGAAGGCCAATGACAGCAAAGCATATCCCCATTACCACCACTCTCAAGCACTGGAGTGCTTGTAAATAAAGTATTATAATAAATCCAAAAACTGAGAAATTTCTCTATGCCAGTCTCCATAGTTTTCCCCAAGAAGTGGGAATCACGAGTGACAAAGTTTGAGCTGCAATGCCTATTCTTAAATAATCATTGTTTCATGCACTTTACAATCATTGGTTTAGGAGTTGTAAACCCTGCCGATTCAATGTTGTCCAATGGTGGTTATGGTACAACCGACACTAGTAAAGGCAAGACAGCTCGTGCTTGGAATGGTGTGAAATTTGGTCAAGACGTAGAAAATGTAGTAAGGATTAGGAACCCTTGCTTTGCCATGGACTCTGATGGATTTAGGCAAGAATTCTAACTTCAGTATGTTTATTTTTCTTTCTATTATCCAAATACTCATTTTTCCCTTTTTTTTTTTTTTTTTTTTTTTTTTTTTGTAATTTTCTTATTTCCTTTGATTTTGTTGCGTCAATTAAGGAACTACCTTTATTCGACTTTTTCCTAATAAGGTTAGGGTTTAGTTATTAGAAATAATGGTTGTAAGCCTTTATGGCTCTTCGGTTGATATTGATTAATACAATTTTGTTGAGAAAAATCTATTTTTTTCTCTATAATTCTAGTAATCTTCACATTCAACACGTAGAAAAGTTGCAACTTTCTTCGCTATGCGATTCTACTATTGTTCACGGTTTTATGTTGTGTCAGAGTTGATGTTGAATTTCTTTTTCCTGCATAGTTTTTATTGATTTCAGTGTCAGCAAAATGGTTTATAAAGATGAGGACCAAAAAAAGACAAAAAAAAACTGGTATTTGCTTATTAGACTTGTTCCAAACATGAATATATGAAAACTAGGGACATGAGTAAAGCCGCACAACATAAGATTATTTTTTTTAAGACATTTTTTCTGATTTTGTGCACCATGGTTACAACTGCATCAGTAACCCTAATATGGTTGTGTTCATCCCAAAAAAAAAAAGAAGCCCAATTAGTACACATTAATGTGTATTTGGGAGGGGAAATATTAGATACACAACTAACCTTTGACATAGTACACAAAGTGGTTGCCCTAAGAGGTAGAAAAGAATCATTCATTTTTGCAAAATGAAGAATCTCCAATTGACTACAGAAATCCAACCATTTTATTCAGAAAGATTTCACTTTTCCTCCTATCATATAAGCATTAATACTGAATAGAATACAAAAACTACACAAATTCAAATAAACAAGAAAGTATATCACAAAGCAGGAGGCTAAAGTCCTGTATACATTTTCGAAGATTTATGCACAAGTCTGATGCAATCACTCCAAAAAACCTTCTAAGTTCTAAGAGTAAATCAAATTTCCAAAAAAAGAAAAAGAAAAACTACCGTTAGTGATGTTGCTTTCGGTGGCGCATTGCTCCTCTATTTCTTGCCCATGGTAATCTGTAGACAATTTTATCCACAAAACTGACGTATGCATCAGTCCATGCTTTTCTGCTTGCCAAGACTAAACATGGAACCAAAAGTCCTGCAGCAAATCCCAATCCAACGCTCAAGTAAAACCACTTATCAATGAACCCATCATCATTATGTTCATTCTCCACACTCTTTCCCTTACCTGAATCTGAATTTGAACACTTAACTGCAAGAGGAGCTCCACATAGACCGGGGTTTCCATCAAAACAGGACTCACCAAAAGTCGACATTTGCCCTATGTATGGGATCATACCTGTCAAGTCATTGTTTGACAAATTTAAATAACCCAAGAATGATAGCAAAGACATGCTTGGAGGAATTGCACCTGAGAGCCTATTACTCGATAAATCAAGAGATCCCAATTGTCGCAAACTTGAAATGCCTTCTGGAATTTGGCCACTGATTTGGTTTCTTGACAAGTTCAAAACCACCAAACCTGTCAACTTTGTTATTTCTACCGGGAATTCTCCATATAAATTGTTGCTTGACAGGTCTATGCTGATGACGAGGGAAAGTGTCTTGGTATATTTTTGAAACTTGCCTTTTGTATTCACAACCAAGCTTTCTTCATAATACCGACTCCTGTACTTCCCATAGAACAGATACTTGGTTACCTTTTGCTCTCCGACCATGGCTTTTAGGTCACCCAAACTAGCTGGAAACTGGGCAGTCAAGTTGTTTTCTGCAAGGTCAAGGACTTGCAGTGAACTTAAATTTGAAAGCCCAGAGGGTAGTCCTCCGGAAAAAGCATTAGACCTCAAGCTAATAGTTCTAAGGTTAGGAAAACCATTTCCAAACCACGGTGGAATGTGACCCGATAACTTGTTATTTCCAAGATCCAGAGTTTCAAGGCTGGATAAATTTTGAAAGGATGATGGGATCTCTCCAGTAAGCTTGTTGTTACTCAGGTGCAGTGATTGGAGCTGTTTTAGCTCACCCAAAGTCCCCGAAATCACCCCAGACAAATTGTTGTTTCCAAGGTCTAGAACCTTCAAATAAGTGCAATTCCATATGCTAGAAGGAATGCTTCCTGTTAAGTGATTACTCGGGAGACTAATGACTTGAAGATACGACATTTGTCCTATGGACTCGGGTATTTCTCCACTTAGTTGGTTACCAGAAAAAGATAGAAAGATCAAATCTGGCATAACGTAGCTTATATTGTGAGGGATGGAACCAGAAAAGTGATTGTTGGAGAGATCTAGTAACTCAATTTGGACAGTAGGAAGAGGAATGGGTCCTTCAAAGAGGTTAGAGCTGAGATCAATATCTGCAAAAGCGGTTACACTGAATTGATTTGGAAGTTGACCCTCTAACCGATTAAAAGAAACATTTAACAGTGATAGATTAGAAGAGATGTCCCAAAACCAGCTTGGTAGAGAACCTGAAATGCTAGTGTTGGGCAAATTAAGAAATTGAAGCTCATTTTGAGATTTAAGCCAAGCCGGGAATGAAGGACCTAATTGGCACGAACCCATGTCAAGATTGATGACCTTGAATGGAGGAACCCAATTAGAACTGACATTCAAAACGAAAGAATTGGATGCCTAAGTTAGAATCTTGAGCTTGCTTAGCTTTGCAAAATGTGCTTCTGAGATAATACCGGTCAACTGATTGTAAGAGATATCAAGGGTATGCAACTCAGAAAGCTGCCCAAAACTCATCGGGAGAGTCCCATTTAGTTTGTTCCCTTCCAGTCCCATGTCAGCTAGATTTTGCAGTGTCCCTAAAGAAGCCAGGATAGGACCTTCAAGCAAATTATTGCTCAACCCAAGTCCCACAAGATTTTCAAGCTGACCCAACCATTCAGGCAATTTACCAACTAGCTTATTGTTACTCAATTCCAAGTGCATCAAATTAGGCAAAGGACTCTTAGTACCGCAGTTTTCAATCCCTTCAAGAAATTCAGGTAAACTTCCTGTCAAGTTATTACCCATTAAATCGAAATTCCTCAAATTGCAAAGTCTACCAATGGAGCTTGGAATTCCACCCTCAACATTATTTAAGAAAAGCAGAAAGTCAGTAAGAAATGTCATGTTTCTAATGGAAGAAGGTAGTTTCCCATGTACTTTATTTGAAGCTAAACTAATAACCTCTATTTTTCCCCAGCCTACCCTGAACAGTTCTTCACAACCGGCACTTATGTTATTGTTCATGTCAAGATTCAAGTATTTTAAGCTTGGAAGCTCGCTGAGACCAAGAGGAATCCTTCCTCGCAGCGTGCTACTGGTTATATCAACATAGACAAGGCTACTAAGATTTGCAAACCAATCTGGGATTTCTGAATTGAATCTATTAAAACTAAAATCCACAACAGCAAGTGAAGTAAAGTTAACAGAACTAAGAGAAAAAGCAAAACTGGATAGACCACAAAGAGAAAGGTGAAGCTCGGTTAAATATGAAAGTGAGTTTAGTTCCTCTATCCAGTTTGAGCCCACCATTGAAAGGTCGACTCCATTCATCTCAAGATGTTTCAGCGAAACAAGACCGGTCACCCATTGAAGAGTATCAACACTCAAGAAATCATAAGAAACATTAAGATATTGCAGGCTAGAGAGATTTCCCAAACTTGGAGGAATTTTCCCAATAAACCCAGCTTTAGACAGGTTTAAATATTGCAAATTTTTCAGAGAACCAAAAAAACCCAGGAATTGGGATGTCTTGAAATGTGAAGGAACTCAAATCTAGGTGTTTCAAGGACTTGAGTTTTAACAAGGAAGGTCTAATCTCTCCACTCAAGTTCCAAAATCCATACCTGGTAGCAGAATCAGAACCTAATGGATATGGGTTGCGAAGATCAATTGCAATGACAGCTCCAGTACTATTATCACACCCGATACCCAGCCATTGACAGCAGTTGCTTCTGCTCTGCCATGATGAAAGCCTGTTGTCAGGATCATTTAGGCCATTCTTGAAGTCAATGAGGGCTTGAAGATCGGATTCGGAACAATTCATGAGATGGGTATTGCCATGACAAACAAATTCTGTTGCTATTGAAGAAAGAACAACCATAACAAGACCAATGACTGGTACTCTCTCCATCAACTTTCAAGCAATGAATGGTGAACTAACCACTATTATGATGTATGAACTATGGAAGTGACTATCTCTCTATATATGATTGGATTTGTATTTTCTTGATGAGCAAGAGTTGTAGAGAATTTTTCTGGGAAAAACAAAGTCAATGAGTTGTACATATTTTAGAAGGGTTTTATATAATATATGACATGTTTTGATTTTCTTGATGAGCAAGGTGATCACTTCATCCTTAAGAAGAGTTCAAGAGTGAACATTCATGGAAAATAACATTCATGGGTATGAACAGAGGGAAAAATGATTTTATTTTTGGATTAAGTCAAAGAGGTATACATATTTTAGAATATTTGCAGTCTCTATGAATGAAAAAATGAAGGTTGATAGGAATTTAAAATTAGAAAAACTGTGGAATACGGACAAATGTTAGTCATATTATAATCAAACAAACAATGATAGAGACCACTAATTTTGGAGCTCTAAAAAGATCACTAATGACATGACACTCAATAAAAAAAGAAAAAAAATACAACACCAAAATCAAAATATCAAATCATTCATGATGAGGTCCGCTGCCACATCATTAGTGACAGCACTAATTAGTGCTCTCACTCATTTTCCATAATCAAATTGGCATAGCAAGTTTTGACTCGTAGCCTATTAGAGTAGAAGAAAATGATCATAGTGGTGAGGGAATGGGACATTGGAAATGGGGTACCATGTGCACTTGGCAATTTAGGCTAAGTTTGGGATGTGCAAAATAATTCAAAAAGCTCAAAAGTTACTTAAAAAGTTAAAAAGTTAACACTATTTACCAAAAGTCAACAATTACGGCTGCACAACTCCCAATTCAAATTTTCCTCTAAAAACTAATTTTTACAATTTTTTATTACACATTTTTCCATAAAAAGTCAAAAAGTTAATCCAAACATCCATATTTTCAACCTCAATTTTTTAGTCCAAAAAGATAAAAAGTGCACTTATTTAGTCTTCCCAAACTTGGCCTTAGTCAACAATTTGGTAGCATGTTAAAAAAGTTAATTTTTTTGTTTTTTTAATTTTTTATACAAAAAAAAAAATCATAAAAAAGTCACTAAAAAACTAATTTTTTTAGTCTAAAAAGTTACAAAAAAAAACCAAAAAAGACAAAAAAAAATCAAAAAGTCTAAAAATTAATTTTTTACCTACTTTCCAAAACACCGCGTTGTCTCACATTGCGTTTGCGTTGCTATATAACTATTAGGCTGTTCTAATTCACTTTTCACTATTTCCATTCTGTTACAACATATTTAATATAATTATAATAATCCATAACAAATATCATAATATATAGTAATTTTTTCACCAAAACCATTCACAACATTTCTATCACTAAATTTATGGTAGCAGTTTATTTTATTTTTATTTTTTAAAATAAATGTGATCTTGTTACGTAATTACATATGTCCTGCTTCCACCATGCCTCCTTACCACGCCACCCATTAAATTGATTTTTTTTCATGAATGATTTGCTTGACGAAACTTATAATATGATTGATTTGAGTAATCAAAATTGACTCAAAATAAGGCCGGCTCACATCATACTGTTGTGCTTTATCTCCAAGTTCATTTTTCTAACATTCTGAAGCAACGCATTTTTGATGATGTCAAATCATCTATGATTTCATATTTTTGTAGAAAACATAAACACAATAAACAATGAGAATTGCTGTTCTCATTTTATTTTGTTCCAAATATATTCTCTTTTTTATCTTTATTATATATAGAATGAAGTATATTTGAAATAAGGTAGTGTAAAAATAATATTTGGAGCAAAGTGAAATATGAATAATAATTATATATAATGAGGATAAAAAAAAATGTATTTAAAGTAAAATGTAGTAGGAATAACGGCTCCCTAAAATAAATAAACTCGGTACTAATTTTGATAACCAAGTGAATATGGTGTATTACTTTTTGTAATTGTTATGAAACTTTTCATGACAAAGAAGGAAGAGGGAAAGGCGCTGTAAAGCATTTACTTTTTTCGTTCTAAAATATTAATTTTTTATTTTATTTTTTATTATTTCAAAATTTTAGTCCTTTCTTAAAATTCAAGGATTAAAATAATATAATTTTTTTTTTAATTTTGCCATTTTTTTAAATTTATTAATAACACAAAAATTACAATTATGACAATTGATATTTTCAAAAAAATGAATTTTTTTTCATACTACAATTATTGCACTTTAAAAATATTAATTTTTCAAAGGATAATTTTGACAGTACTATCAAAGGATAATTTTTAAAAATTAATATTTTTAAAGTGTAATAATTGTACTATAAAAAAATTAAATTTTTCAAAAAAAAAAAAATTTATTATTTTGAGACAAAGAGAGTAAAAACATTTAATAAGTGGGACACTTCTTGGGCTTTAGGCGAGTTGACGTGTAATTTATAAATTAAAACTTTTTAAAATTTTAATATTTTTCTGTAAATAAGAGAAATATTAAGATTCATAACAATAAAAGAATTCAACATTAGTTATTCAAAACAAATTAAAAATCAATATCTATAGCGATGCTGGTCTTTGCCACTTTTTAACCTTTGGATATGTGTTTTGGGAAGTTGGTAAAAAGTTAGTGTTTTGGCTTTTTTAATTTATTTTGTCTTTTTGTGAGTAAGTTATGTGAGAGATGATGTGACTCAAAATTGGTAAAAAGCTGGAAGCTGGCTTTTTACCACCTTCCCAAAAGGGCATGTAATACTATGCTTGAGCTTTGTATAAATTGTGAATCTGGACGTGTGTACCTATGTACCTTTTATCTTTAATTATGATTCTGATATTTTTTTTTGATGATTGGGAATTGTGTTTTAAATAGGATTTTTTAAGCCCACTCCAAGAACGTAAATTTGAGAATCAAGTAAGAGTATTTGTAATGGCAAATGCTATAATAGTATTGTTGGAACAATTCATCTTTAATTCTTCAGTTGGTGGTCTTCGAGTCTTCAAAACTTGGCGATAATCTGGTCTACGTAAAACAGAAATTTGGTATTTCACGTCGCGTTACTTAATTGTTTTTTAAAGACAATATTTGCACCCACCAAAAGGCTGTGCAGTGAGTTACAGCAAATTCGCCTCCAAGATACAATAAAGCTTGATTAAAAGATCAAGTCTACCGGCGTCTACACTGATGATAGTAGATCAGAATACTCTTGATATAATCAAGAAAATCAAGACACTGATAATCAAATCAGCAGAATTTAATTACCAATAAGAAAAGCAGAAACTTGCTTAAGAAACTCTTGATCGAAAACTCTAAATCAAGAGGGAGAGAGTGAGAAAGAATGGCAGGAATGTTTTATGAATTTTTAGATGGATTGAAATGGCTGATTTCGCAGCCTATTTATAGGCCTTGATGTGTTTGATCAAATGGTCATGTCCCTTGATCACATCCGATCAGATCTGACCGTTGGATCGACGATTTATGGTGCAAATCATGCTCACACTGAATAGATGCGTTGACTGAACATACTTGATCACGATCGGGTGCCATCTCATCTGCACGATTGCGCGTATCTCCAATCAACGGCTATGATCAAATTGCTCCAAATCGAGATGCAACCGTTTGATCGGTTGGTTAACACATCGCTAACGGACGCCATATCACTGCCACATGGAGCTGATTGTATTCTACGTCACCTATGCCATATTGGATCCACGTCATCACTTCAACCTGTCCAATGCAAATAGGAAAACGCCCTTATGGCATCTTGCACCGATGTGATGCAGATCATTCTCATACCGAATAGATGCTTTGATTGATCATACCTGATCACAATCGAGTGCCATCTCATCCGCACGATCGCGCGCATCTCCAATCAACGTCTATGATCAAATCGCTCCAGATCGACACGCAGCCGTTCAATCGGTTGGTTGACTCATTATCAACGGACACCACATCACTACCACGTGGAGCTAATTGTATTCCACGTCACCCATGTGTAGACGTACCCGAACGTCACGGCTCCGCGCGCAAATGGCACGAAATCTGTTTTGTTCTTAGCTACTACAGTTCGGACTCAATGTCACGGTTCTGAATCTAATTTCGCAAAGTGCAATGCAAGACTGATAAATCACCAAAGAGTCCAAATCCGGTAAATCGTTTTGGAAAACTGATTTTTATAAAGAAATGCCAAACATGGACTGCTTTGCCAGATACAGAGTCACCACCTAAATGTTTTTGTTTTGGGAAATTTAGGAAACCCTGACTCGTGCCTAAGGCCATGTGTCCGTCATCACCAAAGTTGCCTCGGCGCGGGAACTTGGGTAGGAGAGGGGAAGGTCATGCAATGAGCACCCCCGCTCGCCCGATCAGAGATCGGCCTTTACTAACATGATATTTCGTTTTTGAAAACACATGTGTTCTTATTCCGGTTTATTAACTAGAATTACTATGTGATGCGCACATCATACAAGCATAGACTAGATCGCCTAAGTTGGAACAAAACATTTCATGCTTGTTTGAAAATGGTTTGAAGTTGTTACCCGCAAGTAGGCTAAGACGTGGATTTGCCACCCTCAAGTGGGCTTAAGAAAACATGATTTTGCCAGTCTCAAGTAGGCTTAAAACTCGTATTTCGATGAATTGTTCCAATTCAAGTAATCTAACCTTCACTCACAGGCATTCAAGCAGTTAAACACTTAAGCAAATAGCCTTATGGCAAGCATGCTATCATGTTAACACTTACACACATGCAAGATGCTAAAGCATAAACACTCACAGTGTACTCCGAGCCAAAACAGAGAACTAGTTAGAAATCATGCATGATCCTAATTCATGTTAAGATGGCTAATGCAACACATGCAAAAATGCAACTAAGATAGGCTCGGTTATTCTAAGATGGCATATGACATACAACTTGATAACATGCTGTTGAACACGTATTCAAGCAAATGTATTGAAATACAATGCGGTTTGTATGATGCGCCGAGCTCGGTGCATGCAAGACAGATGAATGATGCACGCATGCGAAGCATAAGGATGCTAATTGAAATATGTCCTAAAACTAACCATTAAAAGCTGATAAGTAAAAGGGAGAAAGACGTGGGGTTGGAAGACATTCACATACGCACGCACACTTATTACAACAATACGCTCTCTCGACGGAGGGTCCGAATGAATCAACTAGCTAGCTACACTACACTAATTAATTATTACAAAACCTTAACTAGTTAAGCAAATTAATTAAGTTACAAAACCAAATAAGCAAGAAAAGAAAGAGGCTGAATCAAGCTACCATAGCTCTGCCTCGGAATGATGAATGATGCATGCTCGGTCGGCTTCGCTCGGAAATCTGTTGCCATGCCTCATGTTGCCTCTGTTTGCACTGTTTTTGACCTCTGAAAATTGTACAAATCTCCAGAACACTTCTGATCCACCTCATGGACATGCTGAGAGGTCATCGGCCAAAAGATATGGCCATCGGCCAAGCGAAAAGGGTCATCGACCACTTTTGAGGCTATCGGCCAAATATTGTTAGCCGATCGGCACTCCAGATAGCCGATCGGCCATCTCTTCCTGCTAACTGCTTCTTTTGCTGCAGCAGAGTACAAACAGAGGCATGGCAATACATTTGCAAGAAAATGTTGTGCAACTACACCCCTTATCATGTTTGAAGCTCAAAGGAGTGGAGTGCTCGGCTCTCGAGCCATCAATCACGTATTCCAATGCATGATGGCCAAAGAAGCCGAGTCGCACAATTCAATGTGAATGAAATGCACAAAAACATGTAAATACCTTGAACTCTATCATGTTTGATCAAGAGTATCGGCGATTGAGAATTGAGGCACGTTTCATCACTTCAAGTATGAAACGTCCCTCGTTCCTCGTGTTTGGCTTAACACCCGAACCAAACATAATGCAAATAACAAGCATGTAAGCAAAGCTAATGTAACAAGCATGCAAAATGCCATGCAACCTAAACATGCAAACATGCAATGTAATAAGCATGTAACAACAATGTGAACAACAAGCATGCAACAACATGTAATGCAAACAAGCATGCAAGATGGACTTAAACCGGATATGGATAGACCTCAGCCATGCCTAAAATAGTGGCCAAACATGCTGAAATGAAGACTCCAAGGACTAGCCAAGCATGCATACATGTTAATGCAAGATTAAGGCACAAGACACAACTCTCCAAAGGCATTGAAAGGATGAAACATGGAGTACAATGGCATATGTTCCAGCACTGAAATGTCATGCTAAATGACTTAAAATCATGCAAACAACTCATGTGATGCATGTTGCAAGGCTTAAGCATCAAAGCTAGTGAAGTGTATTACACTAGAGGCATGCAAGACAATGTGTAACACGCCCGCGAGGGACCTTGGCTACAGTTCGGACTCCCCTTTCTTTGTTGTTTGTTGCGGTTCCTAATCTGAACCAAAGAGTCCAACTCTGGCAAATCGTTTTGAGAAAAACAGATTTTGAAAAGAAGTGCCAAACATGGACTGCTTTGCCAGATACAGAGTCGCCACCTAAATATTTTTTAAAATGGGAAATTTAGGAAACCCTGACTCGGTGCCGAAGGCCACGTGTCTGTCATCACCAAAGTTGTCTTGGCTTGGGAGCTTGGGTACGATCGGGGAAGGTCAGCTATGAGCACCCCCTTTTGCCCGGTCCGAAGACCGGCCTCTACTAACCATGATATCCGATTTTGAAAACGTTATGTGTTCTTATTCCGGTTATTAGCCTAGAATTACTATGTTATGCGCACAGCAAACAAGTATAGACTAGATTGCCTAATTTGGAAACAAGCATTGCATATCCGTTTGTCTTGAAAAATACTTTGGAATTTGCTACTCGCAAGTAGGCTAAAACACGGATTTCAACGAGTTTTTCCAAATCAAACAATCCAACCTTCATCCACAGGCATTCAAACAGTTTATCTCATATAAGCATCTAGCCACATGGTAAGCATGCTGTCATGTTAACACTCACACGTGTGCGGTATGCTAAAGCATGAAAATACTTACATCGTACTCCGTGCCAAAACAATAAACTAGTTAGCAAACATGCATGCCCTAGCTCATGTTAGAATGACTAATGCAACACAAGCAAAATGTGATTAGGATAGGCTCGGCTAACCCTAAAATGGCATGTGAAATGCTATAATTATCACGTATTCAATTTGGAAACTGAAATACAGATACAGTTTGTATGATGTACCGAGCCTGGTGCATGCAAGACAAATGCATGGATGCACGCATGCATAGCATAAGGTATGCTAATTTAGACGTGCCCTAATCTACCATCATAAGCAGGTAAATAAAAGGGAGAAAGAAGTGGGGGTTGGAAGACATGCACGCATACGCACTCACACTTATTACAGATTTGCCCTCACCCGGAGGGACCAAATAAATATTACAAATTAATTAACTACGCAAGCTAATTAAATATTCCAAATCAATTAAATTAACTAAACAAATTAATTAATCTAATTAAAACAGTAAAGCCCTCGAGAAGCGGGTCAGATGCAGCGCATGCTCGGGACTTGCTCGGAATCGCACTGCCATGCATAGTCTGCCTCTGTTTTCCCTGCTTTGCTCCTCTGAAAACTGCCAAAGTCTCAGGAATGCCTCTCAGGACATTGGGGGATACCACCGGCTGAGTAGAATTATCACCGGCAGTAGGATGTGGCAATCGGCACAAAATGAATCCATCGGCTGATGACTTACTGCCGGCCGGCACCAAATGTTGCCGGTCGGCAAACAATGCCTGCAGAACCTGCAACTCACAGCAAGAGAGGGGCAAAACTTGCATGGCAATACAATTCAAACAATGTATGCACCAATCATGCCCCCTATCATGTTTGCGACTCAAAGGGGTATGTGCCTCGATTCTCGGACCACCAATCACGCATTTCCATGCATGATGGCCTAAAGAATCAAGTGTGCACTTTCATGTCAAATGAAATGCAAGCCAATCAAACAAAACAAGGCCCAATTCCTATCACCAAATCAAGGAACAAGGCATGCATGCAAGATGCAATGCAACCTAGGCATGCAAGCTAAGGATGCAACATGGCATGGCAAGGCACTTATGCAAGCATACAAGCAAACATGAGGCAATGCAAACTAATGAAAAGGTGGACTTAAACATGATTTAGGCGGCTCTAAATAGGCCTAAAACAGTGGCCAAAATGCTCAAAAATGAAGGCTAAATACAAATGCACACATGCACATGTGATGGTCCAAACTTTAAGCATTAAACAAGCAACTTTCAAGCACACTTGAAAGGGGATATCATGGACAATTAGCATGCAACATAAGTCCTGAAAATCATGTTAAAACATGGTGCCAAACCGACTTAAACAAGACAAACATAAACATGCAAAAAAGGCCCAAGTACTAAGGCAAGCTAAAGAGGCAATGGACTACACTTAGTACAACCACACATGGCAAGACTTAAGCGACCATAAACAGAGTTTTAGCACACAAAACAAAGCCCAAAAGACCACCTAGATGGCATCTAAATGGTTCCAATTCAAAGGCATGCACAAATGCTAAAACATGGAGCATATAACACAAGCTTTTGAAGCATCAAAGAGGTGTCCAAGGCAAGCATACAAGCACACCAAAGGGACTGAAATGACATGTAGGATGGTTCTAAACCATTAAATTAATGCAAGCAATACATGCTACACATTCACCTACTTGAAGCATACAAGCCATAATACAAAGGAGCTATATAATGCATGCCAAGATCGACTCAAACAAACATGGACAGACCTAAAACATAGCAAAATAAGCACAAAACCTTCACAAGGCTAAACCTAAAACATGCTAGAACAAAGGCTAACAACCTAAGGCATATTAAGGCAATAACAAGGCATTACATGGTAGGTATGCTAAGCATGCATGGTGTACCAAAACCAACACACAACAAGGTTATATCATGGCATAATAAGCATGGAATGCAGCCAAGGCATGACCAATAAACACTCTAACATGATGCTCCCTCAAGAGGCCAAAAAGGGTCCCTTTCAAGGACAACAAGGAGAGGGGGTGGCCCTCCCCTTTTGGAGACTTCAAGGCACCATCTCCACCACTGAAATCCCTCAAGATTTCAGTGGTGAAGAGGCCCAAACACCAAAGTCTCGAAACTTGCACAAAATAGCACAAAAATGGGGCCTTTCAAGGCCTAAGGGTGGTCAAACACACCCAAACCACAAAACACTCTTAATAAACAATCAAGAGGGCTAAAAAAAAGAACTTTTTTGTATTATACTCTAGACACAAAAACAGCTCTAAGATAGGTAGAAATAGGATGCAAAAAAGGGGTAAAAAAGGACTAGTTTCTTACCCTTGAAGCCTTTCTTCAACAATGGTGATCTTGTTGCCTCCTTAAGCTTCAATCCAGTCAAAAATAGCAAGAACAAGCCCTTAGAACCTCAGTAGCCAAAGGAAGGTGAAGCACTAGGTGTTTGTTTGCAATAATATGGACTAAAACACCTAGAACATAAAGAGAGAAAAAGAGATATAGGAGATATGTATCAACCCTAACCCTAAAACCAGAGCTTCTCTCTGTGTTTTTCTCTCCAAAATTCTCTAACCCCCCTTCCAAGAGGAGAGACCCCTCTCTTATAGGCAACCAAACTTGTAAAGCTTATACAACAAGCTTACAAGGAGAGCATCCCTCCATACACGTGTATGGAGGGGAACCAAATGCCACACAACTGTCCTAAAATATCTGCAAAAAGCAGATGAACAGTAGTCGGTTGGCCAAAAATGTCATTTTGACAAAAATGACTGCCGACCGGCAACAAAGAGTGCCGACCGGCCACAAACAATGCCGGTGGAAACAAAAACCAGCCGGTGGCCTCTAGCCACTGCCGGTGGTGTGTGGGGATGCCTCACAAGGCATTCTCTGCCCCTCCAAGGCAAAACACAAGTGTTTGGTGCAAAACCAGACACAAAATGGTCGAGTTCGGAGATCCTGAGTCAGGGCGCGTAGCCGAGACCTCCGGGAACTCCAAACGAACACAAACATGGATGATCACCGGGTGTTCAAACGGTGACGTCCAAGTCTTGAGGACGGTCAAAAATGGGGTGTCTACACAATGCTCAAATGGCCAAACTAGCCCCAAACAGACCTTATGCAGGCCAAAACAGTAGCCAAAATGGACTGAGATGAAGGCTTGAAAGGCAAGAAAATGAGGCTCATGCAATGGCTCACAAACAAGGCATAAAGGTGCAACTCTCAAACACATTGAAGGAGTGATAAACATGAGAGTATGGCAAAGATATAAGCTCTGAAATATCATTTAAAATGATGCCAAGGCATGCAAACATCACAAGTATAGCATGGTAGAGGCCTCAAAACTCAAGACTAGTCAAGGCATTTGCACTATAGCTATGCAATGCATGAAGCATATGGCCAATACAACCCAAAACAGTCCTAGAGCATGCCAAAACATGCATGGAGCAAAGCCAAAACAAGCTAGCATGAAGGGTCAAAACATGGAGTATGTAAGGCCAACAAGGTGGATTACACTACACCTATCAAGACCAAGCATGAGATGGCTTTGCCAACAAAAATTAGAGTTACATCATGGCAAAATAACCCCAAATACACATTGAAATGATAGCTCGCAAGCTTAGGCATGAAGGCATACGCAAAGGCTCATGTTTAAGGCATAAAGGACCAACCCTTCAACGCATTGAAAATGTGAAAGATGTGAGTGCATGGCAATGAAACATGGTCTGAAATCACATAACAAATTATGCCAAATCATTCAAATAGGTCAAGCAATGCATGCTAGTGGACTCGATGCACAAAGCTAACAAGCTAGGATGAACCATAGCTATACAAATCATGGTATGCATGGCCAAAACAACAAGAACCAGAGCTTAAGCATGCTAAAATATGACCAAAAGCTTCTTAGAGTTAAGCCAAAATCATGCTAGAATGAAATGTCAAAGCATGATACACATTAGGCTAATTCATGGAATTGCACTACAAGTGTATGGAGCATGCAAGGGCTAACCAAACCAAACCTAAATAGAGGTATGACATGGTAAAACATCACCAAAAACATGCTGAAATAGAATCAAATCATGCTAGAAAGGCATGCTACTTCATGAAGCATACAAGACTAGTTTGTGAGAAATACACTACAAGTGTATAAACCATGCAAGGAGTGACTCCACCAATCAAAATCAGAGCTATAACATGTCAAAATAACACCAAAAACATGCTTGAACTAAGCTAATTCAAACCACAAAAGCATGCTACTTTGTAAGGCTAACAAGGCTAGCAAAGGGGATTTACACTACAAGTGCAATAAGCATGCAAGAGGTGACCAAGAAAGCCAAAAATAGAGTTATGGAAGGTCTGATAAGTCACAAAAATGAGCCTAAACAAAGCCATAAAGAAGTAAAAACACATGCTCATTTGGTTGGCCATCAACACTAGCAAGCAAGACAAGAGGAGAGGGGACCGCCCTCTCCTATTTGGGTCCTCAAAATAGGGTTTTTACCACTAAAAATCCTCTAGATTTTAGTGGTTAAAAGGCCACGAAAAGTTGTTTTGAAAGGCCTTAGAAGATGGCTCAAAGGGGCATACAAGCCAAGAAGCAAAAGAGAGGACAACCCCCTAGCCAACCAAGGCACAAACCAACACTTTTAGGACTGAAAAATAGAGGAAAAACAGAGGTTTTTTTAGTTCAACACCACCCCAAAAATAGTTTACAAAGGTGCTAAAACAAGCATGCAAAGCAAAGGCTTAAAGGGACAAGTGCTTACCCTTGAAGCACCATGAAGGACAGCAGCAAAAACAGCCAAAATCTGAGCCAAAATTAGCCTTTTGGAGCTCAAACCAAGTTTCAAGGGACCTCAGCCCAATGGTGATCAAGTCTTCTTAAGGGTTGATAGGTTGAAGATGGTTGTATGCAAGCTTTCTAGCACAAATGTTCCAGAGAGGATTGTAGAGAGAGAGGTTCTAGTGTGAGAACCTCCCAAACCTTTTGCCAAAAAATGTTCCCTAAATGTTCTAACCCTTGAATATGAGATATAAGGCTTCATTATATAGCAAAATATCAAGCTTGGTTGAAAATATCTGAGCTAGGACAGGTGGCACAAGTTGGAAACAGTTGGAGGAGAAATATCTGCCAATTCTGGGCTTTCTGGACATTTTTGGCTGATTGGCCAACATTTGTGGCTGATAAGGTTCACTTTTGGCCGACCTATAGCTGCTGAGGTCAAATTGTGGCCGATGCACTTCTATAGAGGCCGATGGCAAAAATCAATCCTGGTCCCTGACTTGAAGAAAGCCTAACTTCTTCATCTGGACTCCTTTTCAGGTCATTCTTAAGCCTAAACTGTAGCCCCGGAAGTCTTCTTTCCAAATATTGAAGTCTCACATAAAAATTCCATGTGTGCTAAGAGATATCTCTCTTTTAGTGAAGACTTCTCAGTTTTGGTCCAACCGGAATGATGCCCAACTTCAGCCAATCATATCTCCCCCATTCGGACTCGGCTTTAGGAGATTCTTAAGTGAAAAATGAAGCCCCGGAAGTAAGGTTTCCAACGGTGGTGGCCTCATAGCTTAAATCCTGATGCATAGACAGATGATCCTGATTTAGCGAGGATTGCTCGTCTCTCTCTTAGCAATTCATGCCCATCTTCTTCCTCAACTTGGTTTCTTCCCTCTTCTCCTCTTTTCTTCAACTCCAAACCCCTAAGCAAGGTGTTTTGAAAGATTTTTCAAAGAGTTCATCTCTCTTTCATTCATTTCCACTTTGTCCTTGCTCGGTTTACCGAAAAGCACAACATTTAACAAAATGAGAGCGTCGGAACATCGTAGGAACTTTATTTCAAAAATATTTTGAAAGAGAGGGTTTTAAGGTCTAAAAACCATTCAAAATAGCTTTGGTCCAAAATGGGGTGTGAGGTTGGTATTTGACTCTCCTCTTGCCGAAGAAATCGAACTTTTGCTCTGCACATCTTCCATCACCAAGTAAACCATCAGTGACGCCCAAGCCTTAAGGGAGGTCCAAAATGGGGTGTCTACACCATGCCACGTTGGATCCACGTCATCGCTCTAACTTGTCTGATGCATATAGGAAAGCGCCCTCATAGTGCCGATGTGTCTGTGCAAAGTGCAAAGTGCAAAGTGCGCCACCAAACGCCACACAGTCCACTGTCCACGTTACGCGCGTGTGCGTGTGCGGATTGTGTGAAGCACCATCCTTGTATGTGAGTGCATGTACACTAGCATCCATCCCACAATTCCATATTCAAAGGAATATTTCATGTAACATTTTATCAAGTGCTCCATGTTTTCCTCTCTTTCCGATGTGGGACAAAGTCCCCAAGCTTATTTCAAGTTTTTCAAAGATAAAGAAGGAAGGTTTTGAAAACACCCAAAAACTAAACAATAAATTTTGAAAATTCCCCAACAAGTATTACCATTGTCAAATTATGGTAATGAATAGTAGAAAATAGCCATTTTGGCACAGAAACTATTGTGCCTAGATAACTAGCCGGATGACCGGCCGGTCGACCGAACACACCAGTTTCTGTGTTTCTTCTACAAAAATGGTGGGCGGGAGGGAGGAATGTTTTGCTGGGGAAAGGGAGGGAATGAGGGAGGTGTTTCTTGATGATTTGGCACAAATAGCAGCTGCCTAAGTTTTGACATTTCTGAAATTTAGCAGATGCTATTTCTTGTCATTGGAGCACATTATTCTGTTGCAATTGCCAAATTATGACAATAACAGCTCCAATGGCTTGCCATTGGAGATACTTTAACCCTTCTTAATCGCATGATTTGGATAAACTGATGGGATAGACAAGAGTCAAATCTGAAGGAGCATATCAAGTGACCAACTAACCTATCCTTTCAAAATTATAATTATAATAATATAATGCATGTTTCCGTTAAAATGTTTGTTGGAAAATATTAGTTTTTCAGCAAGTTTAATATGAAATTAAAGTAGGACCCAACCGTCAGTTAAGGTGGGTCTAAGTGGTTTTGTATTCTCTTAAATGAGAAGGCTGCGATACAAAAATAATGCGCTGAAACTATTAGATTGTGAATGAGAATTATCTCATAAAATGGACATTAATAAAAATTGGGCTTAGATTTGGACTTATTCTTGGTTTGGACTAGGCCTAGGCTTGTACTTGTACATGTGCTAGGTTTGGTCTTGAACTTGGATTTAATCTTGAGTTTGGACTGATCTGTGCTGTGTTGAGCTTAACTTGTGCATGTGTTTGAGATTGAGCTTAGGTCAGGTTGTGACCCATACCTATATCCATTTTGCGACCCATCTGGTTTAATTCTCAAACTTATGTATTATATACACATTATGATTTATATAATGCTTTTGGAGTTTTGAACCTTTATAACTCTAACTCTAATGGCTAGAGTTGATGACATTTGATAGCCTTGGTCAATGACAATTGATGTCATAGCCTTCATGACTAGGGATTTCCCTACTTGTATAAATAGAGGTTTTTCCCCTTCAATTTAGTAGGATGATTTTGAAGAGATTTTTTTAGATAGAAAATGGAGATGGTGTTTTGAGATAATAAAGTTGGAGACAATTTTTATACGAAAGAAGTTTTTCCTATCTTTTCTTTGTTAGACCCTTCTTTAGTTCTTGTTAGAGAGAGAGAGTGTGTTGTTATTGTCAAAGTTCGCTGAAACTATTTAGAAGGTACTTTTGCTCTAGTCGGTTTCAACCGTCGTATCTTAAAAGACAGACGTCAGTGTACCTCCAGCACCCATCGGTTAGGCGGCGCATCTATTTTAAAGAGGCTGTGGTTACACAAGTTGCGCTTTGCATCTCTTATTTTATTTTAGATTATCATTTTATTTTAGCATGTGTTTATTGTATATTTCTATTCATCAAATTGTAATATTTGGGTTTCAATCATTCTTGTATTTTTAGTTTTATAATTTATTCTGTAATTTATTCTTTAATATAAAAATAAACCAAATTGTTTTGTCATATATATTTAGTTTATTTCATATATTATTATTATGAAAAAATACCAATAATCTTAAAACAAATTGTTATAATAGCTTTGATAAAATAATTTAGCTTTATTATAGTTTTATTCTAGTGATTCTTGGAATTAAAATTAATTTAATTGCCTAGAATTATTGGATTTGAATTATTTATATCTAATAATTTATTCATACAATTTATTTTATGTTATTTAGTTGTTATTGCTTGAGTTATTTGGTTATTAGTGTATGAGTTACTAAGAGTTGATAAAATAAATAAGAATTTTATTTCTTAAGGTTCTTACTAATTTATTTGATTTGTTTGTTTGTTATTTATTATTATTATTCTTTTGTAGCTATCTTTCTCTATAGGTTTACCTAAGTGCAAAAAGAGAATCTATATTACGAACAAACAAAATAAATTGGAACTAGTAAGCGGAACTACTAATTTTTGTTTTAAACATAATAGCCTAAGCATGGATGAGAATTTTGGATCTTATTTTGGACATATATGTGAATTTAATTATTCACTTTAATGTGGAGAATTATTTTAGATTTATTCCGTATTGTTTTGAAAGTTTGTTAAACAATTTTGATTTAATTTGATTAATTAAATTCTAGGAAAATCAAATTGAAATTTGTGTTTTGAGAATTTCAAAAGATTCTTCTCATTGAGAGCTTTCTGACGATATAAAAAAAGTCTCAAATGAAATCCGGTTGAACCCATACAGTTATCGGAAAGTTTGGTGATTTTTCTTATCAGATGATGACATTATCATGACTCAGAGATGATGTTAGTGCCATGCAGCAGCCTAGTCAACAGCTATGCCATTGACACATAGTTGACCAGTCAGCGACACGTCAGCAAGGCTGCCATGTCATCAGAATTTTTCAAAAATTACATTTTGGTCCTTGAATTTTAGGATAATTTCATTTTTACCTCAAATTTTTTTAGTTGCATTTTGGCTCCTAAAGTTATTAATATTTGCATTTTAACCCCTCAAGTTTATGCCATTTGTAATTTGGTCCCTAAACTTCATAATATTTACAGTTTGGCCCTTGAGCTTTATAGTATTTGCAGTTTGGCCTCTAAACTTCCTGGTATTTGTAGTGTGGCCCTTGCACTACTTGGAATTTGTAGTTTGACCCCTAGAGTTTATGGAAGTTGTAATTTATCCCTAGAAGTTTATGAAATTACGATTAGACCCCTAGAGAAGTGGAGGAGCAAACAGTCTATTCCTGATGCAATTATGAACTCCGTTTTTGTAGATTTGAATAATTTATAAGTATAATAGTTGCATTTCAATTTGTACTAGTTTTAATTTCTAATTTGTAATAGCTTCACCATAGTAAAAGGAAAGGGGGAAGGAAAGAAATTATAAACCTTTCAAATTTAGAGAAAATCTTTGGGATTAATTTTATTATGCCTAAAATGTTTTGATTTTCTATAATTGAAACCAAAGTTTAGCCTTGGCTAAAGAGTATTTCTGATTTATGTTCATAAATGACATCTAAAATGGATTTCGTTTCAAACCTTTGGGGTTAGAGGAAGCATTTGGCTTTAATCTTTTTATTCCCAAAGTGGTAGAAACCAAGTTTTGGGAAAGTCTTTGGTTATAATCTGATTATTTCCAAAGTGTTTTGGTTTTGGGAAAAGAAACCAAGATTAGCATTAGCTAAACTATTTCTGATTTATATTCAGAAATAATGGTTCGGTTCCGGGGCTATCGGTTAACTTTTATGAGTGGTGCAATTTTGGTAGCAATTTTTATTTGCTTGGGAATTGGTTTTTTAACATGGTTTATCCCCTCGAAGCTTAATTCTGAATTTGTTTCCCATTGACAATAAGTCAACAAGCTCTTGAAAGTTTTGTCTAAAGTTAATTGGATTTTAAGTGGGATCGTTGTGACCACTCAAGTCTTCTTGGAAACTTTTCTGACCTTGTTCGATTATGAAGCTAGTAGTGAGATTAGTTTTGAATTAAATTTTAGTTTTTGGGAATTCATATTGTTAATTTGGTTTTTGGAGAAACAAAATAGTTGAAATTATGTTGTAGTTTTCAGAAATGGCTTTAAAGGTGACAATATGAAATGTTATTCCACCTGACAACCTTAAGCCTTGCAAGGTTCTTAAAGGAAGATCAAGAGAGATCAAGTGTGATTAGAGAAATCATAAGATTGTATGATAATATCTCTGAATGAATTTGTAACAACCCAACCCTTCAAATGCTTTAAGTCCCTCATTATATGTGAGATTATATGTGTGTTTATGTGTTTGATGTGAAATTCCATGTTTTAATATGTGAATTACATGTTTATAAATTTGTATTTGTCGCTTATGAGAAAATCTGTTGTGATTGTGACCTTTGGATTGGAAATTGAAAGCCTTAGAGGCGCGATAAACCAAAATTGACTTTATAGTTATGATTAACATGATTTTTAGAACATAATATGAAGTTTTGTAAAAATTTGATTCAGAATGGATTAAATTGATTTTATTAATATTATATTATATATATATAGACCTTAGTTGAGATGGACTCAACAAAAAGAAGATATTTTGGGAGAGAGTTTGAGAGAGTTCTGGAGACATCAAGAGAATAACCGAAGGAGAGAAAGAAAGTGAAGAAAAAAGAGGAAAAAAGGAAAAAAGGAAGAACAGTCAAGGAATTCAACTGGAATCCAACCTAGAAGTGCTCTAAGGTAAGAATTCAATCCTAAATCATGTAGTAGACTCCCTAAGCATCTAAGAACAAGAAGAAATTTGGATAAAAGGAAATAGAAATGAAGAACTTGAAGGAAATGGAAGAAAAGTAAGCTAAAAAGGAAAAACGCTAGAAAACTTAAGAAACTCACTCTTTTGATTGAAGTCTTGATGTTCTTGATGCATATGAATCCCTATTTTCATATAATCTCATGAATTTCAAGATTCCTTATGATTTAATCCAAGTTTTATAGCATAAGAAAAGAGAGGTTTTGGGAAAAGTTTGGAAAAGAATTGAAACTAGAGTTCTGATCTTTCAAGCTTAGAATCTCTCATGTTTTTGAGGTTTTGATTTAGAAAATCAGTATAATCTCATGTTTTTCATTGATATTACATGTTTTGGGAGTGATTTGGATTGAACCCTAGGTGGGAAATGGAGAAATTTAGCTTGAAACCAACAGATCTTTCTCAGACAGATTTTTCTCACCTAGCGCCGCATGTGCGGCAGTTCATTTCCAACACCCAATTTGATTCTGATAAAAAAGAACTTGCCTCCGCACGTGCCTTGGATTTCTCGTATGTGCGATTTTGGTCCCACACGTGCGGAACTCCCCTATTTCAGTCCAACTTTGGATAAGCATACCTCCCTCATTTGGACTCCATTTTAAGTGATTCTTGAGCCTAAATTCAAGCCCCGGAAGTCTAGTTTCCATGGTGGTGGTCTCACAACCAAATTCTAAATATACAAATAGATATGCTCAAATTAGTGGAGGTTGTTTACTTTCTTTCCAACCATTTCATGCTATTTTCTCTCCTAACCCAGTCTCCTTTTGTTTCTTCTTATGAATTATGACCCATTGAGGACTAATGAGTTTAGAACCAACATAAATAATTAGTTAGGAAGCAAAGTAAGGGATCGATTTATTTGATTAAGAAAAGATTAAGAGAAGTAAATTTGATCGAGAGAGTAATTCTATGTTTGATATGTTGTGCTATGCGCATTGTGATTGCAGGTCAAGATTCGAGGATCAGTCAACCATTTCTGGAAACCATTGTGAGTAATAGTATTGTAAAGATATGTTCACTTATATTTATTTTGATACATAAGTGATGTGATTTTCTGAAATTATGTTTTATTCGAATGAATGAGTTCCAAGAATTGTAATATGGAATATGGATATGAAATGTGAATGGAATATGCTATGATAAGTGGGCCCGAGGCCATTTTGATATATGATTAGGCCCGAGGCCATTTTGTTATACGTGGACTCAAGGTCGTTGTGATATGATTGGGCCCAAGGCTGTTTGGTAATCTGTAGGGCCTGAGGCCATTTTGGTACTATGATTGTGCCTAAGATCGTTCTGTTATGTTGGGCTTAAGGCCGTTCTGTATCATATGTTGGGCATGAGACCGTTCTGTTAATATGTTGGGCCCGAGGCCGTTCTGTGATTATGTTGGGCCCAAGGCCGTTCTGGATTAAGATTGTGAATAAGTCATGCATACGTTATATAAAATTCTTCAAGACACATGCTCATTTATATGCCTCCTTACATTATTATTATTCACTGGACCTTGCTTACTCTGTATTCATATATGTTTTGTAGGTGGTCAGTCTAGAGGCCAGCCCTAGGTCAGCTTCAGGACCCTTTTGATGGACCTGCTTTGTTAAGCCTCCAATGTTGGAGCCATTTTGTCTTTTTGAGAAGTTCCTTTAATGCCACATTTTTGTTAAGCTTTTGGTGGCTTTTGGGTAAACACTATGTTAATATATTAATTTTGGCTGGTTAACTCTTTGTACATCATTACATGACTTGCACTTATGTGTCTATGGATTATGTGTGTGGACATTCTAAATACGACATCATGCTTAAAAATCCTGGCATATAAGCACTGCTCAATGGACATTATGATTTTTAATTGCTTCTGCTTTAGACCCCGATATGATTTGATTCTTTTGAATTTTTGTTTTAAGGCCAAAGTACAGGCCGGCCATGGCCTAACTTTTAGGGACAGGTTTGGGTCGTGATAGAATTAGAGGCAATTAGTATGTTATCTTTGTGTCAATTATAACATGTGTGATTGCTATGTGACTTTGCTTAAAAGCAAAGATGAGTCGACCTGTTAGGGTAGGTGAATATATTTTTTGAATTTTTAAAAAATTTCAAATATATTCTTAAGTTTATGGCTCCTAGTAAGTGCAAGACCATTGATCGCAGAGATAGAAAACTGGTGATTCGTAGGAGGTGTTAGACCATTGGCTACACAATTATGAGATTGTGATTCCTAGTAGTGAACAGATTATTGATCATATGTCAAGACATGATGATTACTAGTAATGAAAGAGTCTACTAATCCTATGTCAGGACGTTGTGATTCCTAGTAGTGGAGTGACTACTAATCATTATAGCGACCCTGGTTTGAATCCGACCCGTTGATGTTTTGTATCCGAGTTTCATTGCCTTTTATGGTTGCTCATGTCTTGCTTCTGCTCATTGTTGATTGGGTTGGTTATTAGGGTGTCTTGGTTGCATTGGGAACATGTTGGTGACTTGTTTCTTAAGCTGTTATTGCCCATAATTTTCTTCTGTGCTCGAGTGGCACTTCCTATGCTCGAGCGGTCATTGTGAACTTTTAGCACTTTTGTAGGTCTACAGAGATACTGGGAGTTGTTATTCTTCGCTCGAGCAGCCATTCTTGCACTCGAGAAGTGTTCGCTCGAGCGGTGCTTCTTTCGCTCTAGCGGTGGTCACTTGTATGTAAAACTTCTAAGAGTTTGTATTTTACGCTTTAGCGTCACTTCCTGTGCTTGGGTGGTCACACTTTTTGTGTCTAGACACTCGAGCGTCACTTCTTGCGCTCGAGCGGTCTGTGCTTCTATATAAGGTCGTAGGGCGCTTAAAAAGTCACTTTTTGCTTTTCTCCCTTTTCTCTCTCTCTCTCTCCATTTTTTTGCCATTTTAGGGTTTCTTGGACCTAAAAGCTTTGGTTTCATCTAGTTACACCCATTTTCTACCCCTAGTCTTATAGATCAAAACGTAAAGGGTCGCGAGGGCTTCCTTTTCATCTGAACGGATAAGTTTTCGTTGCCGATGGATTTTTGGCTTCTTTTCCCTTCGCTTCAAGAGGTAGGGATTCTTGAGCTTCTTTTCAATACCTTTCTATAGATAGACTTGTGGTATTTTTACTACATTTAAAAGTATAGTTTATGGTTGATTTGGTTAAAAAGCATAAGAGTTGATTTGGGTTTAAATTGATGGGTTTACAGGTTATGTTTACATTTGATTTTGGGTTGTGAAAAGTATGTTTAGGATATAGGATTGGAAGGGTTTGGTATTCCATTCGTAAATTGTAGAATGTTGAAGAAAGGTTGTATGTAAACTGCAAATTGGGGTTATGTTGTGGTTGTTTACCAAATTGAGATTTTGGGGCTAATGATAGCAGATTTTGGTCATTGTTGTGTGTGTTGGGAATTGGAGTGGAGAAGCCCTATTTTTAAAACAAATTGGGATTAGCTGTCTTTTTATAAAAGGTGAGAGTTTGTAATAAAAGGGAACATGGAATTACCTAAGGGTGTATCTATTATTTCGGATTATGTAATTGGCGTCTAGAGTTTGTCCTTGGCCATTAGTGGAGGATGGTATCGATTGTTGTTAGATATATGCCATGTGTACTAGTGTAGGATGGACTACGTGATATGAGATGATATGTTGTTGGTTGAAAGTGGACATTCTGAATAGACAATTTCATTGTTGAGTTATGAATTATGTTGTTAAAGAGGTAATTAGAACGTTTGTAAGTGTTTTTTTCTGTTAAGAGACTATTGTAGAATAGCTATAGTCTTGATGTTTAGTTCCCTATGATGTATTTTGGGAATGTTTGAAATAAAGGAAAACCTATGTGGAACGGTGGTTTGCAGAGTGTATTTTAAAGGAAATGAGTTAATGAAATTAACTGATTGTGATTGTTATGGTGGTGATCGGACTAGGTGTATGTATTACACTGTGTATTATTGATATCGGTTAGCGTGATTATGCTTTTATTGTGTTGATGTTTGGGGATCCGTTTCCCGCGGTGTTGAGCCGGTAAAACGTGGTGCCTTAACAGAGGTTTTCTCATTCTTTTTCAGTTTGCGCCTCGGTAAAGTGTGAAAAGGGGGTCCGTTTCCCGCCGTATCTTAGCCGGCAAAGTGTGGCTTGTTGTGATAGGTTCTTCGTTCCCTTCCGGTTTGCGCCCGATAAAGTATGACCTGAGGAACACCTCCTTCCAGGTGAGGCCGGTAAAGTGTTATGTGGTATTGGTATTGTTGATCAGCCATCTGTGCTGTAGGCTGGTGGAGATGAGATTAGTAGTATGTATTACTTCAGTTATCTTGTTGTGGATATATATACGTGTTGTCGGTTTTCATATTATGGAGATGAGATTGGTAGTATGTATTACTTTGGTTATCTTGTTTGAATGTATATATGTGTTAACGGTTTCATACCGGTCACCTTTTTAAATCCTTGGGCCTATGGTCAGGGAAGGTTGCAGATATATATATTGGGATGCATACGCTTATGGTGCATTGAGAGGTAGGACGTGAATTATGATTAGCATGTGGGGTTATATTTTCAGAACAATTGTTTAAGTGAGATTCTTTTTTTTAATGTGGGAAGTTTTATCGAAGAAAGAAAGAGGTTTGAAAACATTTTCTTTTGGAAGTAATGATGAAAATGTGAAAGAGGAGAAATGATTTTTATACTGAATTGTGTCAGGATGAACTTTTTGAGAAAAACGCAGTTGCAGGAGTATATTTTGGATATTAAATTTCATATTACTTATATGGTATGTGTAACAAGCCCGCGTGGGACCTCGCTACAGTTCGGACTCCCTTTTTGTTTGTTGTGTTGTGGTTCTAAATCCGAACCAAAGAGTCCAACTCTGGCAAATCGTTTTGAGAAAAAAAAAAAACAGATTTTTGAAAAGTAGTGCCAAACATGGACTGCTTTGCCAGATTACAGAGTCGCCACCTAAATATTTAAAATGGGAAATTTAGGAAACCCTGACTCGGTGCCGAAGGCCACATGTCCGTCATCACCAAAGTGGTCTTGGCTCGGGAGCTTGGGTACGATCGGGGAAGGTCAGCTATGAGCACCCCCTTTCGCCCGGTCTGAAGACCGGCCTCTACTAACCGTGATATCCGTTTTTGAAAACATTACATGCTCTTATTCCAGTTATTAGCCTAGAATTACTATGTTATGCGCGCAGCAAACAAGTATAGACTAGATTGCCTAATTTGGGAATAAACATTGCATATCCGTTGGTTTTGAAAATGCATTGGAATTTGCTACTCGCAAGTAGGCTAAAACACGGATTTCAACGAGTTTTCCCAACTCAGGCAATCTAACCTCCACCCACAGGCATTCAAGCAGTTTATCTCATATAAGCACTTAGCCGCATGGTAAGCATACTGTCATGTTAGCATTCACACGCATGCGGTATGCTAAAGCAAAAATACTTACATCGTACTCCGTGCCAAAACAATAAACTAGTTAGCAAACATGCATGCCCTAGTTCATGTTAGAGTGTCTAATGCATCGCATACAACATGTAATTAGGATAGGCTCGGCTAACCCTAAAAATGGCATGTGAAATGCACTTTATTCGATGCACGTATTCAATTTGGAATTGAAAATACAATGCGGTTAGCGTGATGTGCCGAGCCCAATGTATGTGAACAAATGCATGAATGCACGCATGCATAGCATAAGGTATGCTAAAATAAATATGCCCTAATCTACCATCAAAAGCCGGTAAATAAAAGGGAAGAAAGAAGTGGGGGTTGGAAGACATACACCCACACACCCACACTTATTACAAATTTGCCCTCGCTCGGAGGGACCAAAATAATAATACAGTCCGAAAAAAAAAAAATAGATGAATAAATTATTACAAAATTCTAATTATCAAATTAAATCAAATGTAAGAAGAAGGGGGCCTCAGCCCTGCCTCGGGATATGCGAATGATGCATGCTTGAGCCCGCCTTGCCCGGAAACCCGCGTCATGACACTGTTGCTTCTGTTTCTACTGCCCTGCCTCTCCAAAAATTCCCAAAGTCCCAGAATACCTTCTATATGAACTGCAGTACCCCACCGGCTGGAGAAAGTAACCACCGGCTGCTTAAATTGGCCACCGACTTCTTGTAGAGTTTATCGGCACAAAAAGTGTGCCGGTCGGCACACTGTACTGCCGGTCGGCAGAAAGTTCCTGCAGAGGACAGTTTGACAGCAGCAGCAAACCAGCAGTGCATGGCATGGATTTTGAGCATATGTAAGCATGGCCAATGCCTCCTATCATGCTTGGGGACTCAAGGAGGCATGACTCTTGGCTCTTGGGCCATCAATTATGCATCTTGATGCATGATGGCCTAAGGAACCAAGGTTGCATTTTAATGGTAATGCATGCAAACAAACAAATGAAATCCAAGGCCTTATCATGTGTTAGTCAAAGGTCTTGGTGACCAAGAATTGAGACGAGTTGCACCACTTGAAGTGTGAACTCTTCTCAATCCTATGCTTGGCTTGACAATCCCCAAGCCAAGCCATGGAATGCATGTATGCAACATAGCTCAAATTATGCAACAATGGGACTAAGATGCAAGGCATACCAAGTGTCATGCAACTATCACAATAGGCATGCAAAATGCTAGAGCATGCAAGGTATAAGTGGCATGCAAACATGGGCCAATCAAGCAATGGGACCAACCTACTATAACACTCGATGAACCAAACATGCATCAAGCATGTAATGAACATACAATGGTGGCCTTAAGTTCAATGGGGCAGCCCTCAAACCACTCCAAAATAGTGGCAAAACAAGCCCTAAATGATGACCAAAATACTACCCAAACATGCAAGTTCATGGGCCTAAACCTAAGGCACCAAAAGGGCATTTTACTACCACTTACACAACCACTCATGACATGAATCTAACAACCAAAAACAGATTTTTAGTATGCAAAATGACACCCAAATCCCCTCACATGGCACCCCCAGAATGCATTGATCATGGGAGCATACACAAGGCCTATTCTTAGGCATAAAAGGACACACCTTTAAAGCATGAAAGAGATGACAAGTACAAACATATGAGCATGGATTAGGGTCTGAAATAGCATGTCAAATGATCCCAAATCATCCAAATAGACTATCTAATGCATGTACATGGATCACCTACCTAAGGCTTACAAGCCATCATGCAAAACAACCATGTCAAGCATGTTAAATATGACGAAAACAGTGGCCCACAGCCCTTATACATGGCAAAATGATGTTAGTATCTCCATGAAACTAAGCTAAAACATGCAAGGAAACATGGCCTCAAAGCATGGCATATTTCTAGGCATAAGAGAGCATTTCAAAGCAAACATAAGAGGCATGTTAACGACCATAAAACCAACCTAAAACAGAGGCATAACATGTCATATGAACCACAAATATGCTCTGAAATGCAGCCAAAACCAACCATGCATACATGCTATTATTTGAGCCCAAAACAAAGGCAAGCAAGGGGCCAAGGGGAGAGGGGTGTCCCTCCCCTATCTAAGACTTAAAAATACCTTCCTCACCACTGAAAACCCACTGGTTTTCAGTGGTGAGAAGATCAAAAACACCAAGTACACAAGGCCTCAAGAAAAGGCTCCAAAATGGCCAAAACAAGGCCTAAGAGGGTGAGACTCTACCCAAACCACAAAACAACCTTGATGAATGTTCTTAAGCAAGGAAAAACAAGTCTTTTTTATGTTAAACACAAATCCAAAAACACAAAGCAAGAGGGGTAGAAAGCTAGTGCAAGAATGGGGAAACTAAAGTAACAAGCTCACCCTTGAGGATCCTTTGAAGAACAGGTGGAGCAGCCACTCTCTAGTGATCAAAGTCAGTCCAAAATCACAACAATCAACCTCCCAAGTCCCTCAATCGCGAGCTAAGGTGTAATAGTGTGTGTAATGGTGCAAAGATGAGGTAGAACTACACTTTTAGGCCCAAAAACACACACACAAGAGGAGAGAGAGAGGGAAAAATATAGAGAGAGAGTGTGTATCACACAGATATATAGATATAAGCTCTGGTTTTTGACCTAAAATGGCTAACCTCTAACTCAAGGGGAAGAGATGAGCTTATATAGGCAAAATAAAGCTCTTAACTTAGTGGCTAAGCAAAGAGAGGGGGGTTCAAGAGGTGCAAGAGGGTCTTGGCTTCCAAGGGAAGCTAAGACAGCTGGCCAAGCTGCTCCAAGAAGCTTGGCCAAGGGTTCAACCTTCTAGAAGGTTTATGGGGTTCAAGGGTGCAAAGGGTGCAAACCCGGGCATGGGGAGTGGTGATGGTGCACCCCAGCTGTCACAGCTGGCATGCACCATCCCTGGGGGTGCAAAGGGGTCACACCGACCAGCCAAAACAGTCACCGGCACAAAATAGTGCCGGTCGGCATAATACAGTGCCGACCGGCCAAAGGTTTTGAGAAATAAGTGCCGGTGGCCGCTAGGGGGTGCCGGTGGAGGTGTGGGGCAGCCGGTAGGCTTCAGGGATGGCTGACAAGCCTCCCCCTACCCTCAGATGCAAAAACACACAAGCCTTGGTACAAAACCAAGCACAGAACAAACCGGTTGAGAGGTCCTGAGGCAAGGCGCGCGTAGCCGAGAACTCCGGGAACTCCAAGCGAACACAAACATGGATAATCACTGAGTGTTCCAACGGTGACATCCAAGTCTTGAGGACGGTCAAAAATGGGGTGTCTACAGTTGCCCCTCTTTGACAGAACTCGGAAGTCATAACAATGACGGGAGTGAATGTCAAAGCCCAGAGACGACCCATTTTTGACAAGGTCGAAGACTTGGACAAACATACAAGGCAAGCAAGGTATGCGCCCGAAGGCGGGGGCAAGATGCAAGACAATGCAAGAAGCCGAGCATAACTTATGATCATGCGAAGAAAGCTGTAATGAAGCACACATGCGACAGTTATAAGCTGGCATACGCCGATCTACACTACAATGCAGAAAGGATGTAAGAGAATTATGCAATTCTCAGTACGTCTCACTCGGAGGATACAATACCTGTGCGGCTCGTCCGGTTGCGCCGGCCTCAAATGAGCCGTACATACAATATCGTGCCTACAAAGAAAGCAAGCTTAACAGGTACAATATTTTGTTAGCAATATGCATGACAAGGCAGTCGAAAGTGTGTGACAATGCATGCAATGTGTGCAGCAAGATAGTAGGATTGAACATATGTGAGTAAAGCAATGCACACGTGCACGCAATGTATATAGAAAGGAACTTGAACACATATCAGTAAAGCAAAGCACGCATACAATGCAATGTGTATATAGAGAAACTTGAACACATATCAGTAAAGCAATGCACGCATACAATGCAATGTGTATATAGAAAAGAACTTGAACATATATTAGTAAAGCAAAGCACGCATACAATGCAATGTGTATATAGAGAAACTTGAACACATATCAGTAAAGCAAAGCACGCATACAATGCAATGTGTATATAGAGAAACTTGAACACATATCAGTAAAGCAAAGCACGCATACAATGCAATGTGTATATAGAGAAACTTGAAATTGAACATGGTAAAACATGATGTTGAGATGCAACGTATTGCAACACAGTATAATTGAAATGATTTAAAGAATTCACAAGATATGAAAGGATACGGGAAGGGACATCCTTCGCATGTCCCGAGCATTGCTCACGAAAGTTGTGGTACGAGGTCAACTCGAAGCTCCATTTATGTTCTGAATGTGCGATTTCTTGGACTGCCTTGAGTGATAAGGGTGCCAAATCATACGATTGACCCGAACAAGGGCGCAAAAGGTACAATGATCGAAAGGGGGAGGTTACCGGTGTCAAACCCCGCACTCTGCTACCCTGCTATCCTTCTGCTTTACTTTCCTTTTTACTAGGAGTTTAAGCACATTGCACTGCCTCGGGCAGGTTTTATTTCTCAAAAGCGTGTGTTTTTTGCAAAACATATGATGGAGATGGAACAGCTATTTGTTCAAAAGGTGTTACATTTGCGCGTTCTATGCATCGCATCGCAAGGCATCACATAACAATGTGACTGAAATTGAAACTGTGTTTTGAAAACAAAGCATCGCATCGTAATAATCAGGTAGTAAACCAATTACAACTCGATAAGCAAAACAGGGGGACTCAGCAAACTAGCCAAATGCGAGTACACCTTGATAAACATTACAAAGACTCAAAGAGAGTGAAATACAACTCGATAAGCAAATATGCCACAACTCGATAAGCAAATGGGCGCGCCCTCGTAAGAATTGATCTCCGGAGGGTATTGGAAGTGGTGGGATTTTCCAAATTCCTAGCATAAACAACTCAGAGGGCAAGGAAGAGGACCACCGGCCGAGCAGAAAGGCTACCGGCCTTGAGGAATGACCATCGGCCGAAAAGATGATCCACCGGCCAAAACAGATGGCCGGTCGGCACTATAGTTGGCCGGTCGGCACTTAAAATGTCAGCACCAGCAGAATGTTGACATCTGTCCTTCACTCGACCTTATCTTCTTCAAAAGGGTCTCAACTTCGTGGTTTCCTTCATTTCCACACTGATTTACTCCAAATGGAAGAATTTCTTGCCTAAAATCTCGCAACTTGGATTAACAACTTGGATGGCTCGGAAAAGCTGAATTTCCGGGCTTTCGGCATAAACGCACTATTCACTTTGCGCCGTACCCCGCTGCATTTTCCATTCCTCCATGCCGCGGCAAGGTTCTGGAACCCGGTAACACATGTCTTTAGCTTTAGCGGGCAAGAGGTGTGTCCCACTTTTGAAGATTTCCAAGCTCTAATGGAATCTGGGCGTAATGAGGAGATCCTGCCCCAACTTCGTTTTGGCCATGCCCAAGCCTTAGGACAAATGTGTGGGCTCTCAATGCCCGATGCTCGTTCTCTAATTTGTGACGGGACATTAGATGTTCCGAGCTTGGTTTGTCGTTTTTCCGAGACTGGTGATCGCGGCGACCATCACTGGCAAGGCTTTCGGCGACACGCCCTCTGTTTATGCCTGCTTTCTCATTTTCTGTTCGTCTCTGGTTCCGGAGGGCCCAGTGTCCGGTTGATTGAAGTTGCCCAAGGCTTGAAGGAGGGTAAGAGTTGCATTGCCATGGTCCTGGCTGAGACACTGCTGGGCTTAGACGCCTTTTATCGTCGAGAGACGATCAGATTAGCAGGGAGTCCACTATTACTGCAGGTAATGTTTCCCACCCCATCTCACATTTTATGTTTGCTCACATCACTCGGCCCTCAGGCTCGGTTTTTCTCACCAAAGCCCTTTTCTCACTTTTCCTCTCATCGTACTTCTCTCTATTCTTTATTCTCTCATTTTTTTATCCCTCCCCAAGTGTGGTTAATGGATAAACTGAAGGTTGTGGACTCTTGCCCGGCATATTCAGCTCGTGGCTACTTCTTCAGGCAACGCCTAGTTGACGCCCTTGATGAGGGTTGGTGGTTTGAATGGATGTGCAGTTTGTCCGCAGACCGCATTGCCTGCCGGTGCCCTTGGCTCGATCTCTCGGTAATGAGTTACAGCATGACCCGTCAACCCGGGATTCAATTGATTGGCTTGACTCACTGCGTCTTCTACTTTCCATTCCGTATTCTGCGCCAGTTTGGTCATAATCAGACTTGCCCGCCGGAAGGGATAGAGTATTCGGCTACATTCCCAATTCGAGGCGCACAGCTGGCCCGATATGCCACAGCATAGAGGACGAGAGAACTCCTGGCCCCCGCTCCCACTTTCAGCTGCACTTTGTCTGATGAGTGCTTAGATTGGCTTAACGAAGAGGCACAGGAGGGGCCTACTTTGGCATCAGAGGCTTCGACCAGCTCTGGGAGGGGGCGCAGGGACATTTGACTTGACCATGCCCCGGATTTATTGCTTTATTAGTACTTTCAAGTTTTCTTTATGAATGTAATAAAAAGCAACTTCAATTGTATGCAAGAGCAAGAGAACTCTATTTGAAATCAATGAAATTGAAGGTTGTGGTACTGAAAATTTTCCGTTTTGGTCCAGAAATGGTCTTAGTTGTAAAAAGATTTATTTGAACAAAGTCATCTTCATTAAAACTTTTCAAAACTATTTTCGATATGGATCAGAACTGGACACGCCTGAGATCTGTCGCTGAGATGTACAAACCCGGATCCTAGCAACTGGAAAGTTGCCCCTTGTCTGAATGGTACCGCGGCACTTGTACGGCAACGGAAAGTTGCCCCTAGTCTGAAAAACAATGTACCGGAGATTGCGGCAAATGCTGATGGACAAAGCTGACCGAGATGATCAAATGGACAAAGTTGATCGGGGAAGAATTTATGGCTGAACTTCAGGATGAAGCTGCTTACGTATCCCAAAGATGGGAATCAAGCCTTACGTAGTTCAGGCTTGGGTTCACTCGAGTATTTTCACTCTCCTTTTGCGCTCTAACTTTTCCCAAGGTCGCCCTTTGCGGGTTTTCAACCTTGCGAGCTCAGTTTTTATATTTTCTATTTTTTTTTGTGCTCTGAATTTTGCCTAGGTCGCCCTTCCGGGTCTTCGGCCTAGCGAGCCTCTCAGGGGTGATATTTCTTCAACTTGTCCATGTTGATCGGTTGGGAGAACTCTAGGCCATCTAGATCCATCAGAACCACAGCTCCACCTGACCAGATAGACTTGATGATATAAGGGCCCGTCCAATTAGGTTTGAACTTGCCCCTTGGGTCATGGATGGGAGCTCGGTTGTCTTTGAGCACCAAATCTCCTTCCTTCAAATTCCTGGACTTAACCTTCTTGTTAAAAGCCCGGGCGATTCTGCGTTGATATCCTTGGACATGGTACAGTGCTTTTAATCTCCTTTCATCAAAGAGCATGAGTTCCTCGAATCTGCTCTGCTGCCAATCTGCCTCAGCTATCTGACACTCAGCCAGTACTCGTAAAGACGGAACCTCAATCTCTATGGGTAGAACGGCCTCCATCCCATATACCAAGGAATACGGAGTTGCCCCGGTAGAAGTTCTAATTGAAGTGCGGTAGCCCCACAGAGCAAACGGCAACTTATCTGGCCAGTCCCGATAGGTTTCCACCATCTTCTGCAGTATGTGTTTGATGTTTTTGTTGGCGGCCTCAACTGCTCCGTTGGTTCTGCGGCCGATACGTGGATGACTTATGAAAAGCCACATTATATTTCTTCAACAAATCAATCACCTCCTTCTTGAAGTGAGAACCATTGTCTGAAATGATCTCATTCGGGACTCCATAACGGCAGATAATGTTGTTTCTGATAAACTTTGCGACATGCGAAGCCTTCAACACGGCATAAGATTGGGCCTCGACCCACTTCGTAAAGTAATCTATTGCTACCAAGATAAACTCATGCCCATTCGACCCCTTCGGGGTAACAGCTCCAATCACATCGATCCCCCAAACTGAGAACGGCCATGGCGATGTCATGCTGTACAGCTTTGATGGCGGGATGTTCATACGGTTTGCGTGAATCTGGCATTTGTGGCATCGCCGAACAAAGCCGATACAATCCTCCTCTATGGTAGACCAGTAGTAGCCTTGTCTGAGGATCTTTCGTGCCAGCATCACTCCATTCATATGTGCCCCACATTCTCCTCCATGGATGGCCTCCATCAGGCGCTTCGACTCTTCGGTTTCCACGCACAGCTTGTGCATCCCCAGATGACCTCTTTTGTACAACTTACCCCCGCAGATGATAAACTGAACAACCATTCTTCTAATTGCCCTCTTGTCCTTGGTATTTGCCCCTGGTGGATATGCCTCCTTTTCCAAGAAGTTCCATATATCGTGATACCAAGGGTTGTTATCCTGCACTTCATCTATGGCAGAGATTGACTCGTAGGCAGGTGCAAATTTCTGGTCAATGATGACTGGACGCATCCGGACCCCAGATGGGATGTCTATCATGGAAGATAGAGTTGCTAGCGAATCTGCAAACCTGTTGTTCTCTCTCACTAGGTGAGTGAAATTTAGCTTTTCAAACCGAGGGATTAACAAATCCAAGGTCTGATGGTAAATTATCATCTTCTCCTCCTTGACTTTCCAGTCTTCTTTCGCTTGAGAGACAACTAGGTTCGAATCTCCAATGACGTCCAATCGCCTTGCCCCTAGTTCTAGGGCAGCTTCTAGACCGGCAATACATGCCTCATACTCTGCCTCATTGTTCGAGACTTTGAACCGAAGCTTGAATGCTAAAGGGATGCGGGAATCGTCAGGTGTTATCAGCAACACTCCTATCCCGTACTCGTATTGATTTGACGCTCCGTCAAAGTACATCGTCCAAGTTTCATCTTCGATGTGCAGAATATCTTCATCTGGGAATAGGTACTCAACCGCTTCATCCCCTTCAACCGGGTGGTCGGCAAGGAACTCTGCCACCGCTCTCCCTTTTACGGACTTGCGCGTCACATACTTGAGATCAAATTCAGAGAGCAACAGCAGCCAACGAGCTAGCCTACCCGCAAGCGCTGGTTTCTCGAAAAGATATTTGATGGGATCAAGTCGTGAAACCAACATTACAGAGTGAGCTAACAGGTAGTGCCGCAGCTTCCTAGTAGCCCATACCAAGGCCAAACAAGCCTTCTCCAGCGAAGTGTAGTGGGTCTCGTAATCCAGCATCTTCTTGCTCAGATAGTAGATGGCCCTTTCCACTTTATCTTCTGACTCTTGTGCGAGCATGCAGCCCATTGTAGTCTCGGTTACTGACAGATACAATATCAACGGCTTCCCTGGCTTTGGTGGTGACAACACGGGTGGATTCTGTAGATACTCTTTAATCTGTTCAAATGCAGCTTGGCATCGGCCGTCCCAATGGAACTTCTTTCCTTTCTTCAGAAGACCAAAAAGTGGTTCACAAGTTAAGGTTAGTTTTGAGATAAACCGCCTTATGAATTGCACTTTACCCAGAAAGCCTCGCACCTCCTTTTCAGTCATTGGTGGTGGCATTTCTAAGATGGCCTTGATTTTGGAAGGGTCGACTTCGATGCCCCTTTGTGTAATCAGAAATCCCAGCATTTTTCCCGCTGTAACACCAAACGTACATTTTTGAGGATTCAGCCGCAGCCTAAATTCCCTGATCCTTTGGAAAAACTTTTGCAAGGCGGTGTAGTGGCCCTCTCTTTCTTTGGACTTGACAATCATGTCGTCCACATACACCTCGACCTCTTTATGGATCATGTCATGTAATATTGTGGTTGCAGCCCGTTGATATGTAGCCCCAGCGTTCTTCAGCCCAAACGGCATTACTCTGTAGCAATATGTACCCTACGGGGTGGTAAAAGCAGTCTTCTCCCGGTCTTCGGGTGCCATTACTATCTGATTATAGCCTGAAAAGCCATCCATGAACGAAAGCAGAGCGTGCCCCGCTGTGAAATCTACCAACTCGTCGATATGTGGCAAGGGAAAGTCATCCTTCGGACTGGCTCTGTTCAAATCCCTGAAGTCCACACATACCCGGATTCTGCCATCCTTCTTCGGTACTGGAACAATGTTGGCCAACCAAGTCGGGGATTCGGATACCAGCAGGAAGCCTGCGTCAATCTGCTTGGTGACCTCTTCCTTGATCTTAATGGCCCAGTCAGGGCGGATCCTCCTGAGTTTCTGCTTGACAGGTCGGGCCTCGGGGTCAAGAGGGATCCGGTGCTGTACAATCTCAGGATCGATTCCAGGCATGTCTTCGTAGGACCACGCGAAAACATCTTTGAAATCTTTTAATAAAGCGACTAAGCGCTCGCGTTCCTCCGAAGACAACGTGGACCCGATCTGGACCAGCCGCGGGTCCTTCTTAGTACCAACGTTCACGGTAGTGATTTCATCCATTAAGGGTTTAACAAACCTCTCCTGCTCTTGTTCAATTAGTCATTGCAAAACCGAAGGAATTTCGTCCTCGTCGTTTTCATCAAAATTTTGAAAGTCCTAATTTAAGCAATAAACCAAAGGCACCGAAAAGTACTCGGAAACCACAGTCACCTCATTCTCATTATGTACTTCCAAACCGTCCAATTCTTCTGTTACAACAGACTCAAAAGAGAAAGAAAAAGACGACCCGGACAGGACTGTGGCATCCGGGTTGTCACCCCCAGGAATACCGAACTCAGACTCGGATGAGCTGGAACCTGATTCCAACTCACAAGACTCGGTGCAATCAGATTCCGGCTCACTACCTGACCCGGTGCTGCTAGATAAGAATCCCTCCTCGTACTGCCAGGTGAGGGAGGGTGCGATGGATGCATCCAAAATAGCTGATTGTAGGCCGCAGCCATTTCATCTCCGATCATGGACACCGAGGAGTTATCCCCCAAGCACAACTGGTCGATCGAAGGATCTGAAAGTAGACATGCCAGTGCTACCCCCATTTCAAGTTCGGCGTCCTCAGACTCCATTTCCCTGCTCTGCTCAATCTTGACTATCGGGTCTGTCTGCTCTCCAGCAACATCATCCCCAAGTATCTGTAAGTCAAAGAAAATTTCGAAGCCCGGCACGCGCTTCTTCTCGGCATTCAGCCACGGTTCTGGAAAACCACAGAATGGAAAATCCTCCCCTTCCCGGACGAAGCGTCCGTTTAGGGTACCGCGAATGGGCCGATGCATCAATTCAAAAGGTTTCCCCATCTGTTTTGCTTTGGCTCTTCCAGCCATCTCTTTTCCTTTCCTTACCCAATCTTCCTTGGTGGGCAGATAACCCAAGCCAAAGGTATGAGGGTTGTGCGGCACTTCGGCCAATGTTGCGATGCCCTTGCGGCCGCTCCTTCCTAATCCCATCTCGGGGATGTATTGGAGTTTGTTCATCAGATACACTGCTTGGGCACTGACGTATACCCCTTCGTTAGTAGCCATGATGTTCTGTACAATCTGAGCCTCGGCTAGGGTAAAACCTGATATGAACACATCTTCCACGCCATGCTCAATTTCTAGAATAGGCGTAGATACCTCCGGTGGCGGGTGGATTGATGAATTCCCAAAGACAATGGCTACTCCCTTCCCGTAGGGGTATTTCACCATTTGATGTAAAGTAGATGACACTGCCTTCACTTGATGCAGCCACGGCCGCCCCAAAAGCAAGTTGAAAGTTGCAGGCACTTCCAAGACATGAAAATCTATCTCATGCTGTCCCGGCCCCACTTTAGTCCAGACTTTAATTGTTCCCATCACTTCCCTACTCGTATTGTCGTACGCCCGGATGACCTAGGCTGTTGGTACAAAATCCACGGTTTTCAGACCGATTGCATACGCTGTCCTTGCCGGGCAGACGTTAATGGCGGATCCGGTATCAACAAGTACCACCGGTATCCATTTATCCCTACATTCCACAGAAATGTAGAGGGGCTTGTTATGCTCTGTCCCCTCGGGTGGCAATTCCTTGTCGGAAAATGTCAGCGTCGGGGTAGCTCCCCCTGGAAAAACCAATTCTACCAGTTGCTCTGGCGTGGTTTCTATTGAAAGTTTGGCTTTGTCCATGGCCGAAAGGACAGCCTGCCTGTGTACTCGAGAAGCCATGAGCAGTCCCCAGATGGAGATATCTGCTTGTATCTTTTTCAGCTGCTTGAGTACGGCCTCCTCCTCAAGTTGCTTCTCTTTTTGCTTCTCAACCTCTCTATCCTTCCCCGAGGCCTCTGGTTGATCCAGGTGTGGAGGTTTGAAATACCGCCCACTCCGTGTCATGTGGTCGACCTCTCCAAGGTACCAGGTGTTATCAGGTTGGTTGTTTCCCCAATCTTCGTCTGTATGGGCGAGGCGTAAATCTTCATCCTCCCACCACATACCATCAGCAGCTGATAAACATATGTCCGGCTCTGGCATGACTGTTTTTGCGCTCGCAGCATCTTCTATCCACATGCCCGCAGCATTCTCAGTTCCTGTGCACACAGCAGTTTCAACTTCCACATGGGCCTTCGCCTTCCTGATTCTCTCGGAATCCTCAAATCTTGCTTGTTCTGACATAGCTGACTGCTCGATTATCTCTGTACTCAAAATGTTCCAATCCCGGGCGAAATTCTCGACACCGGCGCCCCCCGGCGATGTGTTCTGCTTTTCGACCCTTCCGGCCGTCGCTGATACTCTCATTCCTGCTGAACTCTGCTCTGCCTGAAATTCTCCTATCACATTGGGCTGATCGTCCAACCATCCGGTGACTTCCGCTGAATCTTCGTAATTGAACCATGCAACTGCCGCGTCTTCTGGGTATTGGTCATTGTAAAATTGGAGATCGGCCAGGTCCTCCCCTACAACCGTTACATTATCTGTTCCCTGTCCCAGACTATCTCCTTGGATCACACACAACTCTCCCCCTGTTGGCAATTCTACTTCGGGCCTATCTTGGCCTTTTGATGAAATGTAGTCACTCGGACTATATGTCTTCCCAACGTAACTCCCAGATTCCGCAGACTCTGACTCAACAACCTGTTTCTCCTTTAGAATCTCCCTCCCCCTGTTCTTGGCGGTCACCGCCACTGGCTTGGATTGGGTCATAGAGATGTCCATCATGCACAAGTCGGTGCAATCGGGGAGGAACACCTCTGGTTTAGGCAGGTGGGTAGGTGTGATATAGATACTAGGGTCGTAGGACACGGTCCCAGTATGGATGAAATTGAGTCTTTTGGGTGGTGGAGCTTGGTTATGTGCGGGGAGGGGATTTGTAGTAACATTGGGTTTCTCAGGAGGCAGAATCACCCCATTATCAATGAGATCTTGAATCTCATGACGTAACCGGAAGCACTGATCGGTGTCGTGACCATGCTGCTGGTGAAACGCACAATACTTGGCCGGGTTATGGGTAGGAGGGAGTTTTTCTGGTAGGGGTCGCGGCTCCAGGGGCTTCAGGTGCCCTTTTTTGATCAAAACCCCTAGAGCTTTGGATAGGGGCATATATAATGGGGCGAAGGTTCTGGTGTTTCTGGGTGGGTATTTGGTTGTTTGCGGGTTGCTTCCGGACGCGCCGGAGAATGGCGAAGCTGCCGTATTTCTTTGTGGGGGGTTAGTGGTGACCATGCTCACTTCGGAGGCTCTCGTAGTAGATGCGCCACCCGGGCCTGCATTAGTGTTGCGGTTGAAGGTCCTTCGGGGTTGCTCCCGATCATTATCAATCCAGCCTTGCTTCAAGGCATCTTCAATTTGCACCCCCATTTCATGTAGGTCAGAAAAAGTGGGAAATGGGACTACTATCATCTTTTGCATCAACTTCGGCTGTAGATTGCGCACAATCATCCGAATCTGGTCTTTGTCCGTAGGCCTCAAGGTCATCATCGAAGCCTTGGCCCTCCATCTGGTTACGAATTCTGAAAAACTCTCCTTAGGCTCTTGCCTAGTTGTCTCGAGATCACGGGTCGTGATCTCAATCTGTGTGTTGTACGAGTACTGCGCGATGAAGGCCTCAGCCATTTCGTCCCAATTTCTCTTGACGTCATCTTCTAGCTTGGCATACCATGCGGATGCCACACCTGACAGGGTCCGACCAAATAAAGACAACTTCTGAAGCCTGCTGAGGCCCATTGGCCTTAGGATATCTGAAAATAGTCTTAAGTGCACCATGGGGTCGCCGGACCCGTCAAACCGATCAATATGGGGCATCTTGAATCTGTCGGGCAGCATTACAGCTGCATCGATGTATCCATCTTCAATATCGGGGATGGTCTTGACCCCTTGGGATCTTTTGAACAACTTTTCAAGCTTGCTCAGTTTTAGTGCAGTAGGATCAGTCTCGAACTCAGAGGGGGAGTCCAGTAGGTTGGTGGGTGTTTTTGACATCTGAGGTTGGATTTGAGGTAGAGTTGGAGGTGGGGGTGGTCCCGTGGGCGGTTCTGTATCATTCTGAACATTGGCTGTCTCCCCAAGGTTTGGGATTCCTGGTGGGGAAGGAGCTTGATGCGAAGCAGATGCTCCGGTTTGCTGTTCCAGCCTGGCAATTGTCTCTGCCTGTTCCCTCACAACTGTGGCCTGTTGCCTGGCGAAATCTGCCTGACGGACGGCATCCTGCTGCATTGCTTTCATGCTCTCTTGAAGGTGGCGCACCATCTCCTCCAAACTAGCCATGTTATCCTGCTCTGGTTGGATTACTGGTATATATTCTCTCTCTGTCGGTGACACAGGATCCCGATCCCTACTGAACACAGGTGGGGTAGATAAAGCCCTCTGAACTGACTGCTGTACTGATGTCCTCTGCCTTACTGTCCTCCGTTTAGTAACCGGGGGTAGTGAGTAGTACACTGGTTGTCCGTCTATCAGATCCTCAGATCGAAGGAGTCGACGGCCTCTAACCCAGGGTGCTTGGGGGATATCTATCGGGTCGGTAGCAATCGTGCCCAACTACCTAATAGAAAGACAAATAAAGCGTATAAATAAACAGACAATTGGACAGCACAACGGCATAAAATAAACATACAACACACAGTTTAGATAACACGCTGAACTCGATACACTGTTCCTCAAATACTGATCACTGTTTCTGAATCATTGCCCCCAAGTCTGAACCTTGTACCCACAGATAACTGATTCCCCAAAATACCATTACTGGTGCCCTCAGGCCTGATACCCAATCCTGCAAACTGACATTTGTGTTCCTGTAGAGATACACTCTAAAAGCACATAGCAGATAAATGAGAGCCAATACACCCCTATGTTGGGGTAGGGTTTCCCTGTCCTATTTTGTCAGGAGCTAGGGTTTCACTACGCATGCAGCGGTTTCAAACAACCTAATATCGGGTGAGCAACCTGTCCTAGTTTGGAATGGTCACTACGGATTTCGATATGCACTAGGTCGAATGGTCGAAAAGGGTGCCCCGGTAAAACCAGGGTTTGTGTTCCCATACTGGCAGAGCCCGCAACCGGTCAGCCTTACGGACATGCCTTGACAAGACAAGCCTCCGGCAAACAGCTCAGGTATAGCAGATGGCCAACACGGTGTCCTAGACGCACCAATGCACATGCAATGCAAAGAAACACATATGTGTAGTCAAAACAGGATATCACGAGTTCGAGTCAAGCTCTCTAAATTCCCCAGCAGAGTCGCCAGAAACTGTAACAAGCCCGCGTGGGACCTCGCTACAGTTCGGACTCCCTTTTTGTTTGTTGTGTTGCGGTTCTAAATCCGAACCAAAGAGTCCAACTCTGGCAAATCGTTTTGAGAAAAAAAAACAGATTTTTGAAAAGTAGTGCCAAACATGGACTGCTTTGCCAGATTACAGAGTCGCCACCTAAATATTTAAAATGGGAAATTTAGGAAACCTTGACTCGGTGCCGAAGGCCACATGTCCGTCATCACCAAAGTGGTCTTGGCTCGGGAGCTTGGGTACGATCGGGGAAGGTCAGCTATGAGCACCCCCTTTCACCCGGTCTGAAGACCGGCCTCTACTAACCGTGATATCCGTTTTTGAAAACATTACATGCTCTTATTCCAGTTATTAGCCTAGAATTACTATGTTATGCGCGCAGCAAACAAGTATAGACTAGATTGCCTAATTTGGGAATAAACATTGCATATCCGTTGGTTTTGAAAATGCATTGGAATTTGCTACTCGCAAGTAGGCTAAAACACGGATTTCAACGAGTTTTCCCAACTCAGGCAATCTAACCTCCACCCACAGGCATTCAAGCAGTTTATCTCATATAAGCACTTAGCCGCATGGTAAGCATACTGTCATGTTAGCATTCACACGCATGCGGTATGCTAAAGCAAAAATACTTACATCGTACTCCGTGCCAAAACAATAAACTAGTTAGCAAACATGCATGCCCTAGTTCATGTTAGAGTGTCTAATGCATCGCATACAACATGTAATTAGGATAGGCTCGGCTAACCCTAAAAATGGCATGTGAAATGCACTTTATTCGATGCACGTATTCAATTTGGAATTGAAAATACAATGCGGTTAGCGTGATGTGCCGAGCCCGATGTATGTGAACAAATGCATGAATGCACGCATGCATAGCATAAGGTATGCTAAAATAAATATGCCCTAATCTACCATCAAAAGCCGGTAAATAAAAGGGAAGAAAGAAGTGGGGGTTGGAAGACATACACCCACACACCCACACTTATTACAAATTTGCCCTCGCTCGGAGGGACCAAAATAATAATACAGTCCGAAAAAAAAAAAAGATGAATAAATTATTACAAAATTCTAATTATCAAATTAAATCAAATGTAAGAAGAAGGGGGCCTCAGCCCTGCCTCGGGATATGCGAATGATGCATGCTTGAGCCCGCCTTGCCCGGAAACCCGCGTCATGACACTGTTGCTTCTGTTTCTACTGCCCTGCCTCTCCAAAAATTCCCAAAGTCCCAGAATACCTTCTATATGAACTGCAGTACCCCACCGGCTGGAGAAAGTAACCACCGGCTGCTTAAATTGGCCACCGACTTCTTGTAGAGTTTATCGGCACAAAAAGTGTGCCGGTCGGCACACTGTACTGCCGGTCGGCAGAAAGTTCCTGCAGAGGACAGTTTGACAGCAGCAGCAAACCAGCAGTGCATGGCATGGATTTTGAGCATATGTAAGCATGGCCAATGCCTCCTATCATGCTTGGGGACTCAAGGAGGCATGACTCTTGGCTCTTGGGCCATCAATTATGCATCTTGATGCATGATGGCCTAAGGAACCAAGGTTGCATTTTAATGGTAATGCATGCAAACAAACAAATGAAATCCAAGGCCTTATCATGTGTTAGTCAAAGGTCTTGGTGACCAAGAATTGAGACGAGTTGCACCACTTGAAGTGTGAACTCTTCTCAATCCTATGCTTGGCTTGACAATCCCCAAGCCAAGCCATGGAATGCATGTATGCAACATAGCTCAAATTATGCAACAATGGGACTAAGATGCAAGGCATACCAAGTGTCATGCAACTATCACAATAGGCATGCAAAATGCTAGAGCATGCAAGGTATAAGTGGCATGCAAACATGGGCCAATCAAGCAATGGGACCAACCTACTATAACACTCGATGAACCAAACATGCATCAAGCATGTAATGAACATACAATGGTGGCCTTAAGTTCAATGGGGCAGCCCTCAAACCACTCCAAAATAGTGGCAAAACAAGCCCTAAATGATGACCAAAATACTACCCAAACATGCAAGTTCATGGGCCTAAACCTAAGGCACCAAAAGGGCATTTTACTACCACTTACACAACCACTCATGACATGAATCTAACAACCAAAAACAGATTTTTAGTATGCAAAATGACACCCAAATCCCCTCACATGGCACCCCCAGAATGCATTGATCATGGGAGCATACACAAGGCCTATTCTTAGGCATAAAAGGACACACCTTTAAAGCATGAAAGAGATGACAAGTACAAACATATGAGCATGGATTAGGGTCTGAAATAGCATGTCAAATGATCCCAAATCATCCAAATAGACTATCTAATGCATGTACATGGATCACCTACCTAAGGCTTACAAGCCATCATGCAAAACAACCATGTCAAGCATGTTAAATATGACGAAAACAGTGGCCCACAGCCCTTATACATGGCAAAATGATGTTAGTATCTCCATGAAACTAAGCTAAAACATGCAAGGAAACATGGCCTCAAAGCATGGCATATTTCTAGGCATAAGAGAGCATTTCAAAGCAAACATAAGAGGCATGTTAACGACCATAAAACCAACCTAAAACAGAGGCATAACATGTCATATGAACCACAAATATGCTCTGAAATGCAGCCAAAACCAACCATGCATACATGCTATTATTTGAGCCCAAAACAAAGGCAAGCAAGGGGCCAAGGGGAGAGGGGTGTCCCTCCCCTATCTAAGACTTAAAAATACCTTCCTCACCACTGAAAACCCACTGGTTTTCAGTGGTGAGAAGATCAAAAACACCAAGTACACAAGGCCTCAAGAAAAGGCTCCAAAATGGCCAAAACAAGGCCTAAGAGGGTGAGACTCTACCCAAACCACAAAACAACCTTGATGAATGTTCTTAAGCAAGGAAAAACAAGTCTTTTTTATGTTAAATACAAATCCAAAAACACAAAGCAAGAGGGGTAGAAAGCTAGTGCAAGAATGGGGAAACTAAAGTAACAAGCTCACCCTTGAAGATCCTTTGAAGAACAGGTGGAGCAGCCACTCTCTAGTGATCAAAGTCAGTCCAAAATCACAACAATCAACCTCCCAAGTCCCTCAATCGCGAGCTAAGGTGTAATAGTGTGTGTAATGGTGCAAAAATGAGGTAGAACTACACTTTTAGGCCCAAAAACACACACACAAGAGGAGAGAGAGGGAAAAATATAGAGAGAGAGTGTGTATCACACAGATATATAGATATAAGCTCTGGTTTTTGACCTAAAATGGCTAACCTCTAACTCAAGGGGAAGAGATGAGCTTATATAGGCAAAATAAAGCTCTTAACTTAGTGGCTAAGCAAAGAGAGGGGGGTTCAAGAGGTGCAAGAGGGTCTTGGCTTCCAAGGGAAGCTAAGACAGCTGGCCAAGCTTCTCCAAGAAGCTTGGCCAAGGGTTCAACCTTCTAGAAGGTTTATGGGGTTCAAGGGTGCAAAGGGTGCAAACCCGGGCATGGGGAGTGGTGATGGTGCACCCCAGCTGTCACAGCTGGCATGCACCATCCCTGGGGGTGCAAAGGGGTCACACCAACCAGCCAAAACAGTCACCGGCACAAAATAGTGCCGGTCGGCATAATACAGTGCCGACCGGCCAAAGGTTTTGAGAAATAAGTGCCGGTGGCCGCTAGGGGGTGCCGGTGGAGGTGTGGGGCAGCCGGTAGGCTTCAGGGATGGCTGACAAGCCTCCCTCTACCCTTAGATGCAAAAACACACAAGCCTTGGTACAAAACCAAGCACAGAACAAACCGGTTGAGAGGTCCTGAGGCAAGGCGCGCGTAGCCGAGAACTCCGGGAACTCCAAGCGAACACAAACATGGATAATCACCGAATGTTCCAACGGTGACGTCCAAGTCTTGAGGACGGTCAAAAATGGGGTGTCTACAGTATGTCATTATGCATTCATGATCATTGTTATCTACATGTTGTGATTGGTTAGGATCTTTGAGATCTCTACTGGGCTTAGTGCTCATCCTACGTGTTAATAAACTTTTTCATATACAAGGCTGGAGGAATCATGTGTGACTTGAAGTCTTTTAATTGTTGGCCATGGGGCCCTTTACTTGTTGGCTATGTGCCATGTATTGTATAAGGGTAAATCCCTTTTGTTTTGTTTATTGTTATTCAATGTAAGCCTAAGGGCATTATACCATGTCTTATTTATATCATCATTGTTGTATTGAGAGGATGTTATTATTTATTCTTGTTCATGTTCTCAACTAAATGGAATTATTATAATGGATTTGGTAATGGATTCGAATAATAAAAGTCGGTGTGTGACAACTGATCACATGTCAAAACATTATGATTCCTAGTAGTGAAAGGTCTACTAACCACATGCTGATAAATTAGTGATTCTTGGTGATAAGACTATTGGCCATGTTATGAAGTTTCGAATAGTAGACTATTGAACAATGGATCTATGTTTCTTAGTAGTTCAGCTATTGGCTTCAGAGTGACAAGTTGGACCAAGTATGCTTTGGTGCCTTGAATTCGGAAAAGACCTAATTCGGTTGATGACGGTCTGCGAATGTGTTTTCTATGATATGATTTTGAGAGTTTCATAATCATTATGATACAAGTGTAGACACCCCATTTTTGACTGTCCTCAAGACTTGGATGTCATCGTTTGAATCCTCGATGATTTTGTATGCTCGTGTTCGTTTTGAGTGCCTAAAGTTCTCAGCTGAGCGCTTTGTCTTTAAGCCTCTAAACTTGTCTGTTTTGTGCTTGGTTGTGGACCAAGAGCTTGTTGTTTCAAGTCTAGAGGAGAGGGTGGCCTGTCGGCCATCCCTACAGTCCATCAGCCATGGCTTGTGCCTGCCGGCCATCAGTGGTTACCGGCAGCCTTTTTTCTCATTTTTCAGATATTTGTTTGCCAGCTGTGCTAGCTGTTGTTCACTGAAGTGCATCTCCATACACGTGTATAGAGGGATCAATACAAGCTTGAGTCTTGATTTTCTACGCATAGGGGGTGCTCTCCCCCATTTGGAGACGTTAGACATTTTGGATCAAAATTTTCACTCTCTCTCTAGAATTCTCTCTCTCTCTTCTTGTTTTGTGCTTGGTAGTTAGTTTTCTCTACACCTTTGCACACTAACCCTTAACCAAACTTGACTACCTTGGGGCTGAGGTCCTTTGGAGCCTAGTTTGAGCTTTTGGAAGGAGGTTTGAGCCTAGAATTGTGGCTGTTTAGTGCTGCGCTTCAAGAGGTATAAGGCTCACCTTGTAAGCTTTGTTTTGACTATTTGTCTTACCATCTTTTGTACTGTTTTTAGCCTAGTTTTCAACTACAAAAAACTCTGTTTTTACGATTTAAAAATGGTGGTTTGAGGCTATTTTGTGTTAAGGGCTAATCCACCCATCTTGTTGCCTAATTATGTGAGCTTTTGTGCCATCTTTCAAGGCTCTCAAATCAAACTTTTTGGTCCTTTAAACCGCTGAAATTCAGAGTTATTTCAGTGCTGGAAAACATGTTTTGAAGTCCAAAATTGGAGGGGTTAGCCTCCCCTCCTTGTGTCTTACTTGCATGCCTAGTTAGCATCACATGGTAGCATGTTTTTGTGGCTTAACTTAGCTTGTTTCCAGCATATGTTTGCCTCTGATTTGGAATGTTTTAGCTCTATTTTGGGCTACTTTGGTCATATGAGTCTTGTTTTGCATAGTTGCAGTGCAAATGGCTTCACTAGTTTGGTGTTTTAGGCCTTCAAATATGATTTGCTTGAGTTGGTTGCATGTTGTAGTATCTTTTTACATGTAATTTCAGCATATATAGCTCTGTCACATGCTCATTTGTTTCACTCTTTCATTGCTTTTGAGAGTTGCTCTTCAGTCTTGTTTGCAAGCCTAGATGGCTTAACATGTGAGCATGTTTTTCTAGCATTTTGTACCTTAATCTCAACATGTTTTTGCTACTGTTTCGACTGGTTTTAGCTCTGTTTTGAGCTGGTTTGGTCTTTTGAGGCTTGTATTGTGTGGTTATGGTGCAATCTCCTTCACTAGCTTAATGTTATAGGCTTTTAAACATGAATTGCATGAGTTGCTTGCATGTTTTAGTGTCATTTTGGACTCCATTTCAGCATTGAAATCTCTGCAATCTTCCTGTATTCTTCACTCTTTCATTTACTTTGAAAGTGGCTTTGAACCCCTTGTTGGCTTAAGTGTAAAATTGAGACGCTTATGCTTAATGGTTTTAATTCTCTTTTGAGGGTTTCTACTAGCCAACGGCGTGAGGTTTCTTTCATGCTAAAGGCACTTGTGGTTTAAGCCCTTTTTCCATTAGGGGACACTCACCTTTTGGACTAATCAATTAAATAATGGATTGGTAAGTTAAAATGTGTAAACAAAATGAACAAAGTAAAAGAGGCAAGATTAAGCATCTTTGTGTTGCATTGCATGTGTTCGGATTGGACGTTAATTCGAGCACGAGAAAAATGGGACGTTTCATACTCAAAGTGATGAAACGTGCCACTTTTCTTGGTCGCCATCACCTTTGATCATGCATGATAGGGTTGTGGTTTTGTTGAGTCTTGTTTTGCATTCATTAACTTGTGCAAGCTTGGCTCTTTAGCCATCATGCATTGAAAATGCTTGATTGATGGTTTGAGGGCCGAGAATTACACTTCTTTGAACTTGTGCAATGATAAGGAGAGTAAAAATGCACACAAACCTTGAGAATACACTACTTTGCCTTTGTTTGCTCTCTGTTGCAGCAAAAAAGAAAGTTCAGGGTAGGGGTGGCCGACCAGCTAGAAGTAGTGGCCGATGGCCACTTTTTGTAGCCGATCGGCCACCAATGAATTTTTGCACAAGTGTGCTCCTGAGTTGGAGCAGAGGCATTCTGGGAGTTGGCACAATTTTCAGTGATCAAACGAGTGCAAACAGAGGCATTCGATGGCAAGGCAGTGGCATTTTCGGGTAAAGCAACCGAGCATGCATGCGTCCCTCGCGCTCAAGGCCATTTAATTGCTTAATTAGTTAGTGTAACTAATTCTTCAATTTCAGTTTGTAATATTTAGCTAGCTCAGAATAGTTAGTTAATTTGTTTCAATTGTTGTAATAATTAGAGTTTTGGCTTATAATAGTTAGCTTAATTAGCGTAGCTAGTTAGCTCATTCATTCGGACCCTCCTTCGTGAGGGCATAATGTTGTAATAAGTGTGCGTGCATGTGTGTATGTCTTCCAATCCCACGTCTTTCTCCCTTTTATTTATCCGCTTTCGATGGGTTAGATTAGGGACATTTTCAATTAGCATATCTTATGCTTGCATGTTTGCATCCATTCATTTGTCTTGCATGCACCGAGGCTCGGCGCATCATTCAAACTGCATTGTCAAATTCAATACTTCTTGGAATATGTGTTTCAAAGCATGCTATCAAAGTGTTGCAAATACCATGATTAAGTAGCCGAGCCTATTTAATTTCATATTGCATGTGTTGCATTAGGCATTTTATATAGTTAGGATTATGCATTTTTCTAACTAGTTTTTGTTTTGGCTTGGAATACTCGGTGAGTCTTTATGCTTTAGCATACTTTCATGAGTGTGATTGCCATATTGCCATGTTTCGCATGCTTGCCATAAGGCTATGTGCTTATTTGCTAAACTACATGAATGCCTGTGGATGAAAGCTTTATTGTTTGAATTGGAACAATTCATCAAATATGCTTTTTAAGCCCACTTTGTTAAGTGGCAAATCATGTTTTAAGCCTACTATGTTTGGTGGCAAAACCGCATCTTTAAGCCCACTTGAGGGTGGCAAATTCAACCCATTTTCGAAAACAAACATGAATTGAATTGTTCCAGTCTTGCGGACTAGTCTATACTTGCTTGTGTGCGTCACATAGTAAAGTTAGCTAATAACCAGAATAAGAACATATAAGGTTTATAAAAGAACATATCATGAGTAGTAGAGGCCGATCTTTGATTGGGAGCGAGCGGGGGTGCTCATTTCAGGACCTTTCCCTTTCGTACCTAAGTTCCCGAGTCGAGGCAACTTTGGTGATGAAGGACACGTGGCCTTTGGCATGAGTCAAGGTTTCCTAAATTTCTCAAAAACAAAATATTTAGGTGGCGACTCTGTATCTGCTACATCCATTTGGCAAAGCAGTCCAATTTTGGCATTATTGATTAAATCGATTTTCCAAAAAGATTTTGTCGGATTTAGACTCTTTGGTGATTATCATTTCCACACTACACTTTGTGAGACTAGATTCAGAACTATAGGGGTCCGAACTGTGAGGCCTTCTTTTCAAACCCTTTCTGAAAGGTGGGGGTGCGGAAAAAGGCGAGCCCACATTTTCTGTGTTGACTCTGTTGAGGATTTAGAGAACTTGACTCGAACTCATGATATGTTGTTTTAGTTACACTTATGTGTTTCTTTGCATTGCATTTGCATTAGTGCGCTTAAGTCACAGTGTTTGCCATCTGCTATTCCTGAGCGGTTTGCTGGAGGCTCGCTTGGAAAAGCGTGCCATAAGCTGATCGGTTGTGGGCTTTGCCACGATGTGAATACAAGCCTCGGATTTGGACTACCGTTGTACCGTTTAATCCTCCTTTCATTTCTCGGTGTTAGGTGTGAAAGGTATATTAGGTAGTCTTGTTGGGGTATCCTTTTTGACCAATCGGCCTAGTTGCATATTGGAAGCTATAGAGACTGTTCCAAACTAGGACAAGTTGCTCATCCAAATGCAGGATTGTATGAAACCGCTTGTTTGTGTAGTGAATCCCTAGCTCCTGACGAGATTAGGATAGGGCAACCCTACTCCATCATAGGGGTGTTTTGGCTCTCACTTGCTTGATACATGCTTTTAGAGTGAAACTCTACAGAAAATGTATGTATCAGTTGCAAGTCTGGGTATCAGTTTGAGGGTATCAGTTTTGAGGCAAAAATTTGGGACAAAAATTAGTGTTTGAGTACAGTTATCCAGCTTAAGATTACAACTATGTGTTGTTTCTGTCTGAGCCGAGGTGCTATGCGTTTTCTGATTTTTGTTTCTTTTGCTTTATTTTTCTTTTGCAAGGTAGTGTTTCACAATTGCATCAGACGAGGCAGTTACCCCCAAGCACTCTGGACTCGAGTAAGGCAGATTTACCAATCTGAGGATCTTATTGGAGGACAACCAATGTTTGCTTCGCTACCCCCAGTTACCAGACGGAGGAGAGTCAGGCATAGCTCATCGGTTTAGCAGTCGCCAATTCAGCAGTTACTGACTACTTCACCTATGCTCAGTTGAACCCAGTTATCTGCTTCAACTTCAGAAAGGGAGAACACACCAGTTCTGATAAATCAGCACCCCTCAGTCAACATGGAGGATATGATGCGCCAACTTCAACAGACTATCGAGAATATGCAGTTGGATGCTGCCCGCCAAGCGGAAATTGCAGCCTAGCAGGCTGAGTTGATTGCTAGGCTACAGCCGCAACAAGCAATAGCTTCTGCATCCCATCCATCTCCTGCAAACATTCCAGTACCTAGAGCTCCTGCCTCCCATAGCCAATGTCCAAGAAAATGCGGACATCCCGGTGGATCCGATTCCACCCTAGACTTCCAAAGCATCGGTTTACCCAATGGAGGCACCGTTTGAGTTTGAGGTCGACTCTACCGCACTGAAAGTGAGCAAGCTTGAGAAGCTTTTCAAACGAGCTCAGGGTATCAATTTGATCCCAGATATAGAGGATGGCTATATCGATGCAATGGTAACCTTGCCAGATAGGTTTAAAATGCCGCATATAGACCGCTTTGATGGCTCGGGTGATCCTATGGTCCACTTGCGGCTATTTTCAGATATTCTATGGCCAATGGGCCTAACTAGACTACAAAAGTTATCCCTCTGGCCGGACTTTGTCAGGTATCGTGGCCATTTGGTATGCTAAACTTGAGGATTCTGTAAAGAGGAACTGGAAAAAGATGGTTGAGGCCTTTATTGCTGAATATTCTTATAACAGTCAAATTGAGGTCACAACTCTTGATCTCGAAGCAACTCGTCAAGAGACGAAGGAGGGCTTCTTCGATTTTGTCACTTGGTAGAGGGCCAAGGCCTCCATGATGACCACCCGGCCAGCTGAAAAGGACCAGATTAGAATGGTCGTCCGTAATCTGCAACCGAGGCTGCTACAGAAGATGATATTCTTACCTCTGCCTACATTTGCTGACCTCTATGAAATAGGGGTACAGATAGAGGATGTAATGAAACAGGGTCTGATCGACCATGAGAAAGAGTAGCCCAAGAGGGCTTTTACACAAAATACGGTTACGAGTAGTAATGCAGCTGCAAGGACCTCTGATGTTGGTATGGTCACCACTACACCGAAAACTGCCACCCCTTTTACTGGTACATCCGAAACCACCTCACAACCTGCAAAACACCAACCTCATGGCCAGAGGGTTTTCACCCCACTCTACATGTCTCTATCTGCGGCATTGAGGTTCCTGATCAAAAAGGGGCATTTTAAGCCCCTAGAGCCGCTCCCATTGCCTAATCCCCTCCCTCCAATACACAACCCGACCAAATACTATGCCTTCTACCAACAACATGGTCATGACACCGACCTATGCTTTAGATTACATCATGAGATTTAGGATCTCATTGACAACAAAGTGATAGCGTCTCCTCAAAAGCCAAACGTCATGACAAATCCTCTTCCACCACATAACCAAACCCCTCCACCCTGGCAAATAAACCTTATCCAAACACTGGCCATCCCATATGATCCCAGTAGATACATCACCCCCTCCCACCTACCTAAGCTAGCGTTGTTTATCCCAGAAAGCACAGACCTGTACATGATGAGCACGTCTATATCCTAACTCGAACTTGTGGTGGTGGCTGTGGTAGAAGGCATGCCTGAGGGCTCTATGAGCTTAACTGAAAAGGAATACAACCCGTGCCGCTACATTGTGCAAACTAGTCAGGCTAGACTAGAGGTGGAATTGCCAACGGGAATGGAGGTTAATGTAGTCCAGGAGGACGGACCAAGCCAGGGACTAGATAACTTAGCCGAGCTCGAGGAGGACATCAGCAATCTACAGTTCTTCGATGAACAAGACTTGGGAAGTGTACAGATTGGCTGGTTTGATATGAACGGATCAATGAATAATTCGGGATGGCTCAGTGATGAACCGGATGTTGATGAGGGATCTCAACCAAAGCAGGAATAGCTGGAAACAGGAACTGCTGCAACGACCGGAACGGTCGACGACAAGGGAAAGTTGTCGGAGAGCACCGGTACTAAGAATTTTGCTCAGGAATTAAGTAGCGTTAGTACAGTTGATACAGATCAGGAGGCCGCGCTGAAGTGGTTCGAACAAGAAAGTGATGAGAATGATCAGAAGGCTAGAAAAGACAAAGGCCTTGCAGGGATTAACTGTGATGCAGATGTGGGAATATTTACAACAAAACCGGACAATTGCTTGTCGGTTGCTGGAGGAATGTGGTGGGAAAATGATGACTTGCATCTTGCCCACACGGATGAAGATTGGGGACAGAATCTGCCAGATGATACCTGGTATTCAGAGGAAGTGGATCACATGACTCGGAGTTGACGGTATTTTAAACCCCCACACCTGGACTAAACAGAAGCATCTGGGAAAGATAAGGAGGTATAAAAATATAAGGAGAAATTGTTAGAAGAAGAAGCTATACTGAAGCAGCTAAAGAAGATTCAAGTAGACATATCCATTTGGGGATTGCTTATGGCTTCACGGGTACACAGGCAAGCTGTCCTATTAGCAATGGATAAGGCTAAGCTCTCTATCGACACAACCCCTGAGTAGTTAGTGGGACTGGTTTTCCCAGGAGGCGCTTCGCCGACTTTGACCTTTACGAATAAGGAATTGCCGCCTGAGGGCTCTGAGCATAACAAACCACTACACATCTCTGTCGAATGTAAAGAGAAGTGGATACCAGTCGTCTTGGTTGATACTGGGTCTGCAATTAATGTGTGTCCATCGCGCACGGCCTATGCTATTGGCTTGAAGCTAGCAGACTTTGTACCAACGACCCAGGTGATTCGGGCTTATGACAATACAAGTCGAGAAGTGATGGGGACAGTTCAGATCAAAATGCAGGTTGGCTTGGCACAACATGATATTGAGTTTCACATCCTGGATGTTCCAGCCACTTTTAACTTACTCCTTGGATGGTTGTGGCTGCACCAAGTGAAAGCTATCTCTTCCACTCCGCATCAGATGTTGAAGTACCCCCGTGGGAAGGGGGTAGCCATTGTTTTTGGGAATTCTTCTATACATCCTCCGCCGGAAGTCATTACACCGGTACTGGAAATTATACATGGCGATGAGGATGTCTTCTTGTCTAGGTTCACCTTGGCCGAGGCCCGGGTAGTGCAAGATATCCTGGCAATTGATGAGGGGTTGTACGTCAGTGCTCAATCAGTCTACCTCATAAATAAGCTACAACATGTACCCGGAATGGGATTGGGAAAGAGCGGCCGGAAGGGCATTGCTGTATTGGCCGAAGTGCCACATAACCCTCATACCTTTGGTCTAGGTTACACACCTACCAAGGAGGACTAGGTAAGAAAAGGGAAGGAAATGGCAGGAAGAGGCAAAGCTAAGCAAAGTGGGAAGCACTATGAGTTGGTGCATAGACCCATTCAAGGAACCCTTAACGGCCGCTTTGTCCAAGAGGGGGAAGATTTCCCATTTTGCAGCTTTCTTGAGCCATGGTTGAACTCTGAGAAGCGGCGTTTGCCTGGCTTTGAGATCTTCTTCAATCTATAGCTGCAAGGGGATGAAGTTACAGAGGAACAAACTGTCTTACCAGCTGAGGCTGAACAGAGTACAGAGGATGAGTCCAATGGCAGTGAACTTAAAATAGTAGCAGTGTTGGCTTGTCTCCTTTCGGATCCTCAGATCAAACCAGAGAGCTTGGGGGATGACTTCATCGTTTCTATGATCGGAGATCAATTGGCTGTGGACCCTTCCGGTGGTATTCTGGATACATCTATCGCACCTTCCCTCGTTTGGCAGTTCAAGGAAGGCTATTTGTCCAGCAGTTCGGAATCAGGTAGTGAACCGGAATTTGATTCCATAGAGTCTATGGAGTCAGAATCAGATTCCAATTCTTCTGAGTCAGAGTCCGGTATTCCTGGGGTTGATCACCCGGATGCCATTGTTTTGTCTAGGTCGTCTTTTTCCTTTTCTTTTGAGTCGGTTGTAACCAAGGAATTGGACGAGCTGGAAGCTTTGAATGAGAATGGTACCACTGCTATTTCTGAGTACTTTTCTATGCCACTTGTATATTGCATTGATCATGACTTTCAAAATTTTGATAAAAACGACCAGGAAGGAATTCCTCTAGTTTTGAAACATTTGATTGATCGAGAAGAGGAGAGGTTTGTAAAACCCCTGGTTGATGAAATCATTTCAGTTAATGTGGGTACTGAGAAGGATCCGCGTCTGGTCCAGATCGGGTCCACGTTGTCTTCAGAGGAACGCGAGCGCTTAGCCGCTTTATTAAAAGATTTCAAAGATGTTTTCGCGTGGTCCTACGAAGACATGCCTGGAATCGATCTTGAGATTGTACAATACCGGATCCCTCTTGACCCTGAGGCTCGACCTGTCAAGCAGAAGCTTCAGAGAATACGCCCGGATTGGGCTTTGAAGATTAAGGAAGAGGTCACCAAGCAGATAGATGCAGGGTTCTTGCTAGCATCTGAGTATCCTACTTGGTTGGCCAACATTGTTCCGGTGCCGAAGAAAGATGACAGAATTCGGGTGTGTGTGGATTTCAGAGATCTGAACAAAGCTAGTCCGAAGGACGACTTTCCCTTGCCGTACATCGATAAATTGGTGGACTTCACCACAGGCCATGCGTTGCTCTCCTTTATGGATAGATTTTTTGGGTATAACCAGATCTTGATGGCACTCGAAGATAGAGAGAAGACTGCCTTCACCATGCCGTGGGGAACCTATTGCTACAGGGTGATACCATTTGGTTTGAAAAATGCTGGGGCTACTTATCAACGGGCTGTAACCACGATCTTGCATGATATGATCCACAAAGAGGTTGAGGTGTATGTGGACGACATGATTGTCAAGTCTAAGGAAAGAGAGGGCCACTACACTGCCTTGAAGAAATTTTTCCAATGGATCAGAGAATATTGGTTAAGGTTGAACCCACAGAAATGCACTTTTGGTGTCACAGCAGGGAAGATGCTGGGGTTCTTGATCACACAAAGGGGCCTTGAGGTCGATTCTTCCAAAATCAAGGCCATACTAGAAATGCCACCACCAAGGATTGAAAAGGAGGTGCGGCTTTCTAGGTAAAGTGCAATTCATAAGACGGTTTATTGCAAAATTAACCTTGATTTGTGAATCACTATTTGGTCTCCTGAAGAAAGGAAAGAAATTCCGATGGGATAATTGATGTCAGGTTGCTTTCAAGCAGATCAAACAGTATCTTCAGAACCCACCCGTGTTGTCACCGCCAGAGCCGGGGAAGCCGTTGATTTTGTACTTGTCAGTAACTAACACGACAATGGGCTGCATGCTTGCGCAGGAGTCTGACGATAAAGTGGAGAAAGCCATCTATTACCTGAGCAAGAAGATGCTGGAATATGAGACCCGTTACACCCCGCTGGAGAAGGCTTGTTTGGCCTCGGTATGGGTTACCAGGAAGTTGAGGCACTACCTGTTAGCTCACTCCGTAATTCTAGTTTCGAGATTAGATCCCATCAAATATCTCTTCGAGAAACCAGTGCTTACGGGTAGGCTAGCCCATTGGTTGCTTCTTCTCTCTGAATTTGATTTGAAATATATGACTCGCAAGTCTATCAAAGGGAGAACGGTGGCTGAGTTTCTAGCTGATCACCCAGTGGAAAGAGACGAAGTAGTAGAGTATTTGTTCCCAGACGAGGCTATTTTGCAAGTTGAAGAAGAGATTTGGACCATGTACTTTGATGGAGCGTCTAACCAGTACGGTTACGGGATAGGGGTGTTGCTGATAGCACCCGACAATTCCCACATACCTTTAGCTTTCAAACTCCGGTTCAAGGTATCAAAAAACGAAGTAGAATACGAGGCATGTATCACTGGCTTGGGAGCCGCCCTGGAACTAGGGCCAAAAAGGTTGGACGTCATCGGGGACTCGAACCTGGTTGTGTCTCAAGCAAAAGGAGATTGGAAGGTTAAGGAAGAAAGGATGAAAATCTATCACCAAACCCTGGATGTTCTGATTCCCAGGTTTGAGAAGCTAACCTTCACGCATCTGTTAAGAGAGAACAACAGGTTCGCTGACGCTTTATCAACTCTATCTTCCATGATAAACATCCCTTCAGAGTCTAGATGCGTCCGATCATTATTGAGCAGAGATATGTGCCGGCCTACGAGTTGATCGCCGCAATAGAAGAAGTACAAGATCAGAACCTCTGGTATCATGATATCTGGAATTTCTTGGAAAAGGAGGTTTATCCACTAGGGGCAAATGCCAAAGATAAAAGGGCAATACAGCAAATGGCTACTTAGTTTATCATCTGCGGGGATAAATTGTACAAACGAGGCCATCTAGGAATGCGTAAACTATGCGTCGATGCAGAAGAGACGAAGCGCTTAATGGAGGCCATCCACGGAGAAGAGTGCGGATCGCACATGAGCGGAGTAATGCTAACTCGGAAGATTCTCAGGTAGGGTTATTACTGGTCAACCATGGAGGAGGATTGTATTGGTTTTGTTCGGCGATGCCACAAATGCCAAATTCATGTAAATCGCATGAATATCCCGCTGTCGAAGCTGTACAACATGACTTCACTATGGCCATTTTCAGTCTGGGAAATTGATGTTATTGGGACAGTTACTCTGAAAGGGTAAAATGGGCATGAGTATATCCTGGTGGCAATGGACTATTTTACAAAGTGGGTCGAGGCCCAATCCTATACAGTGCTGAAAGCGTCGCACATAGCCAAGTTCATCAGGAATAATATCATCTGTCGTTATGGGGTCCTGAATGAGATCATCTCGGACAATGGTTCCCACTTGAAGAAAGAAGTGATTGACTTGTTGGAGAAATACAACATGGCTTTTCATAAGTCATCTACATATCAGCCACAAACCAATAGAGCTGTTGAGGCGACCAACAAGAACATCAAACACATTCTACAGAAGATGGTGGAAACCTACAGGGACTGGCTAGACAAGTTGCCATTTGCTCTTTGGGGCTACAGGACATTAATCCGAACATCTACTAGGGCAACTCCATATTCTCTGGTTTATGGGATGGAAGCTATTCTACCGATTGAAGTTGAGGTTCCGTCGCTACAAGTTATGACTGAGTGCCAGATAGCAGAAGCGGATTGGCAGCAGAGTAGGTTCAGGGAACTAATGCTGTTCGATGAGAGGAGGCTAAAAGCACTGTACCATGTCCAAGGATATCAACGCAGAATTGCTAGGGCTTTCAATAAGAAAGTTAAGTCCAGGAATCTGAAAGAAGGGGATTTGGTGCTCAAAGACGATCGAGCTCCCATCCATGACCCTAGGGGCAAGTTCAGACCCAATTGGACTGGTCCTTACATCATCAAATCTATCTGGTCGAGTGGAGCTGTCATTCTTATGGACCTAGATGGCCTTGAATTCTCCCAACCAATCAACATAGACAAGTTGAAGAAATACTATCCTTGAATGGCTCGCTGAGCCAAAAACCTGGAAGGGTGACCTAGGCAAAAGTTAGAGCACAAAAAATTAGAAAAAAGAAAATTGAGCTCGCAAGGTTGAAAATCCGAAAAGGGCGGCCATGGCAAAAGTTAGAGCGTAAAAGGAGAGTGCCAATACCTGAGCGAACCTAAACTGAACTACGTAAGGCTTGATTCCCATCTTCGGGATACGTAGGCAACTTCATTCTGAAGTGCAGCCATAAATACTTCCAAATCAACTATGTCCATGAGATTGTTCTGGTCATCTTTGTCTTTTCTGCATCCAAGAGTTTGGTTGTGATCTTCACTATAAGAGCTGGTTACAGTATAGTACAGTGCTATTCAGACAAGGGGCAACTTTCCATTTGCTGGATTTGGGGTTATACATATCGAGGATAGATTCCGGGTGCGTTCAGTTGTGATCCTTATCGAAAATGATTTTGAAAAGTTTTAATAAAAGTTGATTTTGTTCAAATTAATCTTTTTACAACTTAGACCATTTTTGGACCAAAAGGAAAATTTTCAGTGCCCACAACTTTCAATTTCATTGATTTCAATACAGAGTTCTCTACCTCTTGATACAAATCAAAGTTGCTTTTTATTGCATTCAAAAAGAAAACTTGAAAGTTAGATCAAAGCAATAAACTTGGGGCACAGATGAGTCAGGCGTTCCTGCATCCCCTCCCAGAGCTTATGGAAGCTTCAGATGCTAAAGGAGGCCCGGTTTGTGCCTCATCTTCAAGCCAAGCTATGCATTCGCCAGAAAGGGCACAACTGAAATTAGAAGTGGGAGCCAAAAGTTCTCTTGTCCTCCATGCAGTGGGATATCAAGCTATTTGTGAACCTCGAATTGGAAATGAAGCTAGTTATTCTACCTACTCTTCTGGCAGGTCTGGTCGTGTCCGAACTGACGCCTGAACTGGAAGGGAAAATAGAAGACATAGTGTGTCAAGCCAATCAACTAAATGCCAGGCTGTCGAGACATGCTGTAGCTCATCTCAGGCAGATCAAACCAGGGGCAACGCCAAGAAATGTCAACAGCAGACCTGTGGCACATCCAATGGCACCACCGTCCCTCGTTTGGGAAATCAACTAGCCATTGGCGAAAGAAATAGCCTTGTGCTGAATATGCAGGGCAAGAGTCCACTACTTTCAACCTGTCCATGAGCCATATCTGGGAAAGGGATGAAAAATAAGAGAGATTAAAGAATAGAGAGGTGTATGTAGAGAGCAAAAGCGAGAAAGGGTTTTAGAGAAAAAATAGAGCCTAAGGGCCAAGTGATGTGAGAAACCCATGTGAGACAGGGTGGGAAACATTACTTGCAAGAGTAGTGGATTTCCTGTGAATTTGGTTGTTTCTCGTCAGTGGAAGGCGTCTAAGCCTATCAAAGTCTCGGCCAATGCTAAGCCAATGCAGCTCTTGCCCTCTTTCAAGCCTTGGGCTACTTTGATCAAGCGAATGCTAGACCCTCCGAAACCCTGGGCAAGTAGAAAATGAGCCAACATACACAAATAGAGGGCAAGCTGTCGAAAACTTTGCCAAAGATGGTCACTGTGGTCGCCGGTGTCAGAAAAACAATAAATCAAACTTAGAATATCCAGCTCTCCGTTGTGAACTAAAGATCGGGCATCATGTAAAGTGAGCCCACACATCCTTCCTAAAGCCTGGATGTGACAAAAACGCGACTGGGGGCAAGATTTCCTCGTCACGCTGGGATTTCATCAGAACTTGGAATTCTTCAATTGTTGGACACATCTCTTGCCCCCTCGAAGTTAAACACATGTGTAACCGGGTTCCAACATCTAGCTGTGGCATGAAGGAACAGAAAACACAGTGGGGTACGATTTAGCGGGAATAGTGCATTTATCCCGAAATCCCGAAAATTCATTTTTTCGGAGCCATCTAAAGTTGCAATCCAAGTCGAGAGTTTTTCAGTGAAGAGTGGCTCCATTTGTGGCAAAAACAGAGCTGGAATGAAGAAACTACAAAGTCCCAACTTTTGTAGAAGATAAGGTGCTGAGTGGAAGACAGGTGGCAGCAATCTGTTGGTTCCCTGCACTAGTGGCCGACCGACCAGTGTTGGTGGCTAACTGGCCACTTTTGTAGCCGACCGGCCAGTGCTAGTGGCCAACAGCCACTTTTGGTGGCCGACATAATTCCTATGGTCTTTCTGTGTGTTGAGAGTGATGAGGACCTGTGTATTGTTCTGCCGTTAGTACATTTTGCCGCCTTGTTTAGGAGTTTTGTTGAGTCACTTTTTTATTTTATTTTATTTTTATGTTGTTTCTCTTCGTTTATCGAGTTGTTTTGTTGTTGTTTATCGAGTTGTATTGATGTTGTTTTGCTTATATAGTTGTTGTTTTGTTTATCGAGCTGTTGCATTAGTTGTTCATTGAGTTGTTTTACTCTTTCCATTATGTGTTGGTCGGTTCATTACCTGATTAAGAAGTTGTCAATACAATGTATAATATTCAATTTTCATCATATTCCGTTTTTGCGTAAAATGGTACAATGCGATGCTCAAAATGTAAAACACAAAATGTTTGATCAAAAAGCTGATTTTCATTCCAATCATGGTTTCTTTTTACAAAAGGGTACAAGTTTTTAAGAAAATAAAACTGTACAATGTGCTAACACTACTAGCTAAAAGAAAAAAGCAGAAGAGACTAAGCAAAATCATCTAAATTAGTGCCATCCACCTCAGGATCGAGAGGCCCTCTTCGTCCTCTTCCTGGGCATGGACTCAGGACTATCTCCATCAGCACCACTGTCAGAGGCCCCGTGTCTGAGCTAGCTGCTGAACCGACCTCAGCATCATCTCCGCCCTCAGAATCTGAGCCAGCGTCGCCCTCTCTGTCCTCAGATGACTCTGACTGTGGACTTGCTGCCTCCTCGTCCTCACTCGTCTCATCATCATCATCGCCTGGAACAGGCTCTGAAGGGCCACTCTCGTCACGGGTGCCCCTAGCTCCGCCTCGATTGCGAGCCGGAGCCTTCCGTCTCTCTCTCTCCCTGCTGGCAAAGAAGGTGCTGATGGTCCTATTACAGCTTCCGCTGGAATGTCCTATGTGGCTGGGATTTGAAAAGGGCAGTTTGTCAATTACATCAGTTGTGGTGTATATCAAATGCAGTGTTTGAATACAATATTTGAGTGCACTGTTTGAGTACAGTGTGTCAGAACAGTGTAGTGTGGAACAAATTATGTTTGAAATGCTGATGTATCGGTAGGAAGTTTCATGGAATGAAGTGTGAATGGAAGGAAATTACTGGAATCTTGTAGAGGCTAAGCAGGTTTATGCTCCTCTGCACCATCTTTGTCAAGGAAGCCACTAGCTCGAGGGCCTGCCCGGTGTACTCTATGGGTGCCTGCAAGTGCGTTGAGAGGATCAGTGTTTTATAAAGCATAATTGAAGTGAAGTAAATATACAAAATGTAAAGTATGGTACATACTGGAGTCGGGTCTTGAACCCCGACAAGCTCATACCCGGCTGGTGCGGGCTGAATGGGGATCTGGCAAACCTCCCCGGTGTGTCGCCAGTAGGTGAGTGTGGTAGGCAGCTCTGGCCATGCTATGACACTTTGCATTTTGGGTTTAGAATTAAAGTAAGGTGTAATTGGAGGTTGTTAAGGTCTGGTGGATATATATATGGGTGCTCTCATGCTTTATTTTTTTGGACTAGGGGTTGTTAAGGAATTGGTGAGTATAAGGTTGTTGCTATTCTTGTTAGAATGGATGTAATTTCGGGGATGAAATTTCTTAAGGGGGGAAATGTAGACACCCCATTTTTGACTGACCTTAAGACTCAGATGTCATTGTTTGAGTGCTCGATGATTGCGCATGTTTGTGCTCGTTTCGAGTTTCCAGAGTCTTCGGCTGAGTGCCTTGCCTCCGGGCCTCTGAACTCTTTGTGTTTTGGCTCAGTTTGTGGACCAAGCCTTGTTGACCTTGCCTGGAGGGAGAGAGAGGTCTGTAGACCATTTTTTGTGGTCGTAGACCACTTTTCCCTCTTGTAGGCTAGTTTCTGGTTTCCGGAGCCTTTGGTCGCGCGCCTTGTCTCGGGACCGCTTACCGTTCTCCTTTTGGCCTAGTTTTCGAACCATGCCTTGTTGCCTTGGTCCAGAGGGACACAGAGGTCTTGGAGACCACTTTTTGTGGTCGTAGAGCACTTTTCCCTCGTAGACCACTTTTGGTGCCCATAGACTAGTTTTCAAGGCTTTCGGCTACGCGCCTCGACTCCCGGACTCTTGTCTTGCATCCTTTTTGGTTTTTTTTTGGCACAAACCTTGTTTTCCTTGCTTGGAGGGTGGAATGAGGGTTGGAGACCAGTTTCTCTCCCTGAAAACCACTTTTCTTTCCCGCCAGCCAGTTTTCTCGTCGGCCAACTGGTCTTGGTGGCCTTTGGACCACCAAAAGTGGTCGGCAGCCATGCCACCACTTTGCTTTCTGGGTGCAGACCACCTCTCCCCCCCTGCCGACCACTTGGTCTTCTTGCAGACCACTTTAAGTGGTCGGCCGACCAGTGTAAGTAGCTAGCCAACCACTTCAACTGGTCGGCAGCTTTCCTGCATCTTTTTGAAGATATTTTGGTGCCAGCTGGTGAGCACAGAAACCATCCTCCATACACGTGGAGGGATTGCTTGGAGCTCTTAGCTTCCTCAACAAGCTTGTTGCTTGATTTTTCTATATAAGGGAGGCCCTATCTCCCTTCTCCAGGTTCTGAAATTTGCTTAGAAGATATACATACACATTTATCTCTATATTTCTCTCTTTGTCTCATTTTTGTGCTTGAAAGTGCCTTTCTTTCACACTTTTGCACACAAATAGTGAAACACCATACTCTTGGAGCTAAGGCATCTAAAAGCTGGTTTTGGTGTTTTTGGATTGGTTTGAGCTTAGAAAAGCTGCTGGAGTTGCAGCTTTGAAGTTGTTCTTCAAGGGTGAGTCAACTAGACCTTTAAAGCTTTATTTTGATTAAGCTTCTGGATCTATTTGCATGCTTATTTTGACTTGACTTTCTACTACAAAAATTTCTGATTTTTAGTGCTTAACATGTTTATTTAAGGCCTTGTTGGTGTTGGGAGTGGTCTACCCGCTCTTGTGCCTTGTTTGGCTTTGTTTTTGTGCTATCCTTTTAAGCTATTGGGACCACCTCTTTTGGGCCTTCTCACCACTGAAACTCAGAGGAATTTCAGTGGTAGAAAGTGTGTTTTGAGGTCCTAAATAGGAGGGGGTCATCCCCTCTCCTTGTATCTTGGATGCTTGCCTTATTAGCCTCATGTTTGAGCATGGTTTTCTAGCATGTGTTGGCTTGTTCTCAACTTGTTTTTGGTGTTATTTTGACATGGCATACCTCTGTTTTAGCTTGGTTGAGTCACCACTTGCATGCATTCTACACTTGTAGTGTAATCATGCATGCTAGCCTAACATGCATCATGCTTTTGGACCATCATTTTAGCATGTTTTGGCTCAACTCCAAGAAGCTTTTGTTCTTGTTTTACCATGTTTAAGCTCTGATTTAAGTGTTTTGGGGCATGCATGCCTTGCTTTGTATAGCTATAGTTCATTCATGCTCACTAGCTTTGAGTTTCCAAGCCACTAGCATGCATTGCTTGAGCTATTCACATGATTTGGCATCATTTGATATGTGATTTCAGTGCATGTAGTGTGGTCATGCCCTCACATCTTTCACTCATTCAATGCATTGGAGGGTTTGTGCTTTATGCCTTAAATATGAGCCCATGTGTAGGCCATCTTGCCTAGGCTTTTGGGCCACCATTTCAGTGTGTATTTGGTCCTATTTTGCCTTGATACAACTCTAATTTTTGTTGGTTAAGTCATCTCATGCTTGGTTTTGGTAGGTGTAGTGTAATCCTCCTTGTTGGCCTTGCATGCTTGTTGTTTTGGCTCTTTATGCTAGCTTGTTTTGGCTACACTCCGTGCATGTTTTAGCCTTGATTTGACATGCTCTAGGACTATTTTGGGTTGTTTTGGTCATATGCTTCATGTATTGCATAGCTATAGTGCAAGTGCCTATGCTAGTTTCAAGCTTTAAGTCTTCTAGCATGCTTCATTTGTGACATGTACATGATTTGGCATCATTTCACATGTTATTTCAGAGCATATAGCATTGCCATGTTCCCATTTCTTTCACCCTTTGAGTGCCTCTAAGGGTCATGCATTGTTGTCTTGTTTGTGGCCTAACTTGTATGCATGCATGCCTAGACCTTTGAGCTCCCATCTCAGCATGTTTTGGTCCTTGTTTTGACCAATTTGAGCTCTGACCATGGCTGGTTCATCCATTTGTGACATGTATTGCATGCCTCTTGTGTAGTCCCCTTCACTAGCTTTAATGCTTAAGGACCCTAGCATACTATGCTTGCTTTGTTTGAGTGATTTGACATCATTTCATACCTAATTTCAATGCTTATAGTGTGGCTACACTCTTACATTTGTCACTCCTTGAGCACTTTTGAGAGTTGTGCCCTTGTGCTTAATTGATAGGCCATTGCATGAACATCACCATTTTGCCTTTCATGCCATCATTTCATAGCATTTTGGCCACTGTTTTGGGCATGATTGAGGTCTGTCCATATTCGGTTTAAGTCCATCGAGCATGTTGTTTGAATGTTGTTGTTTGCATTGTGTTTGCATGCTTGTTGCATTGCATTATGTTAGCATGCATTAGCATTGTTTGCATGCCATTAGCTTTGATAAATTGATCATGTTGCATTGCATTGTGTTTGCATGCTCATGTTACATTAGCATTGTTTGCATGCCATTAGCTTTGATAAGTTGATCATGTTGCATTGCATGTGTTTGGATCGGGCGTTGATCCAAACACGAGAAACGAGGGACGTTTCATACTTGAAGTGATGAAACATGCCTCAATTCTCGGCCGCCGACCCTCTTGATCATGCATGATAGAAGTTAAGGCCCTTAAGTGTTATTTGTGCATTCATTTACATTGAATTGTGCAATCTTGGCTTCTCGGCCATCGTGCATTGCAATGCTCGATTGGTGGCCCGAGAGTCGAGAACTACACTCCCTTGAGCTCATGAAATGATAGGGAGAGTGGTTGTGCACACATATCTTGCAAATACATTGCCATGCCCCTTCTTGTTCTCTGTTGCAGCAAACTGGAAGTGTGCAGAAATTTCTGGTCGGCAGACCAGTAAAAGTGGCTGGCCGACCACTTTTTCTGGTCTACAGCAAAGGTAAGTGGTCAGCAGGTGGTCTACACCACCAATAAGTGGTCGGCAATGCTCCTGGAGGTTGCCAAGATAGAGTAGAAGCTATCTGGAGCTTTGTGCAGAGTTCTGAGAACAATTGCAAACAGAGGCAAGTTGGGGCATCGCGATGGATTTCCGAACGAGGCGACCGAGCATGCATGCACTCTTCACCCTGAGGACATCTCTTTACTGCTTTACTTAGCTGCTTCGCTTAGTTAGCTAGTTTAATGGTTTTGTACTCAAGTAGTTAATGCACTTAGCTATTCATTTACATTGTAATAACTAATTAGTTAACTAGGATTAGTTAATTAGTTTCGTTTTATAATAATTAGTTTAATTAGCTTAGATTAGCTAGTTAGCTTATTATTCGGACCCTCCGTCAAGAGGGCAAATTTTGTAATAAGTGTGCGTGTGTGTGATGCATGTCTTCCAACCCCACGTCTTCCTCCCTTTTATTTACCAGCTTTTGATGGTTAGTTTTAGGGCATGTTTCAATTAGCATACTTATGCTTCGCATGCGTGCATCATTCATCTGTTTTGCATGCACCGGGCTCGGCGCATCATACAAACTGCATTGTATTTCAATACCTATTTGAATACATATATCAATTGTTGCATTCATATGCCATCTTAGAATAGCCGAGCTTATCTTAGTTGCATTTTTGCATGTGTTGCATTAGGCATTGTTGACATAGCTAGGATCATGCATTGATTTCTAACATAGCTTCTGTTTTGGCTCGGAGTACGCTGTAAGTGTTTCCGCTTTAGCATATTGCATGAGTGTGTATGTTGCCATGTTTAGCATGCTTGCTATGAGGCTATGTGCTTAACTGCTATAACTGCATGAATGCCTGTGGATGAATGCTTTATTACTTGAATTGGAACAATTCATCGAAATGTGAGTTTTAAGCCCACTTTGCGGAGTGGCAAAATCATGTTTTCCTAAGCCCACTTAAGGGTGGCAAAATCCGCGTCTTAGCCTACTTGCGAGTAGCATTTTCAAACCATTTTCAAACAAACAAACATGAGATGTTTTGTTCCAATTTAGGCGATCTAGTCTATACTTGTATGCTGTGCGCATCACATAGTAATTATAGATTAATAACCGGAATAAGAACACATGTGTTTTCAAAAACAACATATCATGTTAGTAAAGGCTGATCTTTGATCGGGCGAGCGGGGGTGCTCATTGCATGACCTTCCCCTCTCGTACCCAAGTTCCCGAGCCGAGGAAACTTTGGTGATGACGGACACGTGGCCTTAGGCACGAGTCAGGGTTTCCTAAATTTTCCAAAATAAAATATTTAGGTGGCGACTCTCAAATTTGGCAATGCAGTCCATATTTGGCGTTTTTTGATTAAAATCGGTTTTCCAAAATGATTTGTCGGATTTGGACTCTTTGGTGATTTATCAGTCTTACATTGCACTTTGTGAGATTAGATTCAAAACCGTGACACGAGTCCGAACTGTAGTAGCAAGAACTACGATTCGCGCCCTCGCACGCGGAGCGGAGTTCGAGCGGTCTACAAGAAGATTGTAACGATCCAGAATTTTTCCCTCTGCTTGAGCAGGAGATTTGACGCTCGAGCGGACTTGAGAGGTTCCCAGCATTTTTGCAAACGGTTCAAAATTCTGGGAGTTGTGAATTCCCGCTTGAGCGTAGGAGTGGTCGCTCGAGCGGACAGCTTTGTTGGTCTGCGCGCTCGAGTGTGGAAAGCGACGCTCGAGTGTGGAAAGTGAGATTTCCCTTGACCTTTTATTAGTATATTTGGAAGCTCCTTGTTTTATTTTGCGACATTGATCGAAGTAGTAATATAATGGTAAAGTAAGAGTGAACCAAGAATTTAATTCGGGTAATTTTTCCAACGAACAGCCGTCACTCTTTTGCCCTTTTCTTTTTCCACACTTTGAATTTGGATGTGAGGCTAGAACCATTGGAAAGCTTGTTTCCGGGGCTTCAATTTGGACAAAAGAACGACCTAGAACGGAGTCCGGATGAGAGAGTTATACCCGTTTGAAGTTTTGGAATCTGTGTTGGAAGCAGGTACGCTCGAGCGGGAAAAGCGAATTTAGCGACTTAAAAAGTGGGTTTCTAGATCATTCTTTACACTTTCTTTTTCCCTCTTCCTTCCTCTTACCCTAGGTCCGAAAACCCTAGAGATTTCGGCCCAAATACCTCCAATTTCTCAAAGATTTGGCCAAGATCCCTTGCAAAAAACGTGAAGAAGGTTTGAAGATCTCACTTTTCAACCGATTGGAATTCGGATTTGGGAAGGAATCTCATCAAAGCTTGCCCTTTTGCTTGATTCTTGAGGTAGGGGTCCTAGTTCTTCTTCAATACTTACATTAATAGATAGATTTGTGGTATTTTGATTATATAAATATAAAATCTCCATTTTTGAGCATTTAGTGTACATCATGAGATTTGGGGGTTAGGGTATGAAATGTTTGGGGTTCAATTGTTGGGTTAATATGGTGGATTATGAACCTTAGGTGTATAATCAAGGGGAAATTCGAATTAAAAGTAGTGGTGTGAGAAGTTTCAAATTTCCTTTAAATTCTTGATTTTTCTTGAAAGCCTTAGGTTTGTTCATGATGATAATTAATGATTTTGCCCAAATTGAAAGTAGAATCATAAAATTGAGGTATTGAATTATATATATACAAGTTTAATTGAATTTTGGAAGCATTTGAAAATTATGTTAAAAATTAGCGATTGAACCTTTTTATGGATATTGTAAATCATGCTATGATATGAAATGAAATTTGGGAAAAAGGATTTGTCAATGATATGGATAACATGAGCCTTGGGATGAAATGATGAAATGAAAATTTAAGAGTTCACCTTGAATTATGTCGAATTATATTTAGTGGTGTTAAGTTGAATTATGTTGAATAGTGTTGATTATGTTGAATTGTGGTGATTACGATGAATTGTGTTGATTGTGTTGAAGCGTGTTGGTTATGTTGAATTGTGTTGAATCATGGTGAGTTGTGTTGTGTTGGGTTGTGTTGAGTTTGAGTTGTGTTGTGTTAGGTTGTGTTGAGTTTGGGTTGAGTTGTGTTGGGTGGTGTTGTGTTGGGACCCGCACGGGGAGTTGAAAAATGGTTTTTCAGTGCCTACGACTGTCCGTATAATAGCCGGTAAATGTGGGGGGTGGTTTTAAAAAATTGACGAAAAAGGTTTTTGGTGGCCCATGTTCCACCATATAGTAGCCGGCAAATGTGAGGGTGGTTTTGGATTAAAAGTGCCCAATTGCCTTGCCTAGGCTTATTGCTGGACGAATGTGGGAAAATGTTTTTGGGTGTCCACACAGTCCCGCCGTATAGTAGCCGGCGAAAGTGAATAAATGATTTTTGGGTGTCCACATTGTCCTACCGTATTGTAGCCGGCAAAAATGGAAAAAAAAACGGATGGTTTTTGAAAATGTTTTGGGTGCCCACATCCCGCCATATAGTAGCCGGCAAATGTGGGGGATGGTTTTAAAAAGTTGAAAAATGGTTTTTGGAAAAATATGATTTTTGAAAGAAAATGGCTTTTAAGAAAATGGTTTTTGGGAGTTCACTTCCCGCCGTATAGTAGCCGGCGAAAGGTGGAAAGTGTTATGAATTGGGTGCTCGCTGTCCTGCCGTAGTAAGTCAGCAAAAGGTGGATTGTGTTGAGATATGTGTTGAGAAGTGTGTTGAGCTGATGATGTTATTTGTGACTTGTGATGAATTTGTGAAATTGCATATTGATGTGTAATTTGGTTTAAAGAGGAAATGTGCATAGACGTTATTATAATGAATGGGAACCAAAAATGGGTAAGAAGATTATGGATTAGTGATGGTAAACTTAATGTAGTAGTTGTGGCAATAAAGGTAAATTATGAGTGTTGTCTTGTAAATAAATTAGGGAACTTGAACTTGAATTTATGGAGTTCTAAATAAATATAATGAGTAGAAAGGAAGAATGAAAGACAAAGAGGAATATTAAAAATGGAAATTAAATGAGAAATATTTTGGGAATTGGTTAATAACTTTTAAATGATGTTGTTTCTTAAATATGTTTATTCCCAAGGATCGATGGTTTTCTAAAGTTAAGGGATGATTTTTAACGGCTGAAGGTTTTTCTTAAAACTGTTTAAATAGTTTTTGAGAAAAAGGTACTCTACTTATGATATTTTGAAATTATAAAATGTCACTCTACTATATGGTATCACCCTGCATGCATGATCATTTCTATCTGTGTGTTGGCTATTGATTTAGAACTATGAGATTCCTACTGGGCATTAGTGCTCACCTCTGTTGTTTTTATCTTTTTACAGGAAGAAAGTGTGGATTCTTTGATTGAAGAGTTAAGAAGCCCATGTGTCCTTTATATGTAATTTCATTGTAGATGTGATGGATCTTATATTTGTATTTTATTTAATTGTAGCTTCACAGAAAGAGATTGGCATGTATTGTTATCATTGTAATATTCATTGAGAGAGAGAGAGAGAGAGAGAGAGAGAGAGAGAGAGAGAGAGAGAACATGTATCATTGTATTTCTATTACTCAAGGGTAATGGATGTTTGTAAAAAAAAAAAAAAAAAAATGGACCTAAATTAATGGTTTTGGTAATATTTCCGAGTAATTAAAAATTGGGGCGTGACACACCCAGTCCTCTACCTTGCCCCAGAACCTCTCCTGCCATGGGTCCGGGTTGCCCCGGCCCCTCTGTCTCTCTCTCTCGCAGCTGGAGCCCTCGCTCTCTCACCTCCACGGGCGCCAATTAGAGGTGGCATGAGGTATGTTTGGATGAAGGCTGTGTAATCACCCTTGACTCGGAAGAAGTTGGCGTCCCAGCCTCTGGTGAAATCAATCATCTTCTGGAAAGTATATTTCTTTGTGGCTCTCATATATGTCGGAGGTGGCATGGGAACTACTGGCTCGGGCAAGCTGATGGTCTGGCGTGAGAACCGCTCCCCTAAGAACCATGCCTGACAAACCAGGCCCTCGAGCAGAAGTTGGAAGCGGGAAGCCTTTCAGTCACCAGCGAACTGATCCCTGACTCCCTCAGGCATCGTCTCCCAAGGCTACCAAGTGTTCTGTAAATAGAGAATTTGCAGATCGTTAGCTATCATCAGATATTGCAATATGAGTCAGAATCAAAGGAAAACAGAAATAAACATAGAAGCTTGAGTTACCTCAGCCGTAGTCACATTATCAAAGTATCGACAGAAGAAGGGGAAGGACTCCCGGGACCTCCGCTGGCATCTCCCGTCATACCGGTGAGAGTATGGCACGACAGGTGGCATCTTTACCTCTGGCTCTGGGGCAAGTCTCGGAAAGTAGGCATACACCCATAGCTGCAGAAACCAAAATGGCAACAATGAGTATACAATAGAATAAATGTATGCAAAGCAGAAAGCAGATTGTGTGTACAGTATACAGTGTGTGCAGTGTACAGAGTATGCAAAGAAGAAAACAGATTGTGTGTACGGTGAACAGTGTGTGCAGTGTACAGAGAATGCTAAGCAGAAATCACAACCGCAAATGCAAAACAGAGAAGTAAAGCGTACCCCCTAGGCTCTCCAATAGCCTCCTATCAGATGCTCGCTCTCGCGAGAGGTCGAGTTCATGTACCCGTACAAGGTGGCCAAGCTAGCGCTGCCCCAGTCGTAGAGTTGGACACGGGACAAGTCCACCAGGGTGCTCATAAGGTATAGCCCAACGGTGTTCGCTCGGTCGGCGAACAAGGTAGTGCCAAACAGGAACATCAGGAAACCTCGGGCATACTGCTCAGTCTCCTCTCGGGTCGCTGGTGCCGTCCCTCTGTAGTGGTCTGCAAACTAGGAGTATCGAACCATCCCTGATCGGGAGATAGGTGGGCGAGTCCCTAGCAAATAAATCTGAGCGGCCTCCCACTCGCCCATATCAATATCATAAGGAATCGGATGACCCTCCACTTCTATGCCAGTAAGCATAGAGAAGTCGAAGGGAGTCATCGTCATCTCCCCTATGGTAGAGAAGTGAAAGGAATCGGTGGTATCCCATCACCTCTCAACCAAGGCACCCAATAAAGGCTGGCTCGCTATGAGGCGTGAGAGCCCCATGCAGAATGAGCCGAAGTCGGCCTCGTCGATGATATGGCAAACGTTGTTAGGGAGCTTCATGTACCACTCCCTTGATGATGTGGTCCCGTATCCTCTGATGGCGCGAGAATCCCTCTGTGATCAGGACAAGCAGATAAAATGTAATGTGAGTAATACAGTGTAAAAGTGTGATTGGACAAGCAATGCAAGGTACATTAAGAAAATGCAAGAATACAGTGTATACCTCAGAGGCGCCATGAGATAAATGTGACTCCGGCTCACGCAGTAAAAGGTCCTCCGGTGCGCCTCGTGCAAACCCCCTGAACTGACGAATGCTATCAGACGGTCGCACGTGTATCTCGGGATAATACATTGCCGGGTTAAAAGGTCGAGTGCTGAGTGGCGATGGCTCAAACTCCGAATCCACCTCCATCTCTGGAGAAGCTCCGTCATGTGGAATGTCGTTTGCCATCTCAAGGGAAGATGAGAAAGTGGTCGAAAATGGAGAAAACGGGTGAAGAATGCCAAGAGTCAACGAAAGTCAACTCCAAGAGGGAAAAATGGCAGAAAAAAGTCAAAGCCCGGGAAAGGGCGCCAAACTCAAGGGTAACTCGAGGGAAACAAGCCTCAAGTGGTGGAAATAAAGAAAGGAGCACTGAAATTGGTTTTCAATCGGTTCAAAATGGAGTAAACTACGAGGGTTTAGCGAAGAAAATGTTCGTGGGGCATTGGAAAATGCATATAATGCTCGGATCGAAGGAGGAAAATGGTCTAAAGAGAGAGGATGATGATTTTCGGCAATGGAGAAGTGGGGAAATAGGGTTTGGAACCCTATACTTAAACACCCGAGGTGAAATGGCCATTTTGCCCTGAATCTGCCATCGGTGGCCGACGGCCACCATTTGTGGCCGACAACCTTTTTTGGTGGCCGATAGGTGGCCGATCACCTTCCCTAGTGGCCGACAGGCCTTCAGTGCTCTCCATGTGTGTTTTACTACTGTTTTGTGCCCTTGGTTCTTAAGAAAGTGCAAGGAAGGCTCACTTTTAAGTTCAAAGCGTCTCTGCGGAAGCCCCGAACTGTGTCTTCGGTGCATGGCTCATCACTACTCAACATGGGTGAGGTGTATCCTTTCTTAAACATACTACAACTCTTTCGAGAGGTAAATCGGAAGTTGCAATGGAGTCGTCTTCATCAAACACGCTTTTGTCGTTGCATAGAACGTGCATGTCTATGTCGTTGCATGGAACATGCACTTTGTATTGTTGCATAGAACATGCATCCTTATGTTTAAATAGAATATGCATGTTGCATTGAATATGCATGTTGTGTTGTATTGCATTGTACATACTCTCATGTTGCATTGAATATGCATGTTGTGTTGTATTGCATTGTACATGCTCTCATGTTTGCATAGGATATGCATGTTGCATTGTATTGCCTTGTACATGTTCTTACATTCGCATAGAAAATGTTCGTACCTATTACATCGACCATGCGTTTGCTACTATCGCATAGAATATGCATTACTCTGCCTATTGCATAGAACATGCTCTCGCTCGCGCCGCATAGAATATGCTTTTGTTTTGTTCCTTGCATGTTGTGCATGAAACATGCCTCTAACATTGTGTCACGGTTATTCGTCTTGCATAGAACATGCATTCTTATTGTATTGTACTTGTCAAGTTTCTTTCTTATGTTGGCACGATATTGTGTGTACGGTTTATTCAAAGCTGGTGCAACTAGATGATATTATATGTACAGTTCATTCAGAGGAACTCCAGGTAAGATTATTCCTGTCCCTGTGTTGGTTAGAAATATTCGGGTATGCCCGGTGTTTACACCACACCCTGTATTGGTTAGAAACATTCGGGTATGCCCGGTGTTTACACCACTCCCTGTGTTGGTTAGAAACATTCGGGTACGCCCGGTGTTTACACCACTATCTTGCTTTGGTTAGAAACCTAGGGATGTGATCTTGATGTTTATACCACCCCCTTCCGGTTAGAAGCGTTTGGAACGTGTTCCGATGCTTATATTACTTTGCTTTGGTTAGAAACCTTGGGACATGATCCCGATGTTTATACCACCCCCTCGGTTAGAAGCGTTTGAAACGTGTTCCGATGCTTATACCACCTTGCTTTGGTTAGAGACCTTGGGACGTGATCTCGATGTTTATACCACCCCCCCGGTTAGAAGCGTTGGGAACGTGTTCCGATGCTTGTACCACCTTGCTTTGGTTAGAAACCTTGGGATGTGATCCTGATGTTTATACCACCCCCCGGTTAGAAGTGTTTGGAACATGTTCCGATGCTTATACCACCTTGCTTTGGTTAGAAACCTTGGGACGTGATCCTGATGTTTATACCACCCCCACAGTTAGAAGCATTTGGAATGTGTTCTGATGCTTATACCACCCTGTTTTGGTTAGAAACATTGGGACGTGCTCCGATGTTTATACGACCCTCCGGTGTCTATACCACTCCCTTTCTCCTCTCGCGTGTGATGTGTTAGGATGTTTTCGGTTAGAAACATTCGGGTACGCCTAGTGTTTACACCATCCTCTTCTCCTCTCGCATGCGACGTGTTAGGACGCTTTGGTTAAAAGCATTCAGACAGCTTCTGATGCTTATACCGCTCTTTGTTTTGGTTAGATAATATTTGGACGTGTTTCAATATTTATCACTATTCTCTTTGGTTTGGAACATTAGGGTGTGTTCCCGTGTTCACACCATCTCTCTCTTCATGGGTGCCACACATTAGGATCTTGTTTTACGCCTCGGGTGCGCCTGAGGGTTGGGTTGTTCTTTGCCTTTCCTGCGTGATGCATAGTTAAGCCTGTATAATTTTCTTACATCCTTTCTGCATGAAATGTGGTTTGGTTCATGTTTACTTACTTATGTATGAGTTTTCTGTAGCATTTCTTTGCACAACATTTGCATCTAGATGTTTCGTTACAACCCTCATTGCATGATCATAAGTTATGTTGTTGCATCGTGCATGTCATTTGCATCTTGCCCTAGAACTACGCTGGTTTGATTCCTTGCAAAGGGATACGTAGGCAGCCTACGGGCGCAACAGTTCTTTATTTTGTTTGTTTGTTTATCCAAGTCTTCGGCCTTATCAAAAATGAGTTGTCTCTGGGCTTTGACATTCACTCCGGTCATTTCATGACTTCCGAGTTCTGTCAAAGAGGGGCAACTATAGACACCCCAATTTTGACCGTCCTCAAGACTTGGACGTCATCGTTTGAACACTCGATAATTTTGTATGCTCCTGTTTGTTTTGAGTGCCTAAAGTTCTCGGCTGAGCGCCTTGCCTTTGAGCCTCTAAACTTGTCTGTTTTGTGCTTGGTTCTCGGCCGTGCTTGTTTTGTAGGTGGTTAGTCTGGAGGCCAGCCCTAGGTCAGCTTCAGGACCCTTTTGATGGACCTACTTTGTTAAGCCTCCAATGTTGGAGCCATTTTGTTTTTTGAGAAGTTCCTTTAATGCCACATTTTTGTTAAGCTTTTGGTGGCTTTTGGGTAAACACTTTGTTAATATAGTAATTTTGGCTGGTTAACTCTTTGTACATCATTACATGACTTGCACTTATGTATCTATGGATTATGTGTGTGGACATTCTAAATACGACATGATGTTTAAAAATCCTGGCATATAAGTACTGCTCAATGGACATTATGATTTTTAATTGCTTCTGCTTTAGACCCCGATACGATTTGATTCTTTTGAATTTTTGTTTTAAGGCCTAAGTACAGGCCGGCCATGGCCCAACTTTTAGGGATAGGTTTGTGTCGTGACAGAATTAGAGGCAATTAGTATGTTATCCTTATGTCAATTATAACACGTGCGATTGCCATGTGACTTTTCTTACAAGCAATGATGAGTCGACCTGTTAGGGTAGGTGAATATATTTTTTGAATTTTTAAAAAATTTCAAATGTATTCTTAAGTTTGTGGCTCCTAGTAAGTGCAAGATCATTGATCACAGAGATAGAAAACTGGTGATTCCTAGGAGGTGTTAGACCACTGGCTACACAATTATAAGATTGTGATTCCTAGTAGTGAACAGATTACTGATTATATGTCAAGACATGATGATTACTAGTAATGAAAGTGTCTACTGATCCTATGTTAGGACGATGTGATTCCTAGTAGCGGAGTGACTACTAATCATTATAGCGACCCTGGTTTGAATCCAACCCGTTGATGTTTTGGATCCGGGTTTCATTGCCTTTTATGGTTGTTCATGTCATGCTTCTGCTCATTGTTGATTGGGTTGGTTATTGGGGTGTCTTGGTTGCATTGGGAACATGTTGGTGATTTGTTTCTTAAGCTGTTATTGCCCATAATTTTCTTTTGTGCTCGAGTGGCACTTCCTGCACTCGAGCGATCATTGTGAACTTTTAGCACTTTTGTAGGTCTACAGAGATACTGGGAGTTGTCATTCTTCGCTCGAGCAGCCATTCTTGCGCTCGAGAAGTATTCGCTCGAGTGGTACTTCTTGTGCTCGAGCGGTGGTCACTTGTATGTAAAACTTCTAAGAGTTTGTATTTTACGCTTTAGCGTCACTTCCTGCGCTTGGGTGGTCACACTTTTTGTGTCTAGACACTCGAGCGTCACTTCTTGCGCTCGAGCGGTCTGTGCGTCTATATAAGGTTGTAGTGTGCTACAAAAGTCACTTTTTGCTTTTCTCTCTCTTCTCTCTCTCCATTTTTTGCCATTTTAGGGTTTCTTGGACCTAAAAGCTTTGGTTTCATCTAGTTACACCCATTTTCTACCCCTAGTCCTATAGATCAAAACGTAAAGGGTCACGGGGGCTTCCTTTTCATTTGAACGGATATGTTTTCGTTGCTGATGGATTTTTGGCTTCTCTTCTCTTCGCTTCAAGAGGTAGGGATTCTTGGAATTCTTTTCAATACCTTTCTATAGATAGACTTGTGGTATTTTTACTACATTTAAAAGTAAAGTTCCTGGTTAATTTGGTTAAAAAGCATAAGAGTTGATTTGGGTTTAAATTGGTGGATTTACAGGTTATGTTTACATTTGATTTTGGGTTGTGAAAAGTATGTGTAGGATATGGGATTGAAAGGGTTTGGTATTCCATTCGTAAATTGTAGAATGTTGAAGAACGGTTGTATGTAAACTGCAAATTGGGGTTATGTTGTGGTTGTTTACCAAATTGAGATTTTGGGGCTAATGATAGCAGATTTTGGTCATTGTTGTGTGTGTTGGGAATTGGAGTGGAGAAGCCCTATTTTTAAAACAAATTGGGATTAGCTATCTTTTTATAAAATGTGAGAGTTTCTAATGAACGGGAACATGGAATTACCTAAGGGTGTATCTATTATTTCGGTTATGTAATTGGCATCTAAAGTTTGTCCTTGGCCATCAGTGGAGGATGGTATTGATTGTTGTTAGATATATGCCATGTGTACTAGTGTAGGATGGACTACGTGATATGAGATGATATGTTGTTGGTTGGAAGTGGACATTGTGAATAGATAATTCCATTGTTGAGTTATGAATTATGTTGTTAAAGAGGTAATTAGAATGTTTGTAAGTGTTTTTTTTTCCGTTGAGAGACTATTGTAGAATAGTTATGGTCTTGATGTTTAGTACCCTATAATGTATTTTGGGAATGTTTGAAATAAAGTAAAACCTGTGTGGAACGGTGGTTTGCAGAGTGTATTTTAAAAGAAATGAGTTAATGAAATTAACTGATTGTGATTGTTATGGTGGTGATCGGACTAGGTGTATGTATTACACTGTGTATTATTGATATCAGTTAGCGTGATTATGCTTTTATTGTGATGATGTTTGGGGATCCGTTTCCCGCGATGTTGAGCCGGCAAAGCGTGGCGCCTTAACAGAGGTTTTCTCGTTCCCTTTCGGTTTGCGCCTCGGTAAAGCGTGAAAATGGGGTCCGTTTCCGCCGTATCTTAGCCGGCAAAGCGTGGCGTGTTGTGATAGGTTCTTCGTTCCCTTCCGGTTTGCGCCTGGTAAAGTATGACCTGAGGAGCACCTCCTTCCAGGTGAGGCCGGTAAAGTGTTATGTGGTATTGGTATTGTTGATCGGCCATCCGTGCTGTAGGCCGGTGGAGATGAGATTGGTAGTATGTATTACTTCAGTTATTTTATTGTGGATATATATACGTGTTGTCGGTTTTCATATTATGGAGATGAGATTGGTAGTATGTATTACTTTGGTTATCTTGTTTGAATGTATGTATGTGTTAATGGTTTTATACCGGTCACCTTTTTAAATCGTTGGGCCTATGGTCAGGAAAGGTTGTAGATATATATATTGGGATGGATACGCTTATGGTGCATTGAGAGGTAGGATGTGAATTATGATTAGCATGTGGAGTTATATTTTCAGAACAATTGTTTAAGTGAGATTCTTTTGTTAATGTGGGAAGTTTTATCAACGAAAGAAAGAGGTTTGAAAACATTTTCTTTTGGAAGTAATGATGGAAATGTGAAAGAGGAGAAATGATTTTTATACTGAATTGTGTCAGGATGAACTTTTTGAGAAAAACACAGTTGCAGGAGTATATTTTGGATATTAAATTTCATATTACTCATATGGTATGTCGCTATGCATTTATGATCATTTTATCTATATGTTATGATTGATTAGGATCTTTGGGATCTCTATTGGGCTTAGTGCTCATCCTACGTGTTGGTAAACTTTTTCATATACAAGGCTGGAGGAATCGTGTGTGACTTGAAGTCTTTTAATTGTTGGCCACGGGGCCCTTTACTTGTTGGCCATGTATTGTATAAGGGTAAATCCCTTTTGTTTTATTTATTGTTATTCAATGTAAGCCTAAGGGCATTATACCATGTCTTATTCATATCATCATTGTTGTAGTAAGAGGATGTTATTATTTGTTCTTGTTCATGTTCTCAACTAAATGGAATTATTATAATGGATTTGGTAATGGATTCGAATAATAAAATTCGGGGTGTGACAACTGATCACATGTCAAAACATTATGATTCCTAGTAGTGAAAGGTCTACTAACCACATGCTGAGAAATTAGTGATTCTTAGTGATAAGATTGCTGGCCATGTTATGAAGTTTCGAATAGTAGACTATTGAACGATGGATCTATGTTTCCTAGTAGTTCGGCTATTGGCTTCAGAGTGACAAGTTGGACCAACTATGTTTTGGTGCCTTGAATTCGGAAAAGACCTAATTCGGTTGATGACAGTCTGCGAATGTGTTTTCTATGATATGATTTTGAGAGTTTTATAATCATTGTGACACAAGTGTAGACACCCCATTTTTGACCGTCCTCAAGACTTGGACGTCATCGTTTGAACACTCGATGATTTTGTATGCTCGTGTTCGTTTTGAGTGCCTAAAGTTCTCGGCTGAACACCTTGCCTTTGAACCTCTAAACTTGTCTATTTTGTGCTTAGTTGTGGACCAAGAGCTTGTTGTTTCGAGTCTGGAGAAGAGGGTGGCCTGTCGGCCATCCCTACAGTCTATCGGCCATGGCTTGTGCCTGCCGGCCATCAGTGGTGGCCGGCAGCCTTTTTTCTCCTTTTTCAGATATTTGTTTGCCAACTGTGCCAGCTATTGTTCACTGAAGTGCATCTCCATACACGTGTATGGAGGGATGAATACAAGCTTGAGTCTTGATTTTCTATATATAGGGGTTGCCCTTCCCCATTTGGAGAGGTTAGATATTTTGGATCAAAATTTTTTCTCTCTCTCTAGAATTCTCTCTCTCTCTCTTCTTGTTTTGTGCTTGGTAGTTGGTTTTCTCTACACCTTTGCACACTAACCCTTAACCAAACTTGATCACCTTGGGGCTGAGGTCCCTTGGAGCCTAGTTTGAGCTTTTGGAAGGAGGTTTGAGCCTGGAATTGTGGCTGTCTAGTGCTGTGCTTCAAGAGGTATAAGACTCACCTATTAAGCTTTGTTTTGACTATTTGTCTTGCCATCTTTTTGTATTGTTTTTGGCCTACTTTTCAACTGTAAAAAACTCTATATTTATGGTTTAAAAATGGTGGTTTGAGGCTATTTTGTGTTAAGGGATAGTCCACCCATCTTGTTGCCTAATTATGTGAGCGTTTGTGCCATCTGTCAAGGCTCTCAAATCAAACTTTTTGGCCCTTTAAACCACTGAAATTCAGAGTTATTTCAATGGTGGAAAACATGTTTTGAAGTCCAAAATTGGAGGGGTTAGCCTCCCCTCCTTGTGTCTTACTTGCATGCCTAGTTAGCATCACAAGGTAGTATGTTTTTGTGGCTTAACTTAGCTTGTTTCTAGCATATGTTTGCCTCTGATTTGGAATGTTTTAGCTCTGTTTTGGGCTGCTTTAGTCATATAAGTCTTGTTTTGCATAGTTGTAGTGCAAATAGCTTCACTAGTTCGGTGTTTTAGGCCATCAAATATGATTTGCTTGAGTTGGTTGCATGTTGTAGTATCTTTTTACATGTAATTTCAGCATATATAGCTCTGTCACATGCTCATTTGTTTCACTCTTTCATTGCTTTTGAGAGTTGCTCTTGAGTCTTGTTTGCAAGCCTAGATGGCTTAACATGTGAGCATGTTTTTCTAGCATTTTGTACCTTAATCTCAGCATGTTTTTGCTACTGTTTCGACTGGTTTTAGCTCTATTTTGAGATGGTTTGGTCTTTTGAGGCTTGTATTGTGTGGTTGTGGTGCAATCTCCTTCACTAGCTTAATGTTTTAGGCTTTTAAACATGAATTGAATGAGTTGCTTGCATGTTTTAGTGTCATTTTGCACTCCATTTCAGCATTGAAATCTCTGCAATCTCCTTCTATTCTTCACTCTTTCATTTACTTTGAAAGTGGCTTTGAACCCCTTGTTGGCTTAAGTGTGAAATTGAGACACTTATGCTTAATGGTTTTAATCCTCTTTTGAGGGTTTCTACTAACCAATGGCATGAGCTCTCCTTCATGCTAAAGGTGCTTGTGGTTTAAGCCCTCTTTCCATTAGGGGACACTCACCTTTTAGACTAATCAATTAGAGAATGGATTGGTAAGTTAAAATGTGTAAAGAAAATGAACAAAGTAAAAGAGGCAAGATTAAGCATCTTCGTGTTGCATTGCATGTGTTCAGATCAGACGTTAATTCGAACATGAGAAAAATGGGACGTTTCATACTCAAAGTGATGAATTGTTGTTTTGTCGAGTCTTGTTTTGCATTCATTAACTTGTGCAAGCTTGGCTCCTTAGCCATCATGCATTGAAAATGCTTGGTTGATGGTTTGAGGGTCGAGAATTACACTCCTTTGAACTTGTGTAATGATAAAGAGAGTAAAAATGCACACAAACCTTGAGAATACACTACTTTGCCTCTGTTTGCTCTCTGTTGCAGCAAAAAGAAAGTTCGAGACAGGGGTGGCTGACCGGTCAGAAGTAGTGGCCGACAGCCACTTTTTGTAGTCGACCGACCAGTTATAGTAGTCGACGACCACTTTTTGTAGCCGACTGGCCACCAATGAATTTTTGCACAAGTGTGCTACTGAGTTGGAGCAGAAGCATTCTGGGAGTTGGCACAATTTTCAGTGATCAAACAAGTGCAAACAGAGGCATTCGATGGCAAGGCAGTGGCATTTTCGGGTGAAGCAACCGAGCATGCATGCGTCCCTCGCCCTCGAGGCCATTTTATTGCTTATTTAGTTAGTGTAACTAATTCTTCAATTTCAGTTTGTAATATTTAGCTAGCTTAGCATAGTTAGTTAATTTGTTTCAATTGTTGTAATAATTAGCTTAGAATAGTTAATTAGTTTTGACTTGTAAAAGTTAGCTTAATTAGCGTAGCTAGTTAGCTCATTTATTCGGACCCTCCTTCGTGAGGGCATAATGTTGTAATAAGTGTGCGTACGTGTGTGTATGTCTTCCATCCCCACGTCTTTCTTCCTTTTATTTATCCGCTTTCGATGGTTAGATTAGGGACATTTTCAATTAGCATACCTTATGCTTGCATGTTTGCATCCATTCATTTGTCTTGTATGTACCGGGCTCGGTGCATTATTCAAACTGCATTGTCAAATTCAATACTTCTTGGAATACGTGTTTCAAAGCATGCTATCAAAGTGTTGCAAATTCCATGATTAAGTAGCCGAGCCTATTTAATTTCATATTGCATGTGTTGCATTAGGCATTTTGTATAGTTAAGATCATGCATTTTTCTAACTAGTTTTTTGTTTTGGCTTGGAGTACTCGGTGAGTCTTTATGCTTTAGCATACTTGCATGAGTGTGATTGCCATGTTGCCATGTTTTGCATGCTTGCCATGAGGCTATGTGCTTATTTGCTAAACTGCATGAATGCCTGTGGATGAAAGCTTTATTGTTTGAATTGGAACAATTCATCAAATGTGCATTTTAAGCCCACTATGTTTGGTGGTAAAACCATATCTTTAAGCCCACTTGAGGGGGGGAAATTCAACCCATTTTCGAAGACAAACATGAGTTGAATTGTTCCAAGTCTTGCGACTAGTCTATACTTGCTTATGTGCGTCACATAGTAAAGTTAGCTAATAACCAGAATAAGAATACATAAGGTTTATAAAAGAACATATCGTGATTAGTAGAGGCCGATCTTTGATCGGGCGAGCGGGGGTGCTCATTTCAGGACCTTCCTCTCTCGTACCTAAGTTCCCGAGTCGAGGCAACTTTTGTGATGACAGACACGTGGCCTTTGGCACGAGTCACGGTTTCCTAAATTTTCCAAAAAAAAAATATTAAGGTGGCGACTCTGTAATCTGGCAAAGCAGTCCAATTTTGGCATTATTTGATTTAAAATCAATTTTCCAAAAAGGTTTGCAGGATTTAGACTCTTTGGTGAGTATCAGTTTCACATTGCACTTTGTGAGACTAGATTCAGAACTGTGGAAGTCCGAACTGTGAGGCCTTCTTTTCAAACCCTTTCCGAAAGGCAGGGGAGCGGAAAAAGGCGAGCCCACAACAAGGAATTGTTTAAAGACTCTGTATCAATTTTTGGAATGGCTGAGAGCCTTCGTATAAATTCTACTAATGTGGAGGTGTCATGTAGAAGGTGGGTAGGATAGGCTTGAAGAATCATTAACTTTGTGTCCAATGGTTATGCACAATATAGTAGTGCATATTGGTTTCCATGTGGACGAATATGATATTCAGATTTACACAAGAATACTATCATGAAATTGAGGAAACATGTTTTATGAGGAAAGAGATAGGGCTAGAAGATGTTAAAAGGGTAGAACTTTAAAGTTCTTTTGTCTAATCTTCTTAAACCTATATGGTGGTTAGTGAGGCTAAAAGCTTCTTTGAAGCTATAATTTTTCTAGAAAGAAGTTATTAATTTAATTTTATCTTGCATAGTTGTAAGCTTTGGGATGCATGTGAATAAAAGCAGATGAGATAGGCTTGTTATCAAAGGATATCGGCAAAGAGAGGGTTTGGATTGCTTTGATATGTGATCACCAGTTATGGTGAGTGTAATCGCAATTGTATGAAGTTTGGAGATACATTAACATGGATGCGTAGATAGCTTTCCTATATGAAGATTTAGTTGAATAAATCTTTATGGAACAACTGGAAGGGTTTGTCGGTTCCAAGATGAGGAAAGTCTGTAAGCTTGAGAATCATTATATGATTTGAAATAAGTTCCGAAACAATGGCATGTGAAATTTAACAACACAATGTTGTCAAGTGGGTTTTAAATAAACAAGTATTGACAAATGTGTGGATGTCAAAGACACTAACAAATGGATATGTCAGTTTATGTATGTATGATTGGTAATTATGAGATGATGTTTAAAATTACCAAGAGGTTGTTAAACTTAAGTTTGGAATGAAGGATGGGCCTTGTAGATGTATATTTGGGAATTAAGATTTCCAAAACATTTGATGGTGTTATACTTTCTCAATCTCATTGTTTTGATAAAAGTCTTGAGAAGTATAAGTCAGATACAAGTGTGTTAAAGACTTCGGTAGATTTCAGTCTCTATTTGACTAAGAAGAATGGAATATTCTCGGATCATAGGAAGTCTAAGTATCTGATGAGTTGTACAAGGCCAGATATAGCATACTAAGTTAGCAAACTAAGTAGATACATGAGTAATCCTAATGCCTATCTTCAGAAGGTGATTGTGCGGGTACTAAGGTACTTACGGTATAATTGGGATTATGGGTAGCATTACACTTGATATCCCGTTGTACTAGGAGGCGCGCCAAGTGGATATCTTGTCCATTAGTGGACTAGTTTTCATTTTTAGAAGTGCAACCATGTCTTGGAAATCTTCCAATTAGAAGTGTATATCGAGATGAACGATGGAGTCTAAGTTTATTACTTTAGATAAAGCAACAGAAGAAGTTGAATGGCTACACCAACTCATTGAAGATGTTCCACATTGGCTGAAATCTGTGCCCACTATCTGTATTCATTGTGATAGCCAATTAGTGATTGGACGGGCACAAAGTAATATTTATAATGAAAAGTCTAGACATATCCGTCATAGACATAATTCCATACGATAGATGCTCTCGAGTGAAATTGTCTCTATAGACTATGTGAAATCCAAAGACAATATTGCGGATAAAAAAGAACGGGGTTAAGGCCTTTAGTGAGTGTTACCCGAATGAAAAACCCAACCTAGTTGAATAGAGATGTTCAAAGGGATAACCTAATTGCGTGTAACGGTTGAGTCACTGAAGAGGTAAATCCTCTTGCCCATTCATTTATACAGTGATACCCTGTGGGATGGAAGGTTAAGCTAATGCTTTTAATGACCTAAGTACTTTGAATAGTCAACCATGGTATAGCGAGACACCTTATGTAGGTCATCTATATGAGTGCGAAGTGGGGCCGCTTCTTTAAGAATTAACAAGGTCAAATTCTTTAAAAGCACTCATTGAACCAGGCGAGTGTTCCAGGCCCAAACCGAACACAATAGTGAGAAAAGAACAATAGTTGGAGTGACTCCTGTGTGAGGTCTATTGTCTTGGTTTACACAAATGACAGAATAGTTCAAGATATCACGTTTACTGGTTAGCCAGTAAATCTGATAGGCTTTCATTACGAAAGGTTCAAGGCCAACAGCTACCTTTTCGGATGTAGGGTTATTCTGTGTGCTCTCTCTTTGAGTCTTTGTTGTCTCACGTTCTTTCTTTATTCGGCCAATTTTATTCATGTGGGGGATTATTGGAAAATAATGGTTTTTTCGCAACTTTAATGTGAAATTAAAGTGGGACCCAACCGCCAGTTGAGGTTGGTCTAAGTGATTTTGTATTCTCTTAAGTGAGAATATTGCAATACAAAAATAAATGTACCAAAAGTATTAGGCTGTGAATGAGAATTGTCTCATAAAGTGGGCATCAATAAAATTTGGGATTAGATTTGGACTTAGTCTTGGTTTAGACTAGGCCTAGGCTTGTACTTGTACATGTGCTGGGTTTAGTCTTGGACTTGAACTTGAACTTAGTCTTGAGTTTGGGCTGGGCTATGTTGTGTTGAGCTTAGCTTGTGCATGTGTTTGAGATTAGGCTAGGATCGGGTTGTGACCCATACCTGTATCCATTTTGCGACCCATATGGTTTAATTCTCAAACTTATGCATTATATACAAATTATGATTTATATAATGCTTTTGGAGTTTTGAACCTTTGTAACTCTAGCCCTAATGGCTAGAGTTAATGACATTTGATGGCCTTAGTTAATGGCAATTGATGCTATAGCCATCATGGCTAGGGACTCCCCTACTTGTATAAATAGAGGCATTTCCTCTCTAATTAGGGATGGTCATTTTAATCCTATTTGCGGGGGCCCACCCATATTGTCATGACCCGAACCCTCCCCTTGGATTAAGGTCATAACCGGCCAGTAATTAAGGGATTACCTACGGCCTCAAAACTGATCAAACATATTTTCAATAGAATAAGGGGCTAAAATGGAAGTAGACTTAAAAATTTTGTCCAATGAGCTATGCTTACATGGTAAAGCAAAACACTCCATTAACACTCCATAATAACTCACACATGTAGACGAAAATAACATCTTATATGTCTAGGATCTTTCAAATATGTAGTCAGCCAAACAAAAAGCTTATGTACGTAATGATCCACATATTCACCAGGGTAACAAAATAGTGAACAAAAGAACAAAAGAAAACAAGGTCTCATGTGTGAGACGTTCGGGTTGACTCCACGACTTAACTTCCTCTCATATCTTTCATTGAGGTTGGGTTGGGACATCTCTTTGCTCACCTACACACATGTAAATGATAGTGAGCGATAGCCCAGTGAATAATATCAAAATAAAGGAGTTACATGAATGAAACTTGTAGCAAACATATCAAACAGCCATAAGCCCAATTATGTTTCCATCTAATACATCGAATGGCCTTGGGCCCAAACATATCAAACGGCCTTGGCTCCAATTCGTTCGGGTCAAACCAATCATTCATGTCAAATGACCTTTGGCCCAATTATAATATTCAAACAGTCTTTGGCCCAATCATTTATGTCAAACGGCCTTTGGCCTAATCATTTACATCAAATGGCCTTTGGCCTATCATTCATATCAAATGGCCTTTGGCCTAATTATAGTATTCAAACGGCCTTTGGTCCAAGCATTTACATCAAACGGCCTTTGGCCTATCATTTATATCAAACGGCCTTTGACCTAATTATAATATTCAAACGGCCTTTGGCCCAATTATTTATGTCAAACGGCCTTTGGCCCATCATAATAATCAAATGGCCTTAGGCCTAATTCAATTCCATACTCGTATCCATGTGTGTCTCGTACCCTTGATCATGATCATATTTGTATTCAATTAGTTTTATGCAAAAGATTGTCATTGGAAATATTCATCCATAATCCAACATACAAATCCATAAGGTTCATACAGAAGTAACGTTTGTAAAATAACGTATTTGAACATATCTTTACTAAGATATTACTCACAGTGATCTGTTAGATGATTCGCCCTTGCGCTTGACCCTACATATATCATAAACATAATGGGTCACAAGCGATTCAATCCGTTCTTAATATATATTCCTCTTAGGCCTCTTTCTTATCCTTTTTGATCATTTACAATGCTCAATGTATGCCTAAGACTGCTTAGAGATGAAAGAGAACGGAGAAATAAATCACAAAACAACTTTTCAAAATTTCTGAAACAGGGCTCTCCGCTTGAGTGTAGCTTTTGCCGCTTAAGCAGATCCTTTTGGTCTGCAAAAGTACTGCTTGCCTCATTTTTGCGCTCGAGCGTGACTTTGGATGCTTGAACATAATTTCTCACGCTTGAGTAGACATCAATGTCTGCAAAAATTTTGGAAGCTCGATTTCTACGCTCGAGCGGCACTTTCCCCACTCGAGTGGACAAGCCGAATTCTGGGTTTTCCAGAACTCTGTTTGAAGCTCAAACTTGATATTCAAAGGTCCAAAACTCATGTTTTTGGTACAAAAACATGGGGAGACATTATATAACATAAGAACATAGGTAATTTGGAACCAATTTGTCTAAAATCATGGTTTGTCTCTCAAATCATTTCAAATTCTTCTTGTCAATTTCAAAACTCAAATGATCAAGCTCTTTATTTACATGAATCATGCATGCATGTAAAATATTGACTTTAATTCCATTTCAACTAGTACAAGTGGTGCTCAAAATCATGAAGCTCAAAAAAAATATGCATGCATGTGAAATTTGGTGCTCAATTCTTCATGTTCAATATGCCTCATGCTTGTGCATATAGACGTCAAATTCTTCATATCCATCTTAAATCTTGTTCTTGATTACCATTTAACTTTGAATTCACAAAATTACAAACTCAAACTCACGAATTTATGCTCAATTACTCGTCTAGGAGCTTCAACCTTCACAATTTTAGCTAGTTCTGGAGTCTAGCCTTTCAAAACTTGAGTTCTCTTGCAAAATCTTCAAGAATGGCTCCTTTCTCTCTCTAAATTCGGTTCACCCTCTCTCTCTAGAGTGTAGAATCTGATTTGATCTAAAAAATATGAGCTTAAGCATGCTTAGCTCATTTATATAGGCTTTCCCTAATTAAACTTGATTAGGGTTAATTAATTGTGCCTAATTCAATCAGTTGAATCTAATAATTTTGATCCGAATCAATTTTCAATTAAATTTCACCGTAGGCTCTAAAAATTATGCTAATCACAATGGTGTAGTCAATTTCGGTTTCTGTGGCCGATAAGGCCTTCAATTTTCAGTTTACCATAGTAAGTTGAATAGATCTTCCTACGATGAATAGATGTAAGGCCAAAACCACATAAAATCATACAATTAACACCCAAATTCAAATTAATCACATAATCACAACATAATCATGATTAATTAACTTAACATAAGACAGGGTTATCACAATCTTCCCCCCTTTAGGAAGTTTGGTCCTCCAAATTTATTTTACCTCCGTCCGAAAATAAATGTGAGTAGCGTAGTCGCATTTCATCCTCCTTTTCCCATGTGGCATCGTTCCCATAGTGTTACTTCCATTCTACCTTTACCATCGAGATAGACTTGTTTCTCAATTGTCTCACTTGCCGGTCAATGATTCGTTCTTGCCATTCTTCGTATTCCATATTTTCATCCAGAGCTATCCGGTAGTAATCAATCACATGAAACGGATCTCAAAGATAACCCCTTAACATTAATACATGGAACACATTATGTATTTGCTCGAATCCCGGTGACAAGGCAATCCTATGTGCAACTGGACCAAGTCTTTCCAGAATTTGAAATGGCCCAATGTAACGGGGTGACAATTTTACCCTTCTTACCGAATCTTATCTGGCCTTTCATCGGAACCAGCTGAACAAATACATGATTACCAACCTCGTACTCAAGAGGTCTTCTTCAAACATCTGCATAATTCTTTTGCTGGCTTTGTGCTGTCTTGAGCCTTTATTGGATGATTTTAATCTTCTCAGAAGTATCTTGCACAATTTTGGGCCCAAATAAGCTCTATCTCTGACTTCTGTCCAACAAATTGGTGATCCACACTTTCTGCCATACAAGGCTTTGTATGGTGCCATACCGAAATTAGAGTGTAAGCTATTATCGTAAGTGAAGTCTGCCAATGGTGAGAAGGTTTTTCCAACTTCCTTGAAGTCTAATGCACATATTTGAAGCATTTCTTCTAAAGTCTAAATAGTTCTCTCTAACTGTATATCGGTTTGAGGGCATAAAACAATGTTGTATCTTCATTCTGTTTCCATTCCCCTTTGTCATAGAAATTTAATCCATTACTCAACCATTCTACAGTTCATGTTTCGATTCAGTATTCAATTCAGTGACTCATCACAGTTACCCAAGGTTAGTTGAGAGTCATCAGGAATATAAAGTGGATCCAGATACTGATTTCCAAGCCAACAAAGGTAACAACGAAGCAATTAACCACACAATGTACATAATTCAGGTATCCTCATAGCATCGATTGTAAAGTACAATAATACTGAAGCAATCAATTTCTAACATGATACATGTGTTCTCAATCATTCAACAGTTTAAAATTCAGTTCAATATTTAATTCCCTGTTCCATCAAGTCTTTGCACATTATTTGATAGTCATCAAAAGTATAAAGCAATTCATATATTAATCCCATGACATCAAAGGTAATATCAAAATAGTCAATCACATGTTAAATACAATTTACACATCCCCAAAGCCCCAATTGTAGAATACAATGGCACTGAGCAGTTATTTACAGGGCGTATTGAATTCACACACTTTCAGATAGTCGAGGTTTTCTAATCCCAATAGTGTTCACAATCAAAATGGTTCGCGATTAACAATTACCGTAACATGAATGCCCAAAATCCACTAACACTGAAGCAACTATTCTTCCATACAAAACATATTTTGATTATTCAAAGATAAATGTTCAATACTATTTATAATCAAATCGATCTGCCGTTATCGGTTCCCATAGTGTCAAATAAATAAGAATACAGTAATATAGATGTAGTCATTCCTTAAAACATTCAATCACTGGATTTGCACAATTCAGTTCATCTATAACACACATGTCCCCAATAGTTGAAGGTTGGTTCTCAATGGTGTTCATGGTTAGATCGGTCTGTTGATAGCCCACATAAAGTCTTCTAAATAAGTCAAGTACTACAAACGGATTCAAGTTTTGGATTCATCAATTTTCTTGTCAAGTATAATTCGGTCATTCGTTCGTGAACAATTCGTATTCTCCCTTAAACAAAATCAAATCAGATAGAGATTCTTATCAAATCAATTCAGGAAAAGGTCTTGTCAAATTAGATCAAACAAAGGTCCCATCAAATTATATTAGATGAAGGTTCTATAAGGCCAAATCAAACAAAAGTCTATCAGATCGAATCAGATAAAAGTTTTATCAAATCATTCTCAAATAGGGTACATTTGGTTCGGTAGGGTATACTTCGTTTGGTTAGGTACATAGTCAATAGTTTCACAACTGTCCTAAATTCATCAGTTCCCAAAGTCATATCAAAGTCATGCATCATAACGATTCATATCAAAGTATTTCAGGTCATGTACAATATGGTATTGTCCACATAATTTCACATGTAGGTGTACAGGCACGCAGTTGTTCATATCAGGAGGTATGTATCATACTCAATATAGCAGTTCCTAAATAAGTTTTGCATGTAAGTATATGGTACACAATAACGCATTATATAAAGTTCTTCGGTTGCACATAATATAGGGTTCGCTATGCAGAAATTCCAAATCAGTCATATAGTCACAAAAGCATAGGTTTACAAGTCGAGTCTAGTCTAGTCACATAGTCCAATCAATTTTTACCAATCAAAGTACACAATCTCACAATTTTAGAGTTCATTATTTGGAGTGCCCAACTTAGTCGCACATTCATAGAGTCATATCCCCAATATGTACTTCATAAATTTCCCAAATGGAGCAGATACATACAATAAATAAGGTATTGATCCTGTGGATCTAACCAATCTAGATACATATGTAGCAGATATGAAAGAACGCGCCAAATCGAATCAAATACTATCTACACATGCACTAGTCCAGAATCAATCAACACATAGGCATTCATTTATAAACAGTATAGATACCTGAGATGACGGTCACAGTATTTTGAGTGTTTTTTGGGATGAGTGCAACTATTCTATCTTGATTACTAGTTCTTGCCATTGGTACGAATCCAGCTGAGACATCGGGTCTATTCCCATTTTGTTCAGTTCAGGGACAATTCCTTACCATATGGTCCATTTCACCACACCTACAACAAGCCTCAGAAATTCGGTAACAAACTTCTCAGTGTTTCTTAGCACATTCGTTACATGTTGGTGCTATATTCCTTGTAGAGTTTGAAGTGCGTGATGATCTCATATTTTGCTTTTTAAATGATCTTTCCTTTGAGAAAAAGCCTTGCTTCTTGCTTTTCCATTCAGAAGATCGGTTCATGTTAGCTTCGGTCATTAATGTTTGGTCTAGCACTTCAACATATTTTGTGACTTCTAACACATTCACTTGGTGCTATTGCTCTGGTGATGGAAAAGGTTCTTGTTGTAGCAGTAACTGAAGTTGTTGTCTTAAGATCTCTGCCATTTCTTGTACTTATTCTTTCCAGTCTATCAAGTCGGGCTGTGGAAGAGTCTGCCAACTCATATGTCCTTATTTTGTCCATGATCTACACAAACTCTTATCAAGCCAAGCCATGTACGGAAATGCCCAGTACAGAAACAAACACAGATGCATATAGGCATATTTGCATATAGGTACATCGTTTCATATTCACATCTTACGTATCGTCAAGACACAAATAATCACATGCATAGCAGATGATTGCATACTTATCAGGTATTGCGTGTTGAACACTTGCTAGATAATTGCACACTTAACCATATTCATATTCCGCATATACATCCATTTGCAGAATCGAATGCACATAAGTAATAATTCATGATTCACATGTTCATGTACTTGCATTATAATAAAAACAAAACTTGCTTGTACGCATTCACACAACAATTCATATCTCACGTAATCATATGTTCTCAATGCATACAAGCATGTATTTATCAAATGGATGCACCATAAGTCTTTTCAAGGCACCATAAGTCTTTTCAACACACCTTATGGCTCATTTGGACAAGTGTGTGAGTTATTAACTTGTGCTCTGATACCACTCTATCATGACCCGAACTCGCCCCTTGGATTAAGGTCATAACCGGCCAGTAATCAAGGGATTACCTATGGCCTCAAACTTGATCAAACATATTTTCAATAGAATAAGGGGCTAAAATGGAAGCAGACTTAAAAATTTTATCCAATGAGCTATGCTTACATGGTAAAGCAAAACACTCCATTAACAATCCATAATAACTCACATATGTAGACGGAAATAACATCTTATATGTCCAAGAACCTTCAAATATGTAGTCAACCAAACAAAAAGCTTATGTACATAATGATCCACATATTCACCAGGGTAACAAAATAGTGAACAAAAGAACAAAAGAAAACAAGGTCTCATGCGTGAGATGTTCGGGTTGACTCCACGACTTAACTTCCTCTCATATCTTTCACTAAGGCTGGGTTGGGATATCTCTTTGCTCACCTACACACATATAAATGAGAGTGAGCGATAGTCTAGTGAATAATATCAAAATAAAGGAGTTACATGAATGAAACTTGTAGTAAACATATCAAACAGCCATAAGCCCAATTATGTTCCTATCTAATACATCGAACGGCCTTGGGCCCAAACATATCAAATGGCCTCGGGCCCAATTCGTTCGTGTCAAACAGCCTTCAACCCAATCATTCATGTCAAACGGCCTTTGGCCTAATTATAATATTCAAACGGCCTTTGGCCTAATCATTTATGTCAAACGGTCTTTGGCCCATCATTCATATCAAACAACCTGTGGCCCAATCATAATATTCAAACTGCCTTTGGCCCAATCATTTACATCAAACGGCCTTTGGCCCATCATTCAGATCAAATGGCCTTTGGCCTAATCATAATATTCAAATGGCCTTTGGCCCAATCATTTACATCAAACGTCCTTTGGCCCATCATTCATATCAAACGGCCTTTGGGCCAATCATAATATTCAAACAACCTTTGGCCCAATCATTTATGTCAAACGGCCTTTGGCCCATCATAATAATCAAACGGCCTTAGGCCAATTCATTTCCATACTCGTATCCATGTGTGTCTCGTACCCTTGATCATGATCATATTTGTATTCAATTAGTTTTATGCAAAAGATTGTCATTGGAAATATTCATCCATAATCCAACATACAAATCCATAAGGCTCATACAGAAGTAACGCTTGTAAAATAATGTACTTGAACATATCTTTACTAAGATATTACTCACAGTGATCTATCGGATAATTTGCCCTTGCGCTTGAACCTACATATATCATAAACATAATGGGTCACAAGCGATTCAATCCGTTCTTAATATACATATTCCTCTTAGGCCTCTTTCTTATCTTTTTTGGTCATTTACAATGCTCAATGTATGCTTAAGAGTGCTTAGAGGTGAAAGAGAACGGAAAAATAAATCACAAAACAACTTTTCAAAATTTCTGAAATAGGGCTCTCTGCTTGAGCAGACCCCTTTGGTCTGCAAAAGTACTGGTTGCCTCATTTTTGCACTTGAGCGTGACTTTGGACGCTTGAGCTGAGAGTCAAAACATGAGACTGGGCGCCCGAGCGTAATTCCTCACGCTCGAGCGGACGTCAATATCTGTAAAAATTCTAGGAGCTCGATTTCTACGCTCGAGTGGCACTTTCCTCGCTTGAGCAGACAAGCCAAATTTCTGGGTTTTCCAGAACTCTGTTTCAAGCTCAAACTTGATATTCAAAGGTCCAAAACTCGTGTTTTTGGTACAAAAACATGGGGAGACATTATATAACATAAGAACATAGGTAATTTGGAACCAATTTGTCTAAAATCATGGTTCATCTCTTAAATCATTTCAAATTCTTCTTGTCAATTTCAAAACTCAAATGATTAAGCTCTTTACTTACATGAATCATGCATGCATGTAAAATATTGACTTTAATTCCATTTCAAATAGTACAAGTGGTGCTCAAAATCATGAAGCTCAACAAAATTATGCATGCATGTGAAATTTGGTGCTCAATTCTTCATGTTCAATATGCCTCATGCTTGGTTATGCAAATTCATGACAATTCATGGTAATTCTATACATGCGTGTGCATATAGACGTCAAATTCTTCATATTCATCTTAAATCTTGTTCTTGATTACCATTTAATTTTGAATTCACAAAATTACAAACTCAAACTCATGAATTTATGCTCAATTACTCATCTAGGAGCTTCAACCTTCACAATTTTAGCTAATTCTAGAGTCTAGCCTTTCAAAACTTGAGTTCTCTTGCAAAATCTTCAAGAATGGCTCCTTTCTCTCTCTAAATTCGGTTCACCCTCTCTCTCTAGAGTGTAGAATCTGATTTAAGCTAAAAAATATGAGCTTAAGCATGCTTAGCTCATTTATATAGGCTTTTCCTAATTAAACTTGATTAGGGCTAATTAATTGTGCCTAATTCAATCAGTTGAATCTAATAATTTTGATCCGAATCAATTTTCAATTAAATTTCACCGTAGGCTCTAAAAATTACGCTAATCACAATGGCGTAGTCAATTTCGGTTTCTGTGGCCAATAAGGCCTTCAATTTTCAGTTTACAATAGTAAGTTGAATAGATCTTCCTACGATGAATATATGTAAGGCCAAAACCACATAAAATCATGCAATTAACACCCAAATTCAAATTAATCACATAATCACAACATAATCATGATTGATTAGCTTAACACAAGATAGGGTTATCACACATACCTGCTCGAATGGGGTGGAATTCACCCGACCTGACATTTATGTGGGGTGAGAGTGGATTATATTTTGGTCACCAGCAATGGGAGTGGGGGGGGGGTGGAGCGGGGGAGTGGGGTATCGCATCTCCCGATCCAAACCCTACCCGATATAGTTAATAATATATAAAAAATAAATAATATATTTGTATATATCTAATATAATTAGATATAAAAAAGGATTACTAAAAGTCTATGGTTCTATTTAAATATAAATAAATAATAATCTTAAAAATCTCATTGTTTATATATATGGAAATAAGAGAAATTATTTAGTGTGTTAAGAATTTAAATGGTTATCGATTTTTTTGGCTATTTGAAATGCGATCAGGTATCCGCCGGGGTTGGGATAGGGTTGAAAAGTTCCACCTGTAGTAGGGTTGGGGGGGAGGAGGCGGGGGCGGGAGTAGGGTTTGAAAGCGGGGGCAGAGGCAGGGGCAGGGGTGGGGGCGGGGGCTGGGACCGGGACCGGGCCAGGCTGGGCCGAGGACGAGGGATAAGAAACCCGTCCCGTGGCCATCCCTACCTCCAACTTGGTCGAATGATTTTAAAGAGATTTTTGAGATAGAAAATGAAGATGGTGTTTTGAGATGATAAAGTTGGAGATGGTTTTTGTTGGAAATTTGGTTTATATAGGCTTATTTTGGGCCGACTTTGAGCCCAAATTTGAGGGGGGCCCACACATCTTTTGGGGTGGGTCTAAAGAGGTGACGTGTTCCTTGCCGCATGGCAAGTCACACGGTGAAGATGGTTCATCAAAACCATTTATGAGTGAATGGAAAATTGACGTCGTTTTTGGATTCATGGAATGGACAATTAAAGAATAAAATATGGGTTTCTTTGTAAGGCTTGTCCCACATTGAAACTTTAAGTGAGCTTATTTGGTATATAAGCTCTAGGTGGGAATACTTGGTTTGGGCCCCAAGGGGCACCCCAAGTTTGTAGAAGGGAGGAGTTATGGATAAAGTGAACCTTGGCTCAAACTACCACACACGCGTGCGTGTGCCGCCGCCATCGTCCATTTGACTAACCGTGCCGGGCGTAGGTGTGGGTTGTAGGTGGGTCGGGTCGGTCCTAACTTTAATTTTTGGATAAAATTTATTTTAAATTTTTCTAAAAATACTTGCGGAAAAATTAATTTTTTTGAATGAAATGAATTCAAATTTGAATTCAGTTTTTATTCTAAATTCTTTCCTCCTTTGGTCTAGTTCTAGCAAGTCCAGCAAGTTCAAAAAAAACCAAACAGATTTGGTTTTTTTCTAGGACAGATTCAAATTGCCCAGCAGTTTCTGAATAGATATGAAATTGCTACAGTTATCTGTTCAAAATTTGAATTGTATCTGTTGTACCTATTCATTCAAAAACCTACCTGTTCAGTTTGAATTTCAAACATGTTCGGGTCTATATATACCAGGCCATTTCCAGCAGTCAAGTGATTCCGAAAATCATCTTCTTGCCCTTTTTTTGCTCTCTTGCATAGATATATTCTTCATATTATGTAGGAAAAAATTCAGAGAGTATAGAACATAGGTTTTTGTTCACCGTACAAATTATTTGGATTGCTATTACAATTTGTGAAGATCATTGTATCTTGGGAGATAGATGCCATTAGTCCGTAAACACCGAAGCAGGGTGAATTTGTAAAATAAATTCTGTAAGTAATTTATTTTTATTTGTTTGATTTGTTTCAAGTTATTTATTTTACATAGAAGATTGTTTCAAAAATCTTAAGACAGATTCGAATTATTCTGTTTATACAGAATTTTTTGTTTGTTTCCTTTTCTCTTTTCTTTTTCTTACAGAAATTATTTTCTTTGGTTTTACAAAGAAATATTCTGGCTGGAAAAACAAATAGTAGTAATATACTGTTTGACAAATAGTAGTAATATACTGTTTATTTTGTTTGACAACTAGTAGTAATGTAACGCCGCAAATTTCTAGCCCAAATGATAATGCAATAATCATAGCTCTCTTAAAGGAAAATCAAATATAACTTCCCATACTTGCATTACATAATAATAATAGTTCCTTATGCAATATTACATTGATTCAACAACAAGTAAATAACCAAATAAGCACCCCCAAGGGTTTACAATCTTCCAAGGCTTAAGTCCGGTTACACAAATGGTTATTCAAACCCACACATACATAGCCCTTGGCTTACAAATAGGATCACAGCAAATGAGAACTTTTGTGTTCTCAACACACACATCTCCATACCCTAAATTAGGAGGATTCATTACATCTTTTCCTGCACAAAAATCCGGTAGGGTGAGCATAAAGCCCAGTAGGAAATCGTTAACAAAGTATATACATTTTATACAAGTCTCAAGAGATGAATGCACATGCCATACTATGTTCTTTTAAAAGTAAGGCACATCTTCTTCATTGTGAAAATCATCATGCTCAATGATGTCATGCAACTCCAACTGTTCAAAATTAACCAATTTAACTCAAGGGGCGGTAAATACAACTCTGGTAATCCCTAGGTCGGTGTTTGCAAGTAGACTATACAAGTACTACCAATTGTCATTTTTACCGGTATTAACCAGAAGGCTCAACACCTATCCGCGCGACTTTTGGTTTTTTCACCAAGGACACTCAGGACAACTTAAACCAATTTCATCTACACCACCTATCAAGACTTACCACCGTATTTACCCCAAAACCATTTCATGACAATTCGCTTCCCAACATTCTTTTCTCAATGCAAGGTTTTCAAATCAATGTTCAAAGTTTAATGCAATCAAATGAATTGATATGCCAATGCAACAATAATTCTTCCATTTTCAATTCTTCCACACAATACTATTATTGTGATCAAAATTCCCATTTCTCCTTTCCATGCCATTTCACAAGATGAATAGATACACATTGATTCCATCATTCAAGTACCTTTCATTCAAGGCGATAACACCCATTTCCCACATTTTGAGCATTCTCTACAAATTAGCCATTTCAAGACTAAATCAACATTTTGAATAAAAATTTCCAAAATGAACGACTATTCCCATATTTCACAAAATTCATCATTTATATATGTAAACGAGCAATCTTCAAAACATCCATTTATTTTAACATCTTTCAAAAAACCCCTATTTCTAGGTTTTCTCACCAAAAGCATTCATCTCCAAAATATTTAGAAGGATCTCACCAAAATTATCTTTCTTCAATCGATATAATTCAAACCTCAATTTCCATTTTTAAAAGGGAAAAGAAAATAAACCCACTTTCAAAATTACTCTTCTTCTTGAATCAACAATCCATTTTTTCAAAACAAATCAAAGGATGATTTCGAAAATCATCTAGATATTGCAAAAACATATATATAACTTAAAGGAAAGTCCCTACCTCAAGTTTGGAGAAGAAAAGAGTTGGAACCCCAAAATCAACGATGCTAAAACTCTATCTCCACTGAACACAACGTAGCCCTCGCCTAGATAACCAACTTTGATGAAGAACTTGGATCTAAATCCTAATGGATTTGGAGAAATCAAAGATCTTGTGAGGTTTCCGGTAGGAAATATAGAGAGAAGGAGAGGAAATGCTTTTAGAGAGAGACAGATATACAAAAGTGATACAACTCTAGCCCAAAAAGAGGAGAAAAGAGAAAAAATTCGGATCTACCTACCTCCCGCACGTGCGGCCAACACCCCCGCACCTGCGGCCCTTCTTCCTCCGCACCTCAGCCGCACTTGCTTTTTTAGCAGTGTGCAAGCTGCCATTCAGCCTCAATCCACACGTGCGGCTTGTCCTCCCACACGTGCGGCCCTGGTCCTCATCCCAGAAATCTTTCAGTTCAACTCCTGATGCTCCGGACCGACCTCGCACCCTCCGAGAGAAATGAAATCCAACACCAGAATAAACAATGACGAGAACTTTTGAGAAAAACTTCTAAACACAACGAACTCAAACGAACAACAAGACTCCAGGTAAAACTTGTCCTCTAACAAGGTAAGCCCAAAGGTAAACAAAGAGGAACAAGAACACACAACGAAAACCGGTCATCACAACCTCCCCACCATAGGAAATTTCATCCCCGAAATTAGATTGAATTACTCAAACAAAGATTTTCAAGCGATCAAAACCATGCTATTACATTTTCAAAAATCAATTGAAGTGTTACAAAAATATTTTTCTGTGTGGAATTAATTTGTTTAAATAAAATTTTATTTTATTTTCAAATTAATTGAAAATAAAAGTTATAATTCTTGTTTCTTTTATTTTTACGGAATTTAATTCTGTAGTTTTGGTTTAAATTTTCTGTGCAGTATACAATTCTTATTATAATTTTGTTTTATAATTTATAATTCATGGTTACTGAAACTAATGCTCAAACAAGTATTGCTGTGGTGGCTGCCATTGCTCCAACTCTTTCTCCTCTTATGACTGTACTAGTTAATCACGGTAAAAAGCCAGAGAAGTTCTTAGGAATTGATTTTAAAAGATGGCAGCAGAAAATGCTGTTCTATCTTACTACTCTCAAACTGGCGCGTTTTCTTCGTGAGAATGCTCCTACTCTGAAAGAGGATGAAACCGACTGGCAAGTGGTTGCTACGGTCGATGCCTGGAAACATGCTGATTTTCTTTGCTGGAACTACATCTTGAACGGACTTGACAACACATTATACAACGTCTACAGTTCTATCAAGACGGCAAAGGAACTTTGGGAAGTCTTTGGAGAAAAAATACAAGACAGAAGATGCTGGCTCGAAGAAATTCATAGTAGGCAAATTTCTGGACTTTGTGATGGTTGATTCTAAGACTGTGATTAGCCAAGTTCAAGATCTCCAACTCATTTGCATGGAATTCATGCACAATGCAGGTCTCTCAATGAATCCTTCCAAGTTGCTGCCTTAATTAAAAAATTACCACAAGGCTAGAAGGAATTCAAGAACTACATCAAACATAAGTGCAAAGAAATGTCTTTAGAAGAATTGATTGTGAATTTGAGGATTGAGAAGGACAACCACAATTCTGAAAAGTGGGTTGGTAAGCATCCAATGGAGTCTAAGGCAAATGTGGTGGAACATGCTCCAAAAGCAAAGAAATGGAAATATTCTGGAGAAAGTTTCGCACAAGGCTCTAAAGAAAGGGAAAATAAGAAGTACAAGTTCAATGGCAAGTGTTACATCTATGACAAAAAGGGACATCAGGCCAAAGATTGTCGTAGCAAACGCAAAGGCAAATGAAGATCAAGCAAGAAGCCTGCTCAAGCCAATATGACCGAAGTGGACAAAATTTCCAATGGTGTTGATGACATAAATCTTTTTGCAGTTGTTTTCGAGGCAAACCTTGTTGAAAATCCTAAAGAATGGTGGGTGGACACTGGTGCTACTCGCTACATCTCTGCCAACAAAAAGATGTTCACATCTTATTCAGTAGTGGACAACGGTGAATAACTTTTTATGGGCAACTCCTCGACTTCTAAAGTTGAAGGACAAGGAAAGATTGCTCTAAAGATGACATATGGAAAGGAACTCACTCTCAACAATGTGCTGCATGTAACAGACAGTTGCAAGAATCTACTCTTCGGATCTCTGCTGAGTAAAAATGGGTTTAGGCTAGTGTTTGAGAGTGATAAATTGGTACTTACTAAGAATGTGATGTATGTAGGAAAATGTTACATGTCTGATGGCCTTTTCAAAATGAATGTAATGACTGTCGTATCCTATGTTATTAATAAAAATACATCTTTTTTGTACTTGCTTGAGTCTTCAAATTTATGGCAAGGTAGACTTGGACATGTTAATTATGGATCTTTTCATAGATTAATTAATATGGAATGTTTACCTAAATCTGACATTGATTTAAATCATAAATGTGAAATTTGTGTTGAGGCAAAATTATCCAAAACTCCTTTTCATTCAATTGAGAGAAGTACAGAACCACTTGAATTAATTCATAGTGACATTTGTGATTTTAAATCAATTCAAACTAGAGGTGAGAAAAAATATTTTATCACTTTCATAAACGACGATACTAGATATAGTTATGTTTGTTTAATTCAAACCAAGGATGAAGCTTTGGAAACTTTCATTCAATACAAGAATGAAGTTGAAAATCAACTTGGTAAGAAAATTAAGAAACTTAGAAGTGATAGAGGTGGTGAATATGAATCACCTTTTGGTGAATTGTGTAAAGAACATGGAATAATTCATCAAACCATCACTTCTTACTCACCTTAGCAAAATTGAATTGCTGAAAGGAAAAATAGGACGCTGAAAGGAAAAATAGGACTTTAAAAGAAGTGATGAATGCCATGATAATAAGTTTTGGATTATCTCAGAACTTGTGGAGGGAAGCAATACTTTCAGGTAATTATATACTTAATAAAGTACCCCGTAAGAAAGTGAATCAAACACCTTATGAAATGTGGCATGAGAGAGTACGATCCTACAAATACTTAAAAGTGTGGGGGTGTTTTGCTAAATTGGCTATTCCTAGTTCTAAAAAGAGTAAGATAGGTCCTAAAACTGTTGATTGCATTTTCATTGGTTATGCCAAGAATAGTAATGCATATCGGTTTTTGATTCATAAGTCAGAACATTCCGAAATGCATATAAATACTATTATTGAATCTCAGAATGCATCATTCTTTGAACATATATTTCCAAACAAGACTGGATAAGAGACTAGTGCTAATAAAAGATCTTATGATGCTATTAGTAGTCATGATCAAGAACAAGATCAAGAACGAACAAGAGATAGATCAAAATGAGGAAGAGGAACCTATGCGTAGTAAACATGCTAGAACTTCAAAATCTTTTAGTCCAGATTTTCCTAACATTTTTGTTAGAAAATGATCCTTTAACTTTTAAAGAAGCTATGTCTAGTCCTGAAGCTCCTTTATGGAAAGAGGCTGTCAATAGTGAAGGTTGAATCCATCTTGCAAAATCACATTTTAGAATTGGTGGATTTGCCACTAGGTTGTAAGCCTCTTGGGTACAAGTGGATTTTCAAAAGAAAAATGAAAGCGGATGGATCAATTGATAAATACAAGGCAAGACTTGTGGTCAAAGGTTTTAGACAAAAAGAAGGTCTTGATTACTTTGACACATACTCACCGGTTACTAGAATAATATCCATTAGAATGCTAATTGCTATTGCATCATTGTACAATCTAGAAATTTATCAAATGGATGTAAAAACCGCTTTCTTAAATGGTGATTTAGATGAAGAAATCTACATAGAACAACCAGAAGGATTTTCTGTTCCAGGAAAAGAAAAGGATTTTCTGTTTCAGGCAAAGAAAAGAAAGTGTATAAATTGGTTAAATCATTATATGGTTTAAAACAAGCGCCAAAGCAATGGTATGAAAAATTTGACAAAGCAATGATGTCAAATGGATTCAAAATTAATGAATGTGACAAATGTGTTTATATTAAAAACACAAACAACGGTTATGTTATAGTATGTCTTTATGTGGATGATATGCTCATCATAGGTAGTAATAATGATATGATTAAAACTACCAAGAAAATGTTGAATAAACATTTTGACATAAAGGACATAGGGATTGTTGATGTCATACTTGGTATGAAAATTACCAAAACATCAGAAGGTTATGCTTTGTCACAATCACATTACATTGAGAAAATACTTGACAAATTTAGCAAAGATGATGATCATCTTGCTAGAACACTTGTGAATGTTAAAATTTTTTTTTCTAAGAATGTATAGGAAAGTATTTCTCAATTAGAGTATGCCCAAATTATTGGAAGCTTAATATACTTGATGAACTGCACTCGCCCGGATATAGCTTATGCAGTAAGTAAATTAAATAGATATACAAGTAACCTAGGAGTAGAACACTGGAAAACAATTATAAGGGTTCTAAGATACCTCAGATTTATTCGTAACATTAGGCTTAATTATAGTAGATATCCAGCAGTACTTGAAGGATACTGTGATGCAAATTGGATATCGGATACTAGAGACTCAAAATCCACCAGTGGGTATGTCTTCACTCTTGGTGGGGTGGCTGTATCTTGGAAATCTTCCAAACAGACTTGCATAGCTAGGTCTACTATGGAATCAGAATTCATAGCTTTAGATAAAGCTGGAGAAGAAACAGAATGGCTTCGTCACTTCCTTGAAGATATTCCAATATGGCCAAAACTGGTGCCTGCTATATGCATACATTGCGATAGTCAACCAGCAATAGGTAGCGCATAGAGTCATATGTATAACGGTAAGTCATGACACATTCGTCGTCGACATAACACCGTAAGACAACTACTCTCTAATGGAATTATTTCCATTAAATATGTGAAGTCTAAAGACAACATAGCGGATCCACTAACCAAAGGGTTAGCAAGAGAGTTAGTTGAGAATTCATCAAGGGGAATGAGACTTAAGCCTATTAAATAAGAGTTACCACAATGGCAACCCAACCTAATTGATTGAAGATCCTAAGATCTAGGTTCAAAGGGACAACCGAGTTGTGTATAACTCATAAGGATCACTAGGGAGTCAAACTCCTATCCATTTCTATGACGAAATAGTGACGTCTGCAGCATTTTAAGTTAAGTAATACTTTTAATGATTCTTATATCTAGGTATACCTAGTGGAGTATGGCAAGATACTCTTCATAAGAATCACATATATAAGTGTGAACTGGGCTAGTTCTATGAGATTTGTGAATGGCTACAATTCTCCAGAGCACTCATGAAAGACCAGATTGTTCAAGGCCAAAATGAACACAATAGTGAGAACTAAACTGTGTCTGGGGATATACTGTGTAAGTTCTATTGTCTTGGTTTACACAAATGGATGAACAGTTCAAGACATCATGTTCACTAGTTAGCTAGTAAATCTGATAGTGTCTTACTAGGGAAGGTTCAAAGCCAAAAGCTACCTACTTTTGCAGAATATTTCCAATTTTTGTACTCTCTATAATTAGATAATGTTATTGCATTTTTTCTCCATCATAATTCCATTCATGTGGGAGATTGTTTGAAATTTGGTTTTTATAGGTTTATTTTGGGCCAACTTTGAGCCCAAATTTGGGTAGGGCCCACACGTCTTTTGGGGTGGGTCTAAATAGGTGATGTGTTCCTTGCCGCATGGTAAGTCACGTGGTGAAGACGGTTCGTCAAAACCATTTATGAGTGAATGAGAAATTGGCATCGTTTTCAAGTTCGTGGAATGGACAATTAAAGAATAAAATGTGGGTTTCCTTGTAAGACTTGTCTCACATTGAAACTTTAAGTGAGCTTATGTGGGTATATAAGCTCTAGGTGGGAATACTTGGGTTGGGCCCTAAGGAGCACCCCAAGTTTGTAGAAGGGAGGAGTTATGGACAAAGTGAACCTTGGCTCAAACCACCACACATGTGCTCACGCACCGCTGCTATCGTCTGTCCGACCAGTCGTGCCGGACACGAGTGTGGGTTGTGGGTCGGGTCGGTCCTAACTTTAATTTTTGGACAAAATTTATTTAAAATTTTGCCAAAAATACTTGCGGGAAAATTAATTTTTTTGAATGAAATTAATTCAAATTCTCATTCGGTCCAGTTCCAGCAAGTCCAGTAGGTTCAAAAAAAGCCAAACAGATTCGGTTTTTTTTTTAGGACAAATTCAAACTACCCTGCAGTTTCTGAACAGATATGAAACTGTTGCAGTTATCTGTTCAAAATGTGAATTGTATCTGTTGCACCTATTCATTCAAAAACCTACCTGTTCCGTTTGAATTTCAAACTCGTTCGGGTCTATATATACCAAGCTATTTCTAGCAGTCAAGTAATTCCGAAAATCATCTTCTTGCCTTCCTTTTGCTCTCTTACATAGATATATTTTCATATTATTTTAGGAAAAAATTCAGAGAGTAAAGAACACAAGTTTTTGTTCGCCGTACAAATTGTTTGGATTGCTACTATAATTTGTGAAGATCATTGTATCCTAAGAAATAAACGCCATTAGTCCGTAAGCACCGAAGCGAAGTGAATCTGTCTTAAGGACAGAGTGTCACACACTCGACTTGATCTTTTTGTACTTTTACATTTTGGTAAAATAAATTCTGTAAGTAATTTATTTTTATTTGTTTGATTTGTTTCAAGTTATTTATTTTACATAGAAGATTGTTCCAACAGTTTTTACACAAAAGAAGTTTTTCCTTTCTTTTCTGTGCTAGCCCCTTATTTGGTTCTTATTAGAGAGAGTGTGTTGTCATTGTCAAAGTTTGTTAAAGCTATTCAAAAGATGCATCTGCTCTAGCCAGTTTCAACCGTCACATCTTAGGAGACAGATGCCGGCGTACCTCCAGCACCCATTGGGAAGGCAACAAATCTGTTTTAAAGAAACTATGGTTACACAGGTTTCGGTTTGCACCTCTTATTTTATTTCAGTTTATCATTTTATTCTAGCATATGTTTGTTTTATATTTTCATTCATCAATCTGTAATATCTGGGTTTCAATCATTCTTGTATTTTTAGTTCTATAGTTTATTCTGTAATTCATTCTTTAATACAAAAATAAACCAAATTGTTGTCATTCTATTTAGTTTATTTTATATTATTATTATTATTATTATTATTATTATTATTACTACGAAAAAATACCAACAATGTTCTCTTACTTTATTCCCAAGATAGGACTGGTGATATGACAACCAACACCAATGAAGTAGTCAGAAATTTTATGTAGAGGGGTCATTGCACAAGTTATCATCAATGTCATAATGTAAAGTTTTTAGTTATATGCAACTTATCAAAATCGACTTCCACATAATGTAGTTGAATTTTATGTATTTATAATCAGATCGAAAAAAATAATTAAGCATATCAAATTACATTTAAAAGTAAAAATTTAAGACATAAATACTATTGTTTTAACAAAATTCAAGCAAAATCTACACTTTTTACAAGTCTTAAACGTGTTTTCATTTTCGAAAATCACTACATGATAACCTTCATTATTTATTTAATACATTTTCTTTTTCAATATATGTAACCAAAAAATAATAAATAAATAAATAAATAAATAAAAAACTCCAAAAAGCACCAAACAAAATGCAAATGATTCTTCAAATATTAATATATGAAAATTTTGATTACATTTATACCTTCAATAAATATTAACCGTTAGTTAAATTGAATATGTTTCTAAATGTAACACATTCAATTTCAATAAATTAATTTATAAGACACAAAATATTTACTTTATGTGTTTTCTTTTATTCCATTGGGATCAAATTGTGAAATTGTTAGTAAAAATTTTGTTAACTCCCAATCGACAGGAATTGAACAATAACTCAAACTAAACAATCGACCAAACAAATCAAGCTACTGTATTTTTGATTCAATGCCTTAAAAGTAAAAGGACTTCTTTGGAACAAAATTTCAATCAACAACGAAAGTAACAAGATAAACAAAGACAATTTTAGATGAAACTATCTATGTTTACATGAGTCACAAGTTACAAAGAAACTACTCCTAATTTAAGAGAAATTACTCCTAAAATAAAACCTAAGTGTTGTTGTGTTGTTTGACGTCCCCTACTTGATCTCCCTTAACCTATAAATAGGCTCAGGCCCACAATTGTTAAAACTGCCCAAGGTAGTTATCTTCCACTCATGCACATTGCTATAATTAAATTACTCCTAAAATAAAAGCTAAGTGTTGTTGTGTTGTTTAACGTCCCCTACTTGATCTCCCTTAACCTATAAATAGGCTCAGGCCCACAATTGTTAAAACTGCCCAAGGTAGTTATCTTCCACTCATGCACATTGCTATAAAAGGAGGTGGAAGCTGAAGTTAAAGTTGAAGTTGAAGTTGGTGCCACATCCCTTACGAAATGCTACAAACTGCCACATGTTCATAACTTCCTTTAACTACTTGATGCTTTCCACGACTCTTGCACAAATAATAATAATAATAATAATAATAATAATAATAATATTATGTCAAAATCAATAGGCCATAATAAATTAGATTAGATTTAGTCATGATTGACAAAAAATAATTTATGGTGCAAACAAAAACCCATAAATTTTATTTTTACATTTCTTGATTCCATTGGTTCACTTCATAATAACTCAAAAAATTTAAAGAAAATCTATGTATACTTTAAAAATAAAAATAAAAATCAGCATTAGGTGGTGTCACTTGATAGCACTAGTAACCCTGTGGCTACACCCATCTCCATCACCCTTATACCATTACTACCTACTACCTACCATCATTTACAACCATTGTCACAAGATCACTACCATTGTGGTTGTCATTACCATTCTATTGGTACCTACACAACTATGGCCACTAAAATTTATAAATGCAAGATAATTTCAATATATATATAGTTTGTGATGAATGTAACAACTTAAGTCGGATAAGTAACATCTAAATACGAAGAGAGTTAAAAAAACTTGAACAAATTAAAAAAAAAAAAAAAAACTCACTAGAGATTGGTAATATGTGAAGCCACATTTTGCAGACTTTATATGGGGGTGTGCAGTGTAATTTGATATGGAATAAAACGTTGTTGTGGTGTAGTGAGTTTAGGAATACTCTCTCTCTCATTCATGCATACCTTATTATCTTTTTCTCTCTCCCCTCTTATTAACTGTCTCTCCTGCTTTTATAGTTGTGGTAATGTGGTTTGGAAATACTCTTGGATCCTGAAGGACGTTCCTGATCCTCTGATTGCCACCTGAAAAGGGATTAACACTCCGGTCGGGGGTGCCGAAATTAGCACTCCGACGGACAAGTCAGTATATGTCTCACGTTGGCTTATGTCTTAAGTTTCTTGGGGTTATCTCTCACATACCTTGTTTGGCTGATGTTCCTCTATTTATAACTTCTTTTGGGCCCCAGGGTCAAGCCCACTCTTAATCTTTTGTACGTTTATTTATTCGGTCCTTATTCAACTGGTTCTACGGCCGATTAGTTTATTCGGCTTTGGGATCATCCAGGACGGGGCTGAATACAGTATTTATCCTGATTATCCTCTGACCTGTTATTCAGCTTTCTCGCACGTACATCAAAATTATCCAGTGCCCATAATTGCCCCCCAAACATCCTATTAACACCAGTTAGATGACATGTTTGGTTTGGAACAGCGTGTTTGCTTTCGAACTTGAAAAGTCAAAGAAAAAATGGTGGTTAGCCTCATTCCAACGTGTGTCAGTACACGCTTTTTAGGCATTATTACATCTTCCTGCCTCTTCGTACGCTTCCTTCATTTAATGCGATTTGAAACTATGTTGTCCCTTCGAATGTATGTTTTTTGAATACTCAAAGCTTCTGGTCTGCCTTTTAGTATACCTCCTCCATTTCGCGACCTCTGTAACTTCCTTCTGTTTCTCATTGTCTCATCTACTTCTTGTAAGTTCTCTTCTCTTTCATTTTGAATACCATTTCCTTGTTTGTTTTTTATTTTAGCATACTCCTTGGACTGGCTAGGATGGCAAAACATTTGAAAGACCTCCTTTCTTCAGATCGAATTTCTGGCTTTCGACGCCATTTTTCTATCCCCGAAAAGATAAGATAAGGTGTAATCTGTCGGTCTAATAAAATTATTACACCTGACCTCCTCCTTATCTTCTTTGTAATATAAATAGGGATGGTCTCACCCTTGTTGAGACAGGTTGAATTTTCCATTTTCTTCTCTTTCTTTCTTTATTGTAATATTTCTCCAACCCCTCTTGTAAAATAGTCGTACTTCCTCTACTACAAATAATACTTAAGTTTCGCCGTGCACTCTCCATCTCCATGTCTGTAAGTGTGAATGCCCTCTGTTAATGCATTAGAGCAATATTTATCTTTATTACAATTCTGGCAACAACAGAAAGAATATTATCTTAATACACCTGTAGATCTCTATACTCAACAGTATATATCTGAGCGTATATCAGAGTGTAACCAGCGTATAGAAACGTTACAGACTCTGATACACGAACAGATAGTCGCGTGGGCGGCCAGTAGGCCTCCACCTCAACAGTAAATTATGAGATCATATATGCTGTAATTTATCTTGTTTATATAGATATTATGTGCAAGATTATTCCTGGGTTTGTGCTAATGTAAGGTTAATTAATTGTTAGGGTTAGTGGGATGTCACCCAAGTCGCGTTAGGATAGGTCGTAGAGCAGAGATTGCATGTGGACCCGTAAACCTGTAAATCGTTGACAGACGTGCTAGCCTAAACCTTTAAGGAGCACTTTAGTTGGCATCAGAGCCAGGTTTAATGTAGCACATAAAATACATATAAACATCATAAATTAGGCATATATGATCACAGCAAATCTATGGCAGAACCTACTCCGGAATCACCCGCAGAAACAACAGGTAATACATCAGTAACAACAGTAGGTAACACAGTTGCCTCAATAGCAGAAGCAGCCGAACTAGTGGCATATGAGGATGTCAAAGAAGCTTTAGATAAGTGGACAATCCCAACCGTAGATCCAAAAACCATTTACAAAATTGGACATTTTGACTTTACCAGTAGAAAGATTATCAAAACATTTGAGCATGCAGCTTATATCCAGAATAATGATGAAATCATAAGATTAATTCATATAAATGATTTTATCCCTTTTATCCGAAAATACAAGTACATCCATATAGGATTAGTACAGATTGCCTTTAAGCCTTTGACCCTTTTAGGTCAAAATACCAGTATACAATGCACACTACGAGATGGTAGATGCCTTAACTGGAGAGCTTCCTTGATGGGCGCTATTGAGACCAGCTTGTCTCATGGACCAGTCTATTTTGATATTTATCCAAATTTAAGCATAGCTATGTCTGATGCTAATCTTTCTGATGTTTTGGAACTCAGAGTTCTTACCCATGGTTATGAATATAAACCAGGATCACCTCCGTTCTCTGTTCATTCCAGAATATATCTTAAGGTACTGACTACCTTGAATCCATACACTCGTAAGAAATCCGAACCAGGACAAACAGTGTTAATTGACACCAATCTTTACAGTAGTCAAGTAGCAGTTCCTCGGTTAATCCCTTGGCAAAATATTACTTTTCCAGAACGATGGCATATTCCTAATGCTGTACCAGCTAGGCCAATCATTCGCCAAAATATAGATGATGTCATCCAGACTCAAGGAGGTAATGTATATCTCCAATTTCAGAAACCTCAGTTAACCAGAAGCAATTCTTCTAATGCAAGTTTTAGAACAGCACCCAGAAGTTTTTCCAATAATAGCTTCAGATCTCTTCCTCCTTATAGGGTAGATCTACCAGAATCAAGCCGCCAATCAGTAGACTTGATTCTTCAATAGATTCCATCCCGACTTCCTAGCAGGCCGCCAAGTGACCCGCAAGAGGATCCGATGACTTTAGAAATTCAAGGAATTAGAATATCTAATAATCAGATACCCCATGGCGTCTATACGACTCCTATACCAGATAGCCCAATGGCCAGTGATATGAATTTTGAAATTTAATGGATTTCAAACCAGGAAGTAACACTCGTATATATTTAAACCAGGAATTTTTCCAGCCCCAATATCAGGAATTTAGGCAATGGTATTTTTCAAATCATACCTCTCAACAGTTACAGGAATATAAAAGTCAATATTATAAAGATCTGGAACTCCAACAGCAAGTAATACCATTTGTAGAATGGTATTATAAGACATTTAATGCCCAAATAAATGTCTTAGAAGATCAATATAAGACCTGGACTACAACTGAAGGACAAGCAGTACATGCTTTACATCCACCACCACAATCTTTAGAATTAGCTCCAAATGGGGACATTACCAGGCAACCATTAGTGGCAACAGCTTATATTGATGCCCAATCAGCTCCATTTGCCAAATCAGAATATATCAAGTTGTCTGATTTAAGCCTAGTTTGTCGACAACATAATTATACTAATTTATTTTGTCAAACTATGGGAAAACAATTAACCAGAATTGAAGAAGCAGTTAATACTTTTAAAGATCGAAGTTTAGCTTCACCAGTCTCCGGATCATCTGTTATTCATCCAGTATCTATTAAACCCTCATTAGAAGTAACCAACTTTAAGTTAAAAGCTTCTAATACAGAGTTTATGGATACTTTACTTCAGAAAATGAAAACATTGAATGTTCAACCAGGACCTAGCGATCCATCTGGAGGATCGATATCCATGCTCTGAGCTGAGACTTTACCAGAAGATGATTTCACTCCAGCACAGATTCATGAAATTCAATTGAATTTTCAAGAACCTCTTGATATTTTACCAAAACCCATCAGAAATGCATTTAATGAATGGCATGTTGCCTATTCTCGTGCTTATGCATATTTAAATAAAAACAGAGATCTCTCCATCAGTAAATCCATCGTCCATTTCACTATTCGCTTCGGCATCCCATGGATATGGAAGTGGGACTTTGCTTGTGACTACCAGAATAAAGTTCCCCGATTAAAAAGAATTTTCTTTGTTAAATGGTGGGATAAGGGTATGAATCCTACTCTACCAGAAACTGTCCAGAAGATTCAACAGCATACCCAAGCATGTTAGGATTCAGTTAAGCAACCAGCTCTCCCAACACCACCTGCATTATCCAGTAACCCTTTTATCCAAATTCAAAAGGAATTAAAACAGCAATTTCCTCATATTTCAGAACATGAACTAATAGTTAAAAGTATGGATTTTCTGAAAGAACAATTTCTCCAAACAGTTAGTCAGGATGATGACGTCTCTATGAGATCAGGAACCAGTCAGACTCCATCAGAACCAGATAGTGATCCAGCCGAACACGTGTTGGCAGGAGAATCAAAACTTCCAGAAGATGATGAACCCACTCTAGGAGATTTTTGGGATTCCCTTACAGCTGTAATCGCAGAAAAGATGGTCAAAGACAAAAATAAAGGAAAAGGGCCCGAGCAATAGAGCGTCGGCACAACTAGACAAGAAACTTTTGGCAATAGCAGTTCCACTACCAGTCAAAAGGAGATGCTTCCTCCACCACCTGACAAAGTTGAAGATAAGATAAGGTGTAATCTGTCGGTCTAATAAAATTATTACACCTGTCCTCCTTCTTATCTTCTTTGTAATATAAATAGGGATGGTCTCACCCTTGTTGAGACAGGTTGAATTTTCCATTTTCTTCTCTTTCTTTCTTTATTGTAATATTTCTCCAACCCCTCTTGTAAAATAGTCGTACTTCCTCTACTACAAATAATACTTAAGTTTCGCCGTGCACTCTCCATCTCCATGTCTGTAAGTATGAATGCCCTCTGTTAATGCATTAGAGCAATATTTATCTTTATTACAATTCTGGCAACAACAGAAAGAATATTATCTTAATACACCTGTAGATCTCTATACTCAACAGTATATATCTGAGCGTATATCAGAGTGTAACCAGCGTATAGAAACGTTACAGACTCTGATACACGAACAGATAGTCGCGTGGGCGGCCAGTAGGCCTCCACCTCAACAGTAAATTATGAGATCATATATGCTGTAATTTATCTTGTTTATATAGATATTATGTGCAAGATTATTCCTGGGTTTGTGCTAATGTAAGGTTAATTAATTGTTAGGGTTAGTGGGACGTCACCCAAGTCGCGTTAGGATAGGTCGTAGGGCAGAGATTGCATGTGGACCCGTAAACCTGTAAATCGTTGACAGACGTGCTAGCCTAAACCTTTAAGGAGCACTTTAGTTGGCATCAGAGCCAGGTTTAATGTAGCAAATAAAATACATATAAACATCATAAATTAGGCATATATGATCACAGTAAATCTATGGCAGAACCTACTCCGGAATCACCCGCAGAAACAACAGGTAATACATCAGTAACAACTGTAGGTGACACAGTTGCCTCAATAGCAGAAGCAGCCGAACTAGTGGCATATGAGGATGTCAAAGAAGCTTTAGATAAGTGGACAATCCCAACCGTAGATCCAAAAACCATTTACAAAATTGGACATTTTGACTTTACCAGTAGAAAGATTATCAAAACATTTGAGCATGCAGCTTATATCCAGAATAATGATGAAATCATAAGATTAATTCATATAAATGATTTTATCCCTTTTATCCGAAAATACAAGTACATCCATATAGGATTAGTACAGATTGCCTTTAAGCCTTTGACCCTTTTAGGTCAAAATACCAGTATACAATGCACACTACGAGATGGTAGATGCCTTAACTGGAGAGCTTCCTTGATGGGCGCTATTGAGACCAGCTTGTCTCATGGACCAGTCTATTTTGATATTTATCCAAATTTAAGCATAGCTATGTCTGATGCTAATCTTTCTGATGTTTTGGAACTCAGAGTTCTTACCCATGGTTATGAATATAAACCAGGATCACCTCCGTTCTCTGTTCATTCCAGAATATATCTTAAGGTACTGACTACCTTGAATCCATACACTCGTAAGAAATCCGAACCAGGACGAACAGTGTTAATTGACACCAATCTTTACAGTAGTCAAGTAGCAGTTCCTCGGTTAATCCCTTGGCAAAATATTACTTTTCCAGAACGATGGCATATTCATAATGTTGTACCAGCTAGGCCAATCATTCGCCAAAATATAGATGATGTCATCCAGACTCAAGGAGGTAATGTATATCTCCAATTTCAGAAACCTCAGTTAACCAGAAGCAATTCTTCTAATGCAAGTTTTAGAACAGCACCCAGAAGTTTTTCCAATAATAGCTTCAGATCTCTTCCTCCTTATAGGGTAGATCTACCAGAATCAAGCCGCCAATCAGCAGACTCGATTCTTCAACAGATTCCATCCCGACCTCCTAGCAGGCCGCCAAGTGACCCGCAAGAGGATCCGATGACTTTAGAAATTCAAGGAATTAGAATATCTAATAATCAGATACCCCATGGCGTCTATACGACTCCTATACCAGATAGCCCAATGGCCAGTGATATGAATTTTGAAATTTAATGGATTTCAAACCAGGAAGTAACACTCGTATATATTTAAACCAGGAATTTTTCCAGCCCCAATATCAGGAATTTAGGCAATGGTATTTTTCAAATCATACCTCTCAACAGTTACAGGAATATAAAAGTCAATATTATAAAGATCTGGAACTCCAACAGCAAGTAATACCATTTGTAGAATGGTATTATAAGACATTTAATGCCCAAATAAATGTCTTAGAAGATCAATATAAGACCTGGACTACAACTGAAGGACAAGCAGTACATGCTTTACATCCACCACCACAATCTTTAGAATTAGCTCCAAATGGGGACATTACCAGGCAACCATTAGTGGCAACAGCTTATATTGATGCCCAATCAGCTCCATTTGCCAAATCAGAATATATCAAGTTGTCTGATTTAAGCCTAGTTTGTCGACAACATAATTATACTAATTTATTTTGTCAAACTATGGGAAAACAATTAACCAGAATTGAAGAAGCAGTTAATACTTTTAAAGATCGAAGTTTAGCTTCACCAGTCTCCGGATCATCTGTTATTCATCCAGTATCTATTAAACCCTCATTAAAAGTAACCAACTTTAAGTTAAAAGCTTCTAATACAGAGTTTATGGATACTTTACTTCAGAAAATGAAAACATTGAATGTTCAACCAGGACCTAGCGATCCATCTGGAGGATCGATATCCACGCTCCGAGCTGAGACTTTACCAGAAGATGATTTCACTCCAGCACAGATTCATGAAATTCAATTGAATTTTCAAGAACCTCTAACAGTTAATAAACTGCATTCTTATAGTTCCTCTCGTCCAGCCATACTACCCCCTACTAGGAACTATTATGCCAGACCTACACCTCCTGACGTTCTTTATGAAGAGACATATCTCAATGATCAAGGATCTTATCATGGTAAAACCATCTATGAATGGAATATCGATGGTGAATCAGAATATGGCATTTATAAAAAGCTACATCAGATGATGATGTATGCCACCGTGTGCCGTCAGTACAGTAATAGTGACCATGCCATTGTTAAATTTATTATTAATGGTTTTACAGGTCAACCTTCTCCTTTGATATATTCAATATCAAAATCAAAATTAGATAAATAACTTTGCCAAGTCAAGAATATCTGTTTAGATGCTAAATTCTTAACATCTTTTTTCAAAATCTGTTTTGCAGCAGAACAATCAACTCTGGTGAGGAAATACTGGTTTAAAAGATCATCCTGAAATTTCATAACACATTTCACAATGGCTAAACGTTCCTGTTTAATGGTTGGGTAGTTTAAAGCGGCTTTATCCCAATGTCCCGAATGGAATCGTAATAATTCCTCTTGCTGGGTAGTGGGATTAAGCTGTTTTAAAATCCCACCAAATCCTTCATTGGAAGCATCTGTTTCAACAATTTTTTTCCAATTAGGGTTTGGTAACTGTAAACAAGGTAGCTGTTGAACTTTAGTCTTAATTTTTCTGACGGCGGCTGTATGTTCTTCACTCCATGGCGGAGGATTCTTTTTTAACCTGGTATACAGAATACTGGCATCTGCAGCTAACTGATGATAATAATCTCGGATATAATTAAGACTGCCTAAGAATCTTTGTAATTGAGTTTTATCTTTAATTTCGTCTGGAAATTTAGAAGCAAACTCAATACTTCTGTTGATCGGGATAATACTTCCATTGGAGATATTATGACCCAAATACCTGACTGTTGTTTGGAATAATTGCATCTTTGGGGCAGAAATGACTAATCCATTTCGGATAATAAAATTCTTAAAAATATTAAGATGTTTTATGTGCTGGTCAATTGATGAAGAAAATATCAACACATCATCAATATAAGATAAAGCAAATTCGGTATATGGATTAAATATATCATTCATAATATGCTGGAATTCGGATGGAGCATTCTTTAAGCCAAATGGCATAACGTTCCATTCATAATGTCCAAAGGGTACTGTAAAGGCTGTCTTATAGCGATCCTGTTCTGCAATCTGAATTTGCCAATATCCTGATTTAAGATCAAATTTAGAGAAGATAATAGCATCCTGTAATCGATCTAAAAGATCTTTTTTATTCGGGATTGGATATCGAATCCATTTTAACACATCATTTAACGGTTTGTAATTAATGACAAGGCGAGGAACACCTCTCTCTATTTCTGCATTTTTATTTACATAAAAAGCAGTACAACTCCAGGGGGATTGACTAGGTCGGATGAGTTTCTTAGTAAGAAGATTTTGAATTTCTGTTTTACATAACTCCATATATTCCTTTTTCATTTGGCTAGGGCGAGCTCTAGTTGGAATATATTTTTCATCAAAATCTGGTTCATAAGGTAATGTGACTGTATATTTTTTGCGGTCCCAAAAAGCATTGGGAACATCATTGCAAACTTCTGTTTGGAATTCTTTTTGAATTAATTTAATTTTCTGTTGTAAAGAAGGTTGTTATAACCTTTGTTCGGTGGTTAAAAATTGAACTTCTTTTTGTAAAAAATTTATCTGGTTTTCTTTGAAAGTGACTAGATCCCGAATTTGATCTAATTCTTTTGTATACGGTTCAGTAATAAATTCAAAAACAACTGTTTTTCCCTGTAATTGAGAATAGATACCTGTTTGATCAATTTTCTAGATAGGCATAAGTAAACATAAAAACGGGGTGCCTAATATTATATTTTGTGCAAGATTTTTGACTAACACAAATGATGTGGGTAGACATAAATCTTGATTACAAATATAAGCTTCTGGAATTTTATACCTGATTTGGAGTGAATTACCACTAGCACTAGTAAGACTTTGGGTTGTCTTATGAAAATACCTGGTTGGAACAATTCCTTCCTGTATACAGTTCATATCTGCTCCGCTATAGACTAAGGCAAGAGCATCTTGAATCATAAAGTCTGGTTTTACCATAAATGATACTTTTATGTACCATTTCTGAAAAGTGACCTGATTAACAAGTAATAAATACTGGTTCGAGGATTCTGTTTGGGTTGTTTGATCAACTTTTTGATCAGTTTCTTCAACTGTTTTTCCTTGCTGTTTAAGCTGACTATGTAAGTACTTAATATCTTTAATAGTGGCTGCACTGGCTGTTTAAATTCGGGCTTTCTCTTGATATTTTACCAGAACCCATCAGAAATGCATTTAATGAATGGCATGTTGCCTATTCTCGTGCTTATGCATATTTAAATAAAAACAGAGATCTCTCCATCAGTAAATCCATCGTCCATTTCACTATTCGCTTCGGCATCCCATGGATATGGAAGTGGGACTTTGCTTGTGACTACCAGAATAAAGTTCCCCGATTAAAAAGAATTTTCTTTGTTAAATGGTGGGATAAGGGTATGAATCCTACTCTACCAGAAACTGTCCAGAAGATTCAACAGCATACCCAAGCATGTTGGGATTCAGTTAAGCAACCAGCTCTCCCAACACCACCTGCATTATCCAGTAACCCTTTTATCCAAATTCAAAAGGAATTAAAACAACAATTTCCTCATCTTTCAGAACATGAACTAATAGTTAAAAGTATGGATTTTCTGAAAGAACAATTTCTCCAAACAGTTAGTCAGGATGATGACGTCTCTATGAGATCAGGAACCAGTCAGACTCCATCAGAACCAGATAGTGATCCAGCCAAACACGTGTTGGCAGGAGAATCACAACTTCCAGAAGATGATGAACCCAATCTAAGAGATTTTTGGGATTCCCTTACAGCTGTAATCGCAGAAAAGATGGTCAAAGACAAAAATAAAGGAAAAGGGCCCGAGCAATAGAGCGTCGACACAACCAGACAAGAAACTTTTGGCAAAAGCAGTTCCACTACCAGTCAAAAGGAGATGCTTCCTCCACCACCTGACAAAGTTGAAGATAAGATAAGGTGTAATCTGTCGGTCCAATAAAATTATTACACATGTCCTCCTCCTTATCTTCTTTGTAATATAAATAGGGATGGTCTCACCCTTGTTGAGACAGGTTGAATTTTCCATTTTCTTCTCTTTCTTTCTTTATTGTAATATTTCTCCAACCCCTCTTGTAAAATAGTCGTACTTCCTCTACTACAAATAATACTTAAGTTTCGCCGTGCACTCTCCATCTCCATGTCTGTAAGTATGAATGCCCTCTGTTAATGCATTAGAGCAATATTTATCTTTATTACAATTCTGGCAACAACAGAAAGAATATTATCTTAATACACCTGTAGATCTCTAAACTCAACAGTATATATCTGAGCGTATATCAGAGTGTAACCAGCGTATAGAAACGTTACAGACTCTGATACACGAACAGATAGTTGCGTGGGCAGCCAGTAGGCCTCCACCTCAACAGTAAATTATGTCCAGCAAGAAGATGCTGTTTATACCCTTATGCAGACTATCATCCTTCATTTTGTTGGCACCAGTACTAGTTCCTAAGACCGCAGCCGCGAACTCTTACAGAATCTTCGATGTCCTTCTCTTACCCACTTTCGATGGTACAAGGATGTCTTCCTTATCAAGGTCACTCAATGACCTGATGCTAACAGTAGCCATTGGAAGGCTAAATTTATTGATGGCCTTCCTCCTCTTTTTGCCGAACGAGTTAGGAAAAAACTTCGGGAGCAGTACAACTCCAGGGGGACCAATCAGAAATTAAATGTTATAAATGTGGACAAACAGGACATTATGATGTTTTATGTGCTGGTCAATTGATGAAGAAAATATCAACACATCATCAATATAAGATAAAGCAAATTCGGTATATGGATTAAATATATCATTCATAATATGCTGGAATTCGGATGATTTAAATTATTAATCTCGCAAATTTCACAAGGCCGGTTCAAGAGAAATTGAGACCTAAAGTAACAAGTTAAAATAAGGTCTTTTATAATTTTTTAATGTTATTATAAAAATATTATTTAAAAGTGATTTTTCTAAGATTTTGATATACGTAATTACCAATTAAATCTTCATATTAAGTTTTGTTAATATATTTTTTTGAACTAATAGTACAGTTAATCTTTTTTTATGTCATTTTGTTAACAATACATGCATTTGGAAATGACCAAACATATATATTTTTTTTTACAGAGTTTAGTACTTCAATTAATTCTTAAAATTCTTCAAAAATTGTATTGCCTCATTATCAAATTTCTGACCAATTTATAAGAAAATGTCACATCAAAGAATAAGAAACGTTTGTAAAATTTATAGATTTATTTTGATTAGTAAAAGAAATTAGTAAAAAAAATATTTATTTATATAATATTACTCATTTGAAATAACAATTATAGGCCTTCTTTCTTAATCAGTGGAACCTTTTTAAATTAAAGAATGATAAAATGATATAGCCCTTAACTATAATTTTTGAAAATTTGAGACCTTAGACCATCTCCAACAGTGGCATCAAATTTGAAATTTGGTGAAAAAGTTACTGCTTGGAGCTCCAACGATTTCACTAAATCGGTATGAAATCGAGAATTCACTAAACATTTCACCAAAGTGAGAACATGCCCAGATTTCAGCAAATTACTGTTTGTTACCGTTGGGGGAGAGGAATCGGTCGACTAGCCGGTTGCCCGGCCGGTTGACCAATCGGTCGACCACTAAAAAGTTCAAACAATTCAAATTTATAGGTTCAAACAATTCAAAAAAAAAAAAAAAAAAATTTCCCTTACCGATCGACCAGCCGGTCGACTGGCCGGTCGACCACTAAAGGGTTCAAACAGTTCAAAAAAAACGTTCAAACAATTCAAAAAAAAAAAAAAACAATATTTTTTGCCCTTACCGGTCGACCAACCGGTTGTCCCGGCGCAGATTTGATGAAAGTTCACCGTTGGAGCCAGTGGTATTAAATTGAGAAAATCGTCCTATTTTTTCGCAGATTTGATGAAAAAAGAAGTTCACCGTTGGAGATGCTCTTAGTAACATTTTAGGCCCAAAGCATTTGCTTTGATAGCTTAAGGGTTAAGCCGGGCTTGATTCACAGTAAAAACTATCTATATAAAAAATGAATTTCATCATATTTCGATGAATAGATGAACAAATCATATTTTATTTTATATAAAAAAATTATCCATACATAAAATTCATACAAAAAATATTTCAAGAACGATGTGGCAGTGCCTTGTCCTTGTCGTAAATATACCCACCCAAAAAAGCCTTGTTGTAAATATAAGTCATATTTATTGGTGGTTTATTTTAAAGTGAAATGTATCATTAAGTTACATCATCATATATGAAAATTTTATTTGTATATACCATCAGTCTATTATAAAATGGATAATTGAAAGTTAAACTCATAGTTGTCGTCCATTTAAAAAAATATAATATAATTTGTTAATATATTTATGATATTGAATGAAATTAATTTTTTGCACGACTCATCTTTATTGCTGAGCTTACAATAGGAATGATTTAGATTATCGTTATAGGTCTGGTTGGAATCCATAAAATATAATATTGAGATGTATGAATAATAACAATTCCAAAAATAAAAATAAGAATGTGTGAATAATGAAGTCATTTCCCATTTTATCACAACATTACATTTTTTCTCACCATCTCTAGTTAAGCTTTCATTTTCATTTATTAGCACTAGGATTAATAAATTGACATATTTGTTAAACATTTTCGGATTTAGGGTCAAAAAATGGAAATTCAAAGGAGAAGAAAGAGAGAATAAGATATGAAAAATAAAAAAAAAAATAAAAAAAAGAAGGTAGAAATAGAATGATAAAAGTCTTAGTCCTAAAAAAAAAAAGTCTTAGTCCTAAAGCATGGGAAGAAAGTAGAGTAAGGATAAGAAAGGGAATCCCAAGGAGGAGAGAATCAAATGAAAGCAACAATCTCATAAAAAGCAATCACCACACTCCACACTTTTTTGCACATCATGATAAAAATAAAATTCATCATTACATAAAAGTGGTTAGATTAACTTTGGCACCGATTTCTTACCGCGATCCAAGGCGAGTCTCCTCCATATGACAAAACCTCCGCCATTCGTGGCCCCATTGTTCCCAACTAAATTAATCAATTTTCAAACAATCTAACCGTTATTTTTGCGGTTTCCCGTTATGGCCGGGCATAATTGTAACACAATCTAATCAATTATTCAAACTTTTTTGAATCACAAAATATGTGACACTATTACAAAAATATTTGATTTATCATAAAAATATGTAAGTTTATTTTAAATCATAAAATGTCGTAATATTGTAAAAAAAAAATTACGTAACATTTGGCACAAAATTGCGGAATCCCTTTCATCTATTATATTATGTTAAAATATATTCTTTTGATTAATGTTATATTAAGGATTAAAAAATAAAATCAATCAAATTAGTATTGAGATCATCACCATTATATCATCCAACAGTTGTAAAAAAAATCACCTTAATGAGCGTAATGACTTTTTCTTAATTTGAAAAATGATAAATTCATATGTCTATTTTTATAAACATCATTTATGTAAGTACTTTTTCTTAATAAACTGCATTCTTATAGTTCCTCTCGTCCAGCCATACTACCCCCTACTAGGAACTATTATGCCAGACCTACACCTCCTGACGTTCTTTATGAAGAGACATATCTCAATGATCAGGGATCTTATCATGGTAAAACCATCTATGAATGGAATATCGATGGTGAATCAGAATATGGCATTTATAAAAAGCTACATCAGATGATGATGTATGCCACAGTGTGCCATCAGTACAGTAATAGTGACCATGCCATTGTTAAATTTATTATTAATGGTTTTACAGGTCAACTCAAAGGTTGGTGGGATAATATTCTCACTACCGCTCAACAGACCGAAATTTTAAATTCTATTAAGATTGAGCTGGATCCAACCACCCGACAACCTGTCCAGCAAGAAGATGCTGTTTATACCCTTATCCAGACTATCATCCTTCATTTTGTTGGCACCAGTACTAGCTCCCAAGACAGCAGCCCCGAACTCTTACAGAATCTTCGATGTCCTTCTCTTACCCACTTTCGATGGTGCAAGGATGTCTTGCTTATCAAGGTCACTCAACGACCTGATGCTAACAGTAGCCATTGGAAGGCTAAATTTATTGATGGCCTTCCTCCTCTTTTTGCCGAACGAGTTAGGAAAAAACTTCGGGACCGCCATGACCGGATGTCTATTCCTTATCACCAGTATACTTATGGACAACTTTGTTCCATTGTCACCGATGAAGGTCTATCTCTTTGTAATGACCTCAGACTCCATTATCAAATGAAACAGCAAAATCTAACTGGCAGAAAAGAATTAGGAGAATTCTGTGACCAGTTCGCTTACGAACCTGCCGTCAAATATCCAGGAAAACCCCGACAAGTGTCACATAGAAAATCCTCAAAATCCGTCCGAAGAAAATCTCAGAAAACATATCCGAAACCAAGTAAGAAGTTTTATCCTAAGAAAACTTATCCCAACAGAAGAGATAAGGGAAAAAGAAAATCTCAATCAGAAATTAAATGTTATAAATGTGGACAAACAGGACATTATGCAAACCGATGTAAATCTAAAGTTAAATCTAAGATTAATGAATTAGACCTTGATCCAGATATTAAACGACAACTTCTTGAAACTATTGAAGAAGATGAAATAACAACCGAAGACAAATCTCCTTCTGAAGGAGAAATTGATCAGTTATATTCACCCTCCAGTAGTGAGGATGAACTAGACCAAACTTCTTGTCCTTGCTCATAGAATCAAGAACAGTTATCTGAAATCAGTTATTGGAAGTCAATAGTGGAAATGAATGGTTTACATCTAGGTGAACCCAGCAGTATTAATGTGTTAACAGATAATCAGAAAGATATGCTCGCTGTAGCAGATCAAATCCAGGATCCAGAAATAAAAATTAAATATTTAAAAATGTGCTATGAACACCAACAGGCAATCCAAGAACCTCCTTTAATACCAGTCGAATCATACAATCTCCAAGATGTCTTTAAAAGAATTCAGAATTTAAATTCTACAACTGTAGAACAACCAATAACCATACAGGACTTAAAAATGGAAATAAATATTTTAAAAATAGAAGTAAAACATTTACAAACAGCCAGTGCAGCCACTGTTAAAGATATTAAGTACTTACATAGTCAGCTTAAACAGCAAGGAAAAACAGTTGAAGAAACTGATCAAAAACTTGATCAAACAGCCCAATCAGAATCCTCTAACCAGTATTTATTACTTGCTAATCAAGTCACTTTTCAGAAATGGTACATAAAAGTATCATTTATGGTAAAACCAGACTTTCTGAATCAAGATGCTCTTGCCTTGGTCGATAGCGGAGCAGATATGAACTGTATACAGGAAGGAATTGTTCCAACCAGGTATTTTCATAAGACAACCCAAAGTCTTACTAGTGCTAGTGGTAATTCACTCCAAATCAGGTATAAAATTCCAGAAGCTTATATTTGTAATCAAGATTTATGTCTACCCACATCATTTGTGTTAGTCAAAAATCTTGCACAAAATATAATAGTAGGCACCCCGTTTTTATGTTTACTTATGCCTATCCAGAAAATTGATCAAACAGGTATCTATTCTCAATTACAGGGAAAAACAGTTGTTTTTGAATTTATTACTGAACCGTATACAAAAGAATTAGATCAAATTCGGGATCTAGTCACTTTCAAAGAAAACCAGATAAATTTTTTACAAAAAGAAGTTCAATTTTTAACCACCGAACAAAGGTTACAACAACCTTCTTTACAACAGAAAATTAAATTAATTCAAAAAGAATTCCAAACAGAAGTTTGCAATGATGTTCCCAATGCTTTTTGGGACCGCAAAAAATATACAGTCACATTACCTTATGAACCAGATTTTGATGAAAAATATATTCCAACTAGAGCTCGCCCTAGCCAAATGAAAAAGGAATATATGGAGTTATGTAAAACAGAAATTCAAAATCTTCTTACTAAGAAACTCATCCGACCTAGTCAATCCCCTGGAGTTGTACTGCTTTTTATGTAAATAAAAATGCAGAAATAGAGAGAGGTGTTCCTCGCCTTGTCATTAATTACAAACCGTTAAATGATGTGTTAAAATGGATTCGATATCCAATCCCGAATAAAAAAGATCTTTTAGATCGATTACAGGATGCTATTATCTTCTCTAAATTTGATCTTAAATCAGGATATTGGCAAATTCAGATTGCAGAACAGGATCGCTATAAGACAGCCTTTACAGTACCCTTTGGACATTATGAATGGAACGTTATGCCATTTGGCTTAAAGAATGCTCCATCCGAATTCCAGCATATTATGAATGATACATTTAATCCATATACCGAATTTGCTTTATCTTATATTGATGATGTGTTGATATTTTCTTCATCAATTGACCAGCACATAAAACATCTTAATATTTTTAAGAATTTTATTATCCGAAATGGATTAGTCATTTCTGCCCCAAAGATGCAATTATTCCAAACAACAGTCAGGTATTTGGGTCATAATATCTCCAATGGAAGTATTATCCCGATCAACAGAAGTATTGAGTTTGCTTCTAAATTTCCAGACGAAATTAAAGATAAAACTCAATTACAAAGATTCTTAGGCAGTCTTAATTATATCCGAGATTATTATCATCAGTTAGCTGCAGATGCCAGTATTCTGTATACCAGGTTAAAAAAGAATCCTCCGCCATGGAGTGAAGAACATACAGCCGCCGTCAGAAAAATTAAGACTAAAGTTCAATAGCTACGTTGTTTACAGTTACCAAACCCTAATTGGAAAAAAATTGTTGAAACAGATGCTTCCAATGAAGGATTTGGTGGGATTTTAAAACAGCTTAATCCCACTACCCAGCAAGAGGAATTATTACGATTCCATTCGGGACATTGGGATAAAGCCGCTTTAAACTACCCAACCATTAAACAGGAATGCTTAGCCATTGTGAAATGTGTTATGAAATTTCAGGATGATCTTTTAAACCAGTATTTCCTCATCAGAGTTGATTGTTCTGCTACAAAACAGATTTTCAAAAAAGATGTTAAGAATTTAGCATCTAAACAGATATTCTTGACTTGGCAAAGTTATTTATCTAATTTTGATTTTGATATTGAATATATCAAAGGAGAAACTAATTCTTTGCCTGATTTCTTAACCCGTGAATATTTGCAGAAATCTACTCCTGAAGAGGAATGACCAGTAGAGGCCATCGTGGTCGAGGTCGTGGCAGGGGCTCCACCCCTCGCTATGATCCAACAGCATATCCACCCTTATCCAGAGGTGGTCAAACCAGTAATCCATCCGCTAAGGATATACTCCTTAAGACGGAAGAACAGTATACCCCTAACAGTATCACTGAGGAAACAGTCCTCTACATTGAATCCGCAGATGAGCAATGGATGTCTGATCCATGGGAGATTAAACGCCGGTATCTTACTACCCAACAATCTCCTCCTCATTTTGACCAGTACCGATATATCTATGAACAGATATTAACAGAAACAGGGGCTTGTGAAATTAAACATACTTTGCACGATGTTAATAAAACTGCTAGCCCCATTCAATTCAGTAAAATTGTTATCCGTACTATCATGCCCATCCCTACATGGGGCATTCATCCGCATACTACCAGAGATCTTGATTTGCGCAATAAGCAAACCAAATACAGTTATTGGGACTACATCGATGCCTTCACACAGGTATTCTATTACCAGAATCCCATCAAGAATCACTCTTGGTTTATCCGCATTTGCCCTGATGTTCTTAAAAACGATGTCCCTAATTGGTTCCTCGTTTGGTGGGATAAATTCGGGCTTTCTCTTGATATTTTACCAGAACCCATCAGAAATGCATTTAATGAATGGCATGTTGCCTATTCTCGTGCTTATGCATATTTAAATAACAACAGAGATCTCTCCATCAGTAAATCCATCGTCCATTTCACTATTCGCTTCGGCATCCCATGGATATGGAAGTGGGACTTTGCTTGTGACTACTAGAATAAAGTTCCCCGATTAAAAAGAATTTTCTTTGTTAAATGGTGGGATAAGGGTATGAATCCTACTCTACCAGAAACTGTCCAGAAGATTCAACAGCATACCCAAGCATGTTGGGATTCAGTTAAGCAACCAGCTCTCCCAACACCACCTGCATTATCCAGTAACCCTTTTCTCCAAATTCAAAAGGAATTAAAACAGCAATTTCCTCATCTTTCAGAACATGAACTAATAGTTAAAAGTATGGATTTTCTGAAAGAACAATTTCTCCAAACAGTTAGTTAGGATGATGATGTCTCTATGAGATCAGGAACCAGTCAGACTCCATCAGAACCAGATAGTGATCCGGCCGAACACGTGTTGGCAGGAGAATCACAACTTCCAGAAGATGATGAACCCAATCTAGGAGATTTTTGGGATTCCCTTACAGCTGTAATCGCAGAAAAGATGGTCAAAGACAAAAATAAAGGAAAAGGGCCCGAGCAATAGAGCGTCGGCACAACCAGACAAGAAACTTTTGGCAAAAGCAGTTCCACTACCAGTCAAAAGGAGATGCTTCCTCCACCACCTGACAAAGTTGAAGATAAGATAAGGTGTAATCTGTCGGTCCAATAAAATTATTACACTTGTCCTCCTCCTTATCTTCTTTGTAATATAAATAGGGATGGTCGCACCCTTGTTGAGACAGGTTGAATTTTCCATTTTCTTCTCTTTATTTCTTTATTGTAATATTTCTCCAACCCCCCTTGTAAAATAGTCGTACTTCCTCTACTACAAATAATACTTAAGTTTCGCCGTGCACTCTCTATCTCCATGTCTGTAAGTATGAATGCCCTCTGTTAATGCATTAGAGCAATATTTATCTTTATTACAATTCTGGCAACAACAGATAGAATATTATCTTAATACACCTGTAGATCTCTATACTCAACAGTATATATCTGAGCGTATATCAGAGTGTAACCAGCGTATAGAAACGTTACAGACTCTGATACACGAACAGATAGTTACGTGGGTGGCCAGTAGGCCTCCACCTCAACAGTAAATTATGTCCAGCAAGAAGATGCTGTTTATACCCTTATCCAGACTATCATCCTTCATTTTGTTGGCACCAGTACTAGTTCCCAAGACCGCAGCCGCGAACTCTTACAGAATCTTCGATGTCCTTCTCTTACCCACTTTCGATGGTACAAGGATGTCTTCCTTATCAAGGTCACTCAACGACCTGATGCTAACAGTAGCCATTGGAAGGCTAAATTTATTGATGGCCTTCCTCCTCTTTTTGCCGAACGAGTTAGGAAAAAACTTCGGGAGCAGTACAACTCCAGGGGGACCAATCAGAAATTAAATGTTATAAATGTGGACAAACAGGACATTATGATGTTTTATGTGCTGGTCAATTGATGAAGAAAATATCAACACATCATCAATATAAGATAAAGCAAATTCGGTATATGGATTAAATATATCATTCATAATATGCTGGAATTCGGATGATTTAAATTATTAATCTCGCAAATTTCACAAGGCCGGTTCAAGAGAAATTGAGACCTAAAGTAACAAGTTAAAATAAGGTCTTTTATAATTTTTTAATGTTATTATAAAAATATTATTTAAAAGTGATTTTTCTAAGATTTTGATATACGTAATTACCAATTAAATCTTCATATTAAGTTTTGTTAATATATTTTTTTGAACTAATAGTACAGTTAATCTTTTTTTATGTCATTTTGTTAACAATACATGCATTTGGAAATGACCAAACATATATATTTTTTTTTACAGAGTTTAGTACTTCAATTAATTCTTAAAATTCTTCAAAAATTGTATTGCCTCATTATCAAATTTCTGACCAATTTATAAGAAAATGTCACATCAAAGAATAAGAAACGTTTGTAAAATTTATAGATTTATTTTGATTAGTAAAAGAAATTAGTAAAAAAAATATTTATTTATATAATATTACTCATTTGAAATAACAATTATAGGCCTTCTTTCTTAATCAGTGGAACCTTCCTAAATTAAAGAATGATAAAATGATATAGCCCTTAACTATAATTTTTGAAAATTTGAGACCTTAGACCATCTCCAACAGTGGCATCAAATTTGAAATTTGGTGAAAAAGTTACTGTTTGGAGCTCCAACGATTTCACCAAATCGGTATGAAATCGAGAATTCACTAAACATTTCACCAAAGTGAGAACATGCCCAGATTTCAGCAAATTACTGTTTGTTACCGTTGGGGGAGAGGAATCGGTCGACTAGCCGATTGCCCGGCCGGTTGACCAATCGGTCGACCACTAAAAAGTTCAAACAATTCAAATTTATAGGTTCAAACAATTCAAAAAAAAAAAAATTTTTGCCTTACCGATCGACCAGCCGGTCGATTGGCCGGTCGACCACTAAAAGGTTCAAACAGTTCAAAAAAAAGGTTCAAACAATTCAAAAAAAAAAAATATTTTTTGCCCTTACCGGTCGACCAACCGGTTGTCCCGGCGCAGATTTGATGAAAGTTCACCGTTGGAGCCAGTGGTATTAAATTGAGAAAATCGTCCTATTTTTCCGCAGATTTGATGAAAAAAGAAGTTCACCGTTGGAGATGCTCTTAGTAACATTTTAGGCCCAAAGCATTTGCTTTGATAGCTTAAGGGTTAAGCCGGGCTTGATTCACAGTAAAAACTATCTATATAAAAGATGAATTTCATCATATTTCGATGAATAGATGAACAAATCATATTTTATTTTATATAAAAAAATTATCCATACATAAAATTCATACAAAAAATATTTCAAGTCCTTGTCGTAAATATACCCACCCAAAAAAGCCTTGTTGTAAATATAAGTCATATTTATTGGTGGTTTATTTTAAAGTGAAATGTATCATTAAGTTACATCATCATATATGAAAATTTTATTTGTATATACCATCAGTCTATTATAAAATGGATAATTGAAAGTTAAACTCATAGTTGTCGTCCATTTAAAAAAATATAATGTAATTTGTTAATATATTTATGATATTGAATGAAATTAATTTTTTGCACGACTCATCTTTATTGCTGAGCTTACAATAGGAATGATTTAGATTATCGTTATAGGTCTGGTTGGAATCCATAAAATATAATATTGAGATGTATGAATAATAACAATTCCAAAAACAAAAATAAGAATGTGTGAATAATGAAGTCATTTCCCATTTTATCACAACATTACATTTTTTCTCACCATCTCTAGTTAAGCTTTCATTTTCATTTATTAGCACTAGGATTAATAAATTGACATATTTGTTAAACATTTTCGGATTTAGGGTCAAAAAATGGAAATTCAAAGGAGAAGAAAGAGAGAATAAGATATGAAAAATAAAAAAAAATAAAAAAAAGAAGGTAGAAATAGAATGATAAAAGTCTTAGTCTTAAAAAAAAAAAAGTCTTAGTCCTAAAGCATGGGAAGAAAGTAGAGTAAGGATAAGAAAGGGAATCCCAAGGAGGAGAGAATCAAATGAAAGCAACAATCTCATAAAAAGCAATCACCACACTCCACACTTTTTTGCACATCATGATAAAAATAAAATCCATCATTACATAAAAGTGGTTAGATTAACTTTGGCGCTGATTTCTTACCGCGATCCAAGGCGAGTCTCCTCCATATGACAAAACCTCCGCCATTCGTGGCCCCATTGTTCCCAACTAAATTAATCAATTTTCAAACAATCTAACCGTTATTTTTGCGGTTTCCCGTTATGGCCGGGCATAATTGTAACACAATCCAATCAATTATCCAAACTTTTTTGAATCACAAAATATGTGACACTATTACAAAAATATTTGATTTATCATAAAAATATGTAAGTTTATTTTAAATCATAAAATGTCGTAATATTGTAAAAAAAATTACGTAACATTTGGCACAAAATTGCAGAATCCCTTTCATCGATTATATTATGTTAAAATATATTCTTTTGATTAATGTTATATTAAGGATTAAAAAATAAAATCAATCAAATTAGTATTGAGATCATCACCATTATATCATCCAACAGTTGTAAAAAAAATCACCTTAATGAGCGTAATGACTTTTTCTTAATTTGAAAAATGATAAATTCATATGTCTATTTTTATAAACATCATTTATGTAAGTACTTTTTCTTAATAAACTGCATTCTTATAGTTCCTCTCGTCCAGCCATACTACCCCCTACTAGGAACTATTATGCCAGACCTACACCTCCTGACGTTCTTTATGAAGAGACATATCTCAATGATCAGGGATCTTATCATGGTAAAACCATCTATGAATGGAATATCGATGGTGAATCAGAATATGGCATTTATAAAAAGCTACATCAGATGATGATGTATGCCACAGTGTGCCATCAGTACAGTAATAGTGACCATGCCATTGTTAAATTTATTATTAATGGTTTTACAGGTCAACTCAAAGGTTGGTGGGATAATATTCTCACTACCGCTCAACAGACCGAAATTTTAAATTCTATTAAGATTGAGCTGGATCCAACCACCCGACAACCTGTCCAGCAAGAAGATGCTGTTTATACCCTTATCCAGACTATCATCCTTCATTTTGTTGGCACCAGTACTAGTTCCCAAGACCGCAGCCGCGAACTCTTACAGAATCTTCGATGTGCTTCTCTTACCCACTTTCGATGGTACAAGGATGTCTTCCTTATCAAGGTCACTCAACGACCTGATGCTAACAGTAGCCATTGGAAGGCTAAATTTATTGATGGCCTTCCTCCTCTTTTTGCTGAACGAGTTGGGAAAAAACTTCGGGACCGCCATGACCGGATGTCTATTCCTTATGACCAGTATACTTATGGACAACTTTGTTCCATTGTCACCGATGAAGGTCTATCTCTTTGTAATGACCTCAAACTCCATTATCAAATGAAACAGTAAAATCTAACTGGCAGAAAAGAATTAGAAGAATTCTGTGACCAGTTCGCTTACGAACCTGCCGTCAAATATCCAGGAAAACCCCGACAAGTGTCACATAGAAAATCCTCAAAATCCATCCAAAGAAAATCTCAGAAAACATATCCGAAACCAAGTAAGAAGTTTTATCCTAAGAAAACTTATCCCAACAGAAGAGATAAGGGAAAAAGAAAATCCCAATCAGAAATTAAATGTTATAAATGTGGACAAACAGGACATTATGCAAACCGATGTACATCTAAAGTTAAATCTAAGATTAATGAATTAGACCTTGATCCAGATATTAAACAACAACTTCTTCAAACTATTGAAGAAGATGAAATAACAACCAAAGACGAATCTCCTTCTGTAGGAGAAATTGATCAGTTATATTCACCCTCCAGTAGTGAGGATGAACCAGACCAAACTTCTTGTCCTTGCTCACAGAATCAAGAACAGTTATCTGAAATCAGTTATTGGAAGTCAATAGTTGAAATGAATGGTTTACATCTAGGTGAACCCAGCAGTATTAATGTGTTAACAGATAATCAGAAAGATATGCTCGCTGTAGCAGATCAAATCCAGGATCCAGAAATAAAAATTAAATATTTAAAAATGTGCTATGAACACCAACAGGCAATCCAAGAACCTCCTTTAATACCAGTCGAATCATACAATCTCCAAGATGTCTTTAAAAGAATTCAGAATTTAAATTCTACAACTGTAGAACAACCAACAACCATACAGGACTTAAAAATGGAAATAAATATTTTAAAAACAGAAGTAAAACATTTACAAACAGCCAGTGCAGCCACTATTAAAGATATTAAGTACTTAAATAGTCAGCTTAAACGGCAAGGAAAAACAGTTGAAGAAACTGATCAAAAACTTGATCAAACAACCCAATCAGAATCCTCTAACCAGTATTTATTACTTGTTAATCAAGTCACTTTTCAGAAATGGTACATAAAAGTATCATTTATGGTAAAACCAGACTTTCTGATTCAAGATGCTCTTGCCTTGGTCGATAGCGGAGCAGATATGAACTGTATACAGGAAGGAATTGTTCCAACCAGGTATTTTCATAAGACAACCCAAAGTCTTATTAGTGCTAGTGGTAATTCACTCCAAATTAGGTATAAAATTCCAGAAGCTTATATTTGTAATCAAGATTTATGTCTACCCACATCATTTGTGTTAGTCAAAAATCTTACACAAAATATAATATTAGGCACCTTGCTTGTGACTACCAGAATAAAGTTCCCTGATTAAAAAGAATTTTCTTTGTTAAATGGTGGGATAAGGGTATGAATCCTACTCTACCAGAAACTGTCCAGAAGATTCAACAGCATACCCAAGCATGTTGGGATTCAGTTAAGCAACCAGCTCTCCCAACACCACCTGCATTATCCAGTAACCCTTTTATCCAAATTCAAAAGGAATTAAAACAGCAATTTCCTCATCTTTCAAAACATGAACTAATAGTTAAAAGTATGGATTTTCTGAAAGAACAATTTCTCCAAACAGTTAGTCAGGATGATGACATCTCTATGAGATCAGGAACCAGTCAGACTCCATCAGAACCAGATAGTGATCCAGCCGAACACGTGTTGGCAGGAGAATCACAACTTCCAGAAGATGATGAACCCAATCTAGGAGATTTTTGGGATTCCCTTACAGCTGTAATCGCAGAAAAGATGGTCAAAGACAAAAATAAAGGAAAAGGGCCCGAGCAATAGAGCGTCGGCACAACCAGACAAGAAACTTTTGGCAAAAGCAGTTCCACTACCAGTCAAAAGGAGATGCTTCCTCCACCACCTGACAAAGTTGAAGATAAGATAAGGTGTAATCTGTTGGTCCAATAAAATTATTACACCTGTCCTCCTCCTTATCTTCTTTGTAATATAAATAGGGATGGTCTTACCCTTGTTGAGACAGGTTGAATTTTCCATTTTCTTCTCTTTCTTTCTTTATTGTAATATTTCTCCAACCCCTCTTGTAAAATAGTCGTACTTCCTCTACTACAAATAATACTTAAGTTTCGCCGTGCACTCTCCATCTCCATGTCTGTAAGTATGAATGCCCTCTGTTAATGCATTAGAGCAATATTTATCTTTATTACAATTCTGGCAACAACAGAAAGAATATTATCTTAATACACCTGTAGATCTCTATACTCAACAGTATATATCTGAGCGTATATCAGAGTGTAACCAGCGTATAGAAACGTTACAGACTCTGATACACGAACAGATAGTTGCGTGGGCGGCCAGTAGGCCTCCACCTCAACAGTAAATTATGAGATCATATATGCTGTAATTTATCTTGTTTATATAGATATTATGTGCAAGATTATTCCTGGGTTTGTGCTAATGTAAGGTTAATTAATTGTTAGGGTTAGTGGGACGTCACCCAAGTCGCGTTAGGATAGGTCGTAGAGCAGAGATTGCATGTGGACCCGTAAACCTGTAAATCGTTGACAGACGTGCTAGCCTAAACCTTTAAGGAGCACTTTATTTCTTGTCTGGTTGTGCTGACGCTCTATTGCTCGGGCCCTTTTCCTTTATTTTTGTCTTTGACCATCTTTTCTGCGATTACAGCTGTAAGGGAATCGATTCTTATAGTTCCTCTCGTCCAACCATACTACCCCCTACTAGGAACTATTATGCCAGACCTACACCTCCTGACGTTCTTTATGAAGAGACATATCTCAATGATCAGGGATCTTATCATGGTAAAACCATCTATGAATGGAATATCGATGTTGAATCAGAATATGGCATTTATAAAAAGCTACAATCTTTAAAAGTATTAACTGCTTCTTCAATTCTGGTTAATTGTTTTCCCATAGTTTGACAAAATAAATTAGTATAATTATGTTGTCGACAAACTAGGCTTAAATCAGACAACTTGATATATTCTGATTTGGCAAATCGAGCTGATTGGGCATCAATATAAGCTGTTGCCACTAATGGTTGCCTGGTAATGTCCCCATTTGGAGCTAATTCTAAAGATTGTGGTGGTAGATGTAAAGCATGTACTGCTTGTCCTTCAATTGTAGTCCAGGTCTTATATTGATCTTCTAAGACATTTATTTGGGCATTAAATGTCTTATAATACCATTCTACAAATGGTATTACTTGCTGTTGGAGTTCCAGATCTTTATAATATTGACTTTTATATTCCTGTAACTATTGAGAGGTATGATTTGTCTGAGGTAACTGGGAATTCGGCGAAGGCGAAGATCGCCTAGATCCTGTACCTAGACAGAAGGGCGAACCAGGTGGCCGTATAGTTCCTTACGTTTATCTACTTTATATTTACTCGGCTTTCTTTCCATGTACTTATCATTTTATTTGTGCATGCAACAATTTGAAGAAAGTTCTAGTTTCGATCGACGACGCTGTGCTTGCGGAAATCTGAACCGCACGCCAGTTCTTTGGCCGTCCAAACCTCTAGAAGCAAAGGGAGGGTGGCCCATATACTTCTGAGGTACGATCCAACTTACACAACATTTTCAGCCGCAGACAACATTCTGATTCCGCGGGGCGAACAGCAGCTCACAGCCCTTATCTTCCCCTGCTTCAAAAGCCTTAGGCATATTAGTTTAGAAGCTTCTGATTCGGAGCAGGCCGAAGAACTAGTAGCCAAGGGAGTCGCCGAGTAGTCGAGTCAGTCCACTTTGGAAGCTGAAGAGGTTGACGAGGCTCTAAACTTGGCTTTTGAAGAAGCCGGCCTTAATCCACTCAACCCTCTATCCACTTCAGGTTGAGGGGACGTCTCATTTGAAGATATTTTTACTGATTTAGGGGATCTCCTCGGCTCGTATCCTGAGAACATGGCTAGGGAATCGCTTACGTAGCTGGCAAGGAGGAAAAACGCCAAACAGATGGCCACCCGGAGGAGGGCCGAGACCATCCGTTCTAAACCTGTTGCCGTGGCTAAACCTTCTCTGCCTGTTATCGTGGAAGAAACGACTCAAATTGAAACGGCCGAGACAGAGCAGATAGTCGAATAGTTGAGTCAGGAGGCCGAGCAGAGAGGGGAGAAGTGTCCCGCTGAGAATGAAGTCGGCCCTTAGGAAAGCCCTACCGATAAACGGCCGCGCATAGAGGAGTCGGATTCAGTTGTGCCATTCGTTGTTCAACCAAGGATAAAAAATGTGCCAATTTCCTCTGATGCGTCGGCTTTGAAAGATCCGACCGTGGCATTGAGCATGGCTTCCTCAATTTCCTTGTCGGCTGACAGGGCGACTTTTCGAGCGGAGCCAGATTTGCTGGCAATAGCATTAGCCGCTCAGTCGGCCATATTGGTACATGACTTGACCCTTATTTGCCGTTTTCTGCATATATTTTTATTTTTGTTCTAATTCCTTGTTTTGTAGACCGTGGGAAGGATAGTCGAGATCGGCCGTCGTCAACATGATGCCATTGAATAGATTGGCTTTCTAAAAGTAGAAATTGAAAGTGAGAAGAGCAAGGCTGCGGACGCTTCTTAAAGAGCCGAGTACGAGGCGTCAAAAACGGCGGAAGAAAGTGCAAGGGCAGACGCTGAGTTAGCAATGGAAAAAAGTTCCGACCAGCTTAGGTTGGCCGCCGAAGAGACGGCAAACGCGAGCGAAGACGCTCTCAAGTTAGCCCATGAGGTGGTTGCCAAATTGGAAGCTGATTTGGAAGAGTTGAAGAAGGCGAAGGAAGTAGCCGACTCTGAGATTTCCAAAGTGTTCCAAGTTGGGAAGGACGCCGCCTTGGACGACTACGCGGAAGATGTGCCCAAGTTTGAGAATCGGGGCTTCAAACATGGCTGGCTCAAAGCCCTTACTGCCGCTAATGTGACATTGGCCCAGCCAATCCCATATGAGTAGGTGGACGTTGAGTCGCGCGAGTCTAACCCTGAAGATTGATTAGGGTGATAACTTGATTTTTATTAAGAATCTTCCGTGTATAGTTTTTGTAGATTTTTGTTTATTTACTTCGGTTAGAAGTTAAATGTAAGGTAATTTTCATGTGTAAAATGACTACTTCTGTACTCAATTTATTAATGAAAAATTCCTTCGTTTTTCTGTTTGTTACATGTGTAATCACAGAATGGGATTGTTAAAACAATTTAATAAGATAAACAATTTAATAAGACAAATCAGCAGGCAAATGACTGCGTGGTTTTACAAGTAGGCCAAATTAGTTAATTAAAGGACCGAAGTTAGGCCGAATAGATCAATCAATCTGCCCTTACCTCAACGGATTAGTGAACGTGGCCGCCAAATATCGACAGTTCATGAAGTGGTTGGGGCAGGTTGTTGTTTCGGCACAAATTACTGATACTAGGCTGAATAGATCAATCAATCTGCCCTTGCCCCGGTGGATTAGTGAACGTGGCCGCTGAATATCAGCAGTTCATAACGCAGAACTTTGAAGAGATCGCTTTGGAAGCGGTGCACCCATAACTAATAAAAGGGGTGGTTGCTTGGTGTGCGTAGATTCCATTAGTGTGTCCAAACTCAACTCAACCCAGTGCGTCAAACGAGGTTGGAATAGTGTGAATGTCAAGTAGACTATTCTTTAACAGTAGAGGGGAAGGTAGGACACTGGTTGAGCTGGACTCAATGATGAATCGAGGTGGCGAACCTTCAGGAACGGGAAATAGGATGTCTAGGGAACGTAAGAGGTGTCACTCTCCACATCGTCGAAACAGGTCACCTAGGAAGGAGAAGTGGCAGCGGAGGAACTCCCCTCATTCGCGAAATGAGGCCAGTAGGCCACCGCGCCCGTTGAGTTTTTCAGTCTTTATCGGGAAAAAATCGATGACGGAGGCAGATTCGATCATTCGAGACCCATACGTGGCAGTTGAATTTGCATGACAGATTTTTTCGCCAAAAGTCCAGTAATCAATAATCGGTCGACCTGATTTCGAAGTGTTTCGGGAAGGCATTCATGGAGCGGTGAAAGGGATATACACCATTTATGAAATCGGCATGCGACTATGTGCCACGCGGCGGGAGTTAGAGTAGAAAGATGAATGCATTCGAAACTTAGAAGCTCACGCAGAGAAAGTCGAACGTGAATTAAGAAGAGCTAACACTGCTGAGACTTCGTTGGCAGGCCAAGCTAACCCGATTGTGGAGGAAAGGGTGACCCAACGGTTTATAACTCATGCGATTGCTGATCGAGAAATGGCAAGCATGTTTGCGATGGAGGCCGCAAAGACCAGGGCCTATGACCAAGGCTTCCATGAGGTCCAAAAAATTAGGATACAGAAGACTAAGGAAAAACTCGCCGAGGAGGTCTGTCGATGCGAGAATCGTGGATTTAAGCACAGGTGGATCAAGGCTCTCTAGGCTGCAGAGGCTCTCTGTGCAGCAAGCATTGATTCAGCGTCGCCATTATGTCAGGGTCACAATTTTCCCTTCGCGACTTTCAAAGTGGAGAAGAGTGAAGACGAAGGTAGTACCGAATAAAACTGAACACATTGTACCTTTTTAATGCAAATTGGATGCGGATTATTTATTCACTATCAATTTAATGAAACATATTATTTAAAATGTTTACAAATTATTTCAATCAATGTTTATAAATTAAGCTATGATCATCTACCATTTTATGTCAATTGCGTTGGCGCTTATCAATCACATTGTTCATGAAAGGAGCTCCGAATTTGGATGCTCGTTCGTGCCAACCGTGTTTTCCACAAAGGGCGCTCTAAATTCGAAGGCTTTTTGCCTTGGCCAATCGTGATTTCCACGAAGGTGCTCCGAATTCGGAGGCTTTTTGCCTTGGCCAAACGTGATTTTCACGAAGGGCGCTCTCAATTCTGAGGCTTATTCGGCCCAACTGTGTTTTCCACGAAGGGTGCTCCGAATTCGGAGGATTTTTGCCTTGGCCAATCCTGATTTCCACGAAGGGCGCTCCGAATTCAGGGGCTTATTTGGCCCAACCGGGTTTTCTACGAAGGGCGCTTCGAATTCGAAGGCTTTTTGTGTTAGCCAATCGTGATTTCCACAAAGGGCGCTCCGAATTCGGAGGCTTATTCGGCCCAACCGTGTTTTCCACGAAGGGCTCTCCGAATTCGAAGGCTTTGTGTTGGCCAATCGTGATTTCCACGAAGGGCGCTCCGAATTTAGAGGCTTATTCGGCCTAACCGTGTTTTCCACAAAGGGCGCTCCGAATTCGGAGGCTTTGTGTCTTGGCCAATCGTGATTTCCATGAAGGGCTCTCCAAATTTCGGAGACTTATTCGGCCCAACCATGTTTTCCACGAAGGGCGCTCTGAATTCGGAGGCTTTGTGTTGGCCAATAGTGATTTCTATGAAGGGCGCTCCGAATTCGGAGGCTTATTCAGCCCAACCGTGTTTTCTACGAAGGGCGCTCCGAATTTGGAGGCTTTGTGTCTAGGCCAATCGTGATTTCCATGAAGGGCGCTCCGAATTTGGAGGCTTATTTGGCCCAACCGTGTTTTCCACGAAGGGCGCTCCGAATTTGGAGGCTTTGTGTTGGCCAATCATGATTTCTACGAAGAGCGCTCCGAATTCAGAGGCTTTTTCTGCCCAACCGTGTTTTCCACGAAGGGCGCTCCGAATTCGAAGGCTTTGTGTGTTGGCCAATCATGATTTCCATGAAGGGCGCTCCGAATTCGGAGGCTTATTTGGCCCAACTGTGTTTTCCACAAAGGGCGCTCCGAATTTGGAGGCTTTTTCGGCCTAACCGTGTTTTCCATGAAGGGCGCTATGAATTCGGAGGCTTTGTGTTGGCCAATCGTGATTTCTATGAAGGGTGCTTCGAATTCGGAGGGCTTTTCACACAACCAGAACTCACTGGGCAACAGGGCATTATATTAGAAAAAAGAAAGATATACACAGTGTAAAATCAAAACAAGCTGTCGTGACATACAAGTTAATAATAAAATTTGTGCAAGTGTGTGGAATTCCACGGGCGCGACAAGCTTCTTCCATCCATGTCTTTGAGCCAATATGCCCCTGTCCTTGCGATTGAATCAAATATGATAGGGTCGTCCCAGTTGGGACCCAATTTTCTGTCAGCCGGATTTCTAGCAGCGGGAAGCACTTTCTTGAGGACCAATTCTCCTGGTGTATAACAGCGCAGCTAAACACGTTGATTATACAACTTAGCGAGTTGTTGCTGGTACCGTGCCATGGATGCAAGGCCACGGTCTCGGTGTTCTTCAATCAGAGTCAAGTCCAAGGCCAACATCATGTCATTTCAGCCCATATCAAAGGCTTTCGATTTCAAGGTTGGGAGGCCGATCTCCAGGGGGATGATTGCTTGGGTTCCGAAGCATAGAGCAAACGGCGTTTCTCTAGTGGATCTCCTCGGAGTAGTGCGATGAGCCCACAATACACTAGGCAACTTTTCGACCCATCTGCCTTAAGCTTTCTCCAGCCTTTTCTTAATGCCGTCCAAAATGACCTTGTTGGTGGCCTTTGCTTGACCATTGCTCTGGGGCTAAGCTGGCGAGGAAAAGTAGGGCCAGATATCATAGGTGTCGCACAATTCTCGATACACGCAATAATCAAATTGGGTACCGTTGTCAGAAACAAGTGTTCGTGGTATGCCAAATCTTGTTACGTCAGAATCTCGAATATAGGTTAGTGCCTCCACTTCGACCCATTTTGTGAAATAATTCGTCGCAACAATTAGGAATCGCCTGTTTCCTGGGGCCCGTGGTAACGGTCCAACGATATCAAGGCCTCATTGAGCGAACGACCAAAGGCTAGTGATAGAATTTAACTCCTCAGCGGGCAGGTGAATTAAAGGGGAAAACTTCTGGCATTAACCACATTTCTTGACATAACACTCGGTGTCAGTTCGCATGGTCAGCCAATATTACCCCTGCGATACGGCGCGGTGAGCCATAGAACGTCTGCCAGAATGGGCACCACAACTGCCTTCATGTATTTCGAACAAAAGTTCCTGGACTTTATCCGGGTGAACACACTCTAAGTATGGCCCGAAGAGAAATTTTTTGTAGAGCTTCCCCTACGGATCCAAATAGTATCGGAGGGCTTTGTTTCGGAGTTTGTGTGCTTCTTTCTTATCCATCGGGAGCTGTTCTGAAGATAGGAATGCGGCGATAAGGTCCATCCATCTCGGACCTAGTTCGATAACGTTGATCTAAACTGATTCTAAAGAGGCAATACTCAGCTCGGGGACAAACCCTACTTCAATTGTTCGCTTAATTTCTGAGTTGATAGCAGAGGCCAGGCAAGCCAGGGCGTCTGCATGTGTGTTCTGATCCCGGGTTATTTGATTCAGTTTGTGGTGATCAAATTTCGCGAGCAAAGAATTCGCCATTTTCATATAGGCTGCCATGCGGTCATTTTTAGCTACGTATTCCCCTTTTAACTGGTTGATTACTAGCTTTGAGTCACAGAAAACAAGCAAACGCCGCACACCGAGGTGAAGTGCATTTCGTAAGCCGGTTAACAGTGCTTCATATTCGGCTTCATTGTTTGATGCGTCGAATCCTAATTTGATGGCCTATTCGATTATTGCCCCTTCAGGGGTCATGATTACTACGCCTGCCCCACTGCCACGCTGGTTGGATGACCCATTGCAATACATCTGCCGTTGTCACTACGACGTTACAGAAAGACTTGGCGTAATAGAAGGCTAATTAGAGGATGAAAGGAACAAGGCTGCGGTCATGATGGCTGATTTGATGGCGGCCACGGCAAGGGTTGAGGCCGAGGCCAAAAGGGCCAAAGATGGGAAGGCAAAGGCCACTACTGAAGAGGTGAAAGCACAGCATGCCGACCTCCTTTGGCAGGCCACTGAAGAGAGGGCGACCCTTATAGATAGCGAGCTAAAGTTGGCCAAAGTAGAAAATGCCAAATTGATAGTCAATTTGGAGGAGACGAAGAGGGCTCAAGAGTGTGCAAAGGCAGACGCAACCAAAGCATTCGACGCTGGCGAGCTTAAGGCCAAAGAATTGTACGCAGATAAAGCGTTGAAATTTGAAAATCGAGGCTTTAAGCACGGTTGGCTCAAGGCTCTGGCGGCTGCCAAAGTGACTCCTGACCAGCCGATTCCATATGAGTAGCTAGAATTTGAACCTCTGGAATCGAACCTAGAGGATTTTGAAGATAGTTGAAGATAGGTTGTTTATTTTTGCTATATTTCTTTCAGTATTAGTGATGTTTTGTAATAGGGAAATTTTCATTGATAAAGTGATGCTTGTTTGTATATAGTTTATGAATGAAAATGCTTGTTTTGTATAAAGTGTTAGCTAAAAGAATGTGATGCTTGCTTTAGGTAACTTGTTAGCTAAAAGAATGCGATGCCTGTTTTATATAAAGTGTTAGCTAAAAGAAGTACAAAGCAACAAACTAAGCACCAAGGAACAAAAAAGCTTTCTCAAATAGTCCAAAGGTCAAGTGGGACAGTGAATGAATTCGACTAATGATGGATGGGCCGAATTGATTAACACATCTACCTTTGCCCCAGTTGAGCATGAGTCCACCCCCGAATACATAACAACCTCATGGTCAAGTGGGGAAGTGGATGAATTTGGCTAATGATGGATAAGCCGAATTGATTAACACATTTGCCTAAGCCCCAGTTAAGCATAAGTCCATCGTCGAATACATAACAACCTCATGGTCAAGTGGGGCAGTGGATGAATTCAGCTAATGATGGATGAGCTGAATTGATTAACACATCTACCCTTGCCCATTGAGCATAAGTCCACTGCCAAATACATAACAACCTCATGGTCAAGTGGGGCAGTGGATGAATTCGGCTAATGATGGATGAGCCGAATCGATTAACACATCTGGATGAGCTGAATCGATTAACACATCTGCCCTTGCCCCAGTTGAGCATGAGTCCACCGCCGAATACATAACAACCTCATGGTAAAGTGGGGCAGCAGATGAATTCGGCTAATGATGGATGAGCCGAATAGATTAACACATCTGCCCTTGCCCCAGTTGAGCATGAGTCCACCGCTGAATACATAACAACCTCATGGTCAAGTGGGGCAACGGATGAATTAGGCTAATGATGGATGACCCAAATCGATTAACACATCTGCTTTTACCTGTTGAGCACGAGTCCACCCCCGAATACATAACAACCTCATGGTTAAGTGGGGCAGTGGATGAATTTGACTAATGATGGATGAGCCGAATCGATTAACACATCTGTCCTTGCCCCAGTTGAGCATGAGTCCATCGCCGAATGCGTTCTGAATAGCGACGATGGCGGCGGCCATGGGCGCATCATAAGTGATACATTTTATAATTAATGAAGGGGGGGGTCATTAAATAGGTCTGTGCAGCCCACAAAAGGGGTTATTCAACCATGCGGTGGGCAGCAAACAAAGTGGAAGAGGCGAGAGCATCTGTGCAGTGACTGGTAATGACCAGTTTGGGCGTATGTCTAGCAGATTATTCTTCAATAGTAAAGGCGAGGGAAATAGTTTAGCTAAACTAGATGTGGAGATGGATCATGGAATATGTGGCGTAACTTCTCAGAAGAACGGGAAAGGCGACATTCACCCTAACGACGAAGTAGGTCCCTAATGGAGGAGTGAGGTAGAGAAATCGCCCTAAAAAAGGTAGCGCCAGGGTTACAGATGCATAGGTGTCCGCACGACAAGAGCCGGGTAGGTCGCCACGCCCTCTGAGTTTTGCTATCTTTATTAGCAACAGGCTTATGACAGAAGCAGACTCGATCGTACATGATCCAAATGTGGCGGTGGATTTTACTCGGTAGATATTTCTATCCGAAGTACAGCAATCTGTGATTGGGTAGAGCGACTATGAAGTTTTCAGAGATAGTATTCATGGGTCTATCAAAGGACTATACTGTGTATATGAGACCGGCATGCGCCTTCGAGCCACCCAGAAAGAGATTGCACAAAAGGATAGGCGGATTCGGGAGTTGGAACGCCGGGCAAAGAAGATGGAGGCAGAAGTGCGTAAAGCCAGGGCCACTGAGAAGTAGCCTGTGGGTTTGGTGAATACGGTTGTGACTGATAGAGTGAACCAACGGCAGATTGATCATGCTATAGCCGATCGGGATACGGCCGCTGTGTTTGCCAAAGAAGCTATACAATCCTGGGCTGATGAGGAAGATTTCTTTGACGGACAAAAAGTCAGCATTGAAAAGACCAAAGAGAAGCTGGCCGATGATGTTTGCCGATGCAAGAACCGTGGTTTTAAACACGGATGGCTCAAGGCTCTTCAGGCTGCTAGTATTGACCCGACATCACCGTTGTACAAAATGTATAAGTTTCCATTCGAGGCTTATGACGCTGAGAAAACTGATTATGAAGTGGAGGCGGATGAGGGGGAGGCTGCGGCTACCCTTCAAAAAGCCTGAATAACTTAAGAGATTTGTAGTTTGTAATGAATGTCGTTATTTATTTTTATAATAAATTCCTTGCAATTTCTTTTGTGTCCATTGTGTTTGTATATTTTGTGTGATATGCTATGTGCCATTGTGAAGAATTTTTTACTTCAATTTGGAGAAGTCTAATCCGAATTCAGAGGCCTAGTCAGCCGATCGTGGCGAGCACAAAGGGCGCTCCGAATTCGAAGTCTTGTAATGGCCAATTGTGCCGAGCACAAAGGGTGCTCCGAATCCGGAGGCTTATTCGACCGATCGTGTCTAGCACGAAAGGCACTTCTAATTCAGAGTCTTGTAATGGCCAATTGTACCATGCACAAAGGGCGCTCCAAATTCAAAGGCTTATTCGGCCTATCGTGTCTAGCATGAAAGGCGCTCCGAATTCAGAGTCTTGTAATGGCCAATTGTGCTAAGTACAAAGGGTGCTTCAAATCCAGAGGCTTATTCGGCCGATCATGTCTAGCACAAAGGGCGCTCTGAATTCGAAGTCTTGTAATAGCCAATTGGGCCAAGCACTAAGGGTGCTCCGAATCCGAAGGCTTATTCAGCCAATCGTGTCTAACACGAAGAGCGCTCCGAATTCGGAGTCTTGTAATGGCCAATTGTGCCATGCACAAAGGACGCTCTGAATCCAGAGGCTTATTCGGCCGATTATGTCTAGCACGAAGGACGCTCTAAATTCGGAGTCTTGTAATGGCCAATTGTGCCATGCACAAAGGGCATTCCAAATTCGGAGGCTTATTCAGCCGATCGTGTCTAGCATGAAGGGCGCTCCGAATTTGAAGTCTTGTAATTGCCTATTGTGCCATGCACAAAGGGCGCTCCAAATCTGGAGGCTTAGTCGTTCAATCATTAGAGTAAGATCCAAGCAAATATGGGCTATGAAGAAGATTCATTGTTGAATTGTGTGGATACATTCACAAAAAAGAAGTGGATCATTACATAACTAGTTTTCATGTCGTTTAATGGCAAAATTTGCGTAAGTGAGTCTGTAGACACCCCAATTTCGATCGCTTGTAAGACTTAGGCGCTTTATTTTAAGCACTCGATGATGAAGGTTACATTGTGTAAGTGGTTTGAATTCTCAATAAAGAAATCTAATTTCAAGCTCTAAAACAATCCCAACCTGCCATACCCACTGTATTTCTACCCTAGAAACTCAATTTTGATCATTGTACCAACATGCAATGAACCTAAAAGTAAGAAATAGTGAAATTACACAGAGGCTCGGCCATGCCTCAGTGACAGTCAGCTGTAGATACCAATGCTCGGCCGGGCATCTTGACTTTTCTGGGCAGAATTGTGTAGCAACCTGCCAGCTGTCTATTTTGTAGATATTTTGATATGCAACTCGAGTTCTATATATTTTGAGAATTACTTCCCATTTGATGCTTCTCTCATTTTAGAGGACTTAACATCACCATGGACAAATAGACTAATGAATGGCAATGACTAAATAAATTGGTTTAAAATTAGATCAACACACATAAAGAAAATGGCTTAAATTGCTTAAGCTTGGCCGAACGTTATGCCAAGTTAATCGAGTCAAGAATGGTCATATGCTAATTCATGGCATTTTGATAATTCTTAAGCGTTTCTACCACCCTCTTTGAGTTCACTCCATGACAAGAGGGAGGGGTGGTCATGTTCATTTCGTTTATCGATTCTCATCCAAATTGTATCTGAAATCATCAAGCAATCAATTTGCCCATTGATGGATTTGGAAACAATTATACTCTTCTCTCGAGGCTTTCCCTTGACAGAGAAGTGTGAGAAGGACAAACAGAGTCCATAACACTCTGTCTGCATTGTCTTCACTTTAGGGCACCAAATGGAATTTTGCATGAGATTGACACACGGCCGGCCTTCTGTAGGCCCGGCCGAGTGTTAGTGAGGGCTGGCCAGGTATCAATGTTTGGTAAGGTAGTGTGTTGCGCAGAAGCAGAGGGCAGTGGCTGAAGGTGAAACAGAATAGTCTAGGCAAATAGAGCAGTTTTTGGACGTTGCACATGTTAGCATTGTGCATCCTTGGATTCGTACTCAGCTAGTTCGTTAATTGGTACTTAGTTATTTATTCATTCATTTGGATTTGTAATAAGTAGTTGATTCGGACACTTGAACATTCAGACCCTCCTGCGTGAGGATAAATGTTGTAATAATGTGTATGTCTTCCAACCCCGTATCTTTCTTCCTTTTATTTACTAGCTTATGATGGTTAGTTTAAGGCATCACGTTTCGTTTAGCATTACTCATGCTTGCATCCACTTGTCTTGCATGCACCAAGGCTCGGTTCATCATTCTAATTTGCATTGTTAGTTAATGCATGTTATCAAATCGATTCAAAAATCATGTTAAGTAGCCGAGCCTATTTAGATTACATATTACATCCGTTGCATTGGTCATGTTGCATCGGAATCATGCATTTTTCTAACTAGTTTCTCTTTTGGCTTGGAGTATGAGGTAAGCTTTTATTTGCTTTAGCACGTTGCTTGAGTGTGCTTATTGCCATGTCTAGCATGCTTGCCATGAGGCTAAATGCTTAACTGATAAACTGCTTGAATGCCTGTGGATGAAGGTTATTTGCTTGAATTGGAATAATTTGAGTAATGTTCATATGCGATCACTCTTTCAAGTGGTACATATTCAAAACACTTTTTCAAAACAAACATGATTCAAGTGTTCCAATATTTGCAAAATTAGTCTATACTTGTATGTATCACATAGTAAAGTTAACCTAATAATTGGAACAAGAGCATATAATATAAATAAAAATCACATCATGATTAGTAGAGGCCGATCTTTGATCGGCTAAGTGGGGTGCTCAAATCATGACCTTCCCCTTTCGCACCTAAGTTCCCGAGCCGAGACACTTTGGAGATGACAGACTAATGGCCTTTGACATGAGTCTTGGGTTTTCTAAATTTCCCAAAAAATATTTAGATGGCGACTCTGAAATCTAGCAAAGCAGTCAATTTTTGGCATTCGATTCAAAACATTGGTTTTCCAAAAAGAATTGCTGATTTGGACTCTTTTGAGTTTTCACTGTTTCACATTGCACTTGTGAAATCAGATTCAGAACCACGAGAGTTCAATACTGTAGGACCTATTCATTTTCCGAAAGGGGGCGCGAAAAAGTCGAGCTACAGTTTCTGGCGACTCTGTTGGGGATTTAGAGAACTTGACTTGAAATTCATGATGTAAAATTTTATCTACATATATTTGTTCTTTGCATTGCATTTGCATTGGTTCATTAAGTCACTATGTTTGTCATCTGCTATCCTAGACGGTTTGTCGGAGGCTTGCCTAAAGCCTTGCCAAAAGATGAACCGGTCATAGGCTCTACCATGTTGGGAACACAACCCTTGGATCTGGACTACCGCTGTACTGCTTGATCCTCCTTTCACTTCTCAGTGTTAGGTGTGAGAGGTATATTAGGTAGTCTTCTTGAGGTTCCCCCTTTTTGACCATTTGGCCTAGTTGCATATAGTAAAGCTATAAAGACTATTCCAACTTAGGACAGGATACTCTTCCATGTGTAGGGTGATGTGATACCATTTGTTTGAGTAGTAAAGCTGTAGATCACTCTAAAGCTAGGACAGGGAAACCCAACCTCTCATAGGGGTGTTTTAAGTGCTTTTGTGCAAAATATGAAATCTTTGGAAATGAGTGACGCAATCCTGGGAGAGTCTTAATCTTGAGGCGATTCCTTTCAAACCTGAGGGTCATATCAGAATTAGATTTAGGTCAAAATTCAGGGTTTGTGTTTGATATGGGCGAATTTTCAGCAAAACCAGAGCCAGGGCCAAATTGCATCTTGCTTTGTTTTGACCAACACACCTGGTATCCCGATCTGATGAGGCATTTGTTTTTAATACCAGGTTTGTTTGAGCCAGGGAAGAAGCAGTACCCACCTTAACCTATCACAATCCATCCAATCCCAGAAAAAACCTATTCAGCAAAGGTCCAGTCCATTTGAACCCTAAAAGTCCAGCTCAGAAAAGATCCAACCAATGCCAAAAGACTAATTCTAAAAAACCTAATCCAGTCAAACCTATCTAAACTAATCCAGTTCAGATACATCAAGTATAACCGAGTCAAAACCCTTGTTAGTCAACTCTTAGCTTACACCCATCCATTTCCCCCGATTGCTAACTCAGACCGTGATGACACAGAGTCTATAAGAAGTTGTGGCCATGATAGCAGCCCTAAACCCGGGAATTGTCATGCAGGATAAGACCAATGCTGGAACGCAACACCCATCTAGGGCATCTACCACACATCCAGTTTCGGTCCCCCAGCCAAACTTTGATCTACCTCCGCCAACTAAAAATTTGCAAGGTCCGGATCCCCAAGAAGGGTTGGCTCAAACTCGAGTTTTTAGACCCTTGGTGCAGCCTAATGAGGGACTTTATCCCCTTGACATTGATGATCTCGACCCGATCTCATTAAAAATTGCTAACCTTGAGAAGCAGTTTAAAAAGGCATAGGGAATTAACTCTATTCCCGACATTGAGGATGGGTACGCTGAGGCTGCCGTAAGACTCCCAAACAGATTCAAAATGCCACACATTGATCGTTTCGACGGGTCTGGAGATCCTATGGTAAATATCTGGCTTTTCTTAGACGTCCTAAAATCGATGGGTCTGATTAAGCCTCAAAAACTTTGTCTATATGGAAGAACCCTATCAGGTATAGTAGCCACTTGGTACGCCAAGTTTGAGAATACAGTAAAGCAGAACTGGGAAGAGTTGGCTGAGGCATTTGTCAATCAGTACTCTTACAATGCCCAACTTGAAATGACCATTCAAGAGCTTTAATCAAACCACTAGAATCCTGGAGAACCTTTTGTGGAATTTGTTGCAAGGTAGAGAGCAAAGGCTGTACAAATGGCAGATCGGCCTTCTAAGAGGGACCAAGTGCGGATAGTGGTGCAAAACCTTGAGCCTGATATGTTGCAAAAATTGATAGTTGCTCCACTATTCACTTTTAAAACTTTGTATGAATTAGGAGTTCAGATTGAGAGTGCATTCAACAAAGGGATTATTCCCAGAACAAGTGAACCAACAAGGAGAGTGTTTTCAGGGAGTACTAATGCTGGCAGTGGCACTATTCCCAAACCCACTGAAATCAATACTGTTGTCGCCACTCCTAAAATTGCAGACCCCTTCGCCAATACCGACCCACAAGCAGCTAGCCCAACCTGACCTCATGGCAGAACTTTCGCCCCCTTCATATGAGCTTAACCAGGGCACTAAAAATCCTAATAGAAAAAGGGTATCTCAAAGCCCTTGATCCTCAACCTCTGCTTGACCCACTCCCTGTTAGACATAACCCCACCAAATATTGTGTATACCATCAGCAACGCGGTCATGGCACCGATCATTGCTATCGCCCGCGTCATGAGGTTCAGAATCTCATCGACAACTAGATAATAGCTCCACCTCAAGACCCCAATGTTACCACCAACCCACTTCCCATCCATGACCAAATATCTCCTGCCCACTTTAACCTCATTCATATACTCCCATCTACCTTCAACCGCAGCATATACATCACCCCAGCCAATTTACCCAAGCCTGAGGTGTTTATTTTAGAAAGTACTTGTTTGTGCATGATGGATGCACCCAATCCAGTTCAAGTACGCCAAGGGCGCCAAATGGGTGAACCCACTACTGCTAAGATGTTGGGAATGATTGAAAATCTTCAAGGAAAGGTGGCAGATTTAACATTTGGGGTTTCAATCTCGTCAAAAAGCTCTCCAATCTTAGGGCAAGCTACAGTTGAAAAGGGCCAACCCGAAACTATCTCAAGTCTGGGTGATGACAGATCAACAACAAATGGGCCTCGCTTCGATATAGCCACCCAATCTCTTGGCCAAGCAAAAGCAAGTGGCAAGAACAAAGCCGGGATAAGTATTGATCCTTATGTGCAACTTTGGTGGGATATTAAGACTTTGAAGGTTAAAGGGTTGAACAAACTGCAAGTGCTTGCAGTTGTTGCAAAAACTGTGGATTAAACTTTTGTCACTCAGGGGGCAAACAAAGAAAATTGTTCTTTACCCGAAACACCCATCCTAATTCCAGTCCCAAGCCTATGAATACCTGACCAACACCTGCCAACCCATTTGCCAATGTTTCTAAACCTAGTGCTTCCTTCTCCTCAAAACAAACTGTAGAGAGGTGGTTCGGAAATACTCTTTGGATCCTGTAGGATGCTCGTGATCCTTAGCTAGTCACCTGAAAAGGAATGAAAACTATGGTCAGCGGTGCCAGAATTAGCATTCCGATGGATAAGTTAGTGTATACTCTCTTGGTTGCTTATATCTGAAGTTAAACTTTTTCTCATATGCCTTTCTTTGGCTGATGCTCCTCTATTTATATTTTTCCCCTTGGGCCTTTGGGTCGGGCCCACCCTTAATCCATTGCATGTTTATTTATTCGGCCTTTGTTCAGTTGGTTGGAATGCCGATTAGCCTATTCGTCTAGGATCAATGCCGAATACAAATTTCGTCCTTGACTGTCCTCATACCATTATTCGGCATTATTGGCCCCAGAATATTCAGCTTCCACAATTGCCCCCCAAACATCCTATTAACGCTAGTTAGTTGGCAAGTTTGGCTTCGAACGACATGTTTGCTTTCGAATTTGAAAAATCAAAGAAAGAACGGCGGCTAACCTCATCCCAACGTATGTCAGAGCACATGCTCTTTAGGCATTATTACATCTTCCTGCCTCTTCGTACGCTTTCTTCATTTAATGCGATTTGAAACTATGTTGTCCCTTCGAATGTAAGTTCTTTTTGAATACTCAAAGCTTCTGGTTTGCCTTTTGATATACCTCCATTTCGCGACCTCTACAACTTCCTTTTGTTTCTCATTATCTCTTCTTCTTCTTGTAAGTTTTCTTCTCATTCACTTCGAATCCCATTTCCTTGTTTATTTTTAGTTTTGCATAATCCTTAGGCTAGCTAGGATGGCAAAACATTTGAAAGAACTCCTTTCTGTGGATCGAATTTCCGGCTTCCGATGCCATTATTCCATCCCCGACGACGTCCATCTGTTACTCGTGGCAGATAGCACCACTGATATGGAGAGGGCTGATGAGAGTACAATCATCTTTCCTCTCCTATCGATTGCTGAGGGCGGAGTCCGTTTTCCCCTTCATCCATTTTTAAGGGCCGTCCTTCGACACTGGGGTCTAATCCTTTCTCAGCCTAACGTAAATTTTTTCCAAATCATAATGGGGATTGTAGAGTTGAACCGATGCCTTAGGATTAACCTAGGTATACCTGGAATTCAGCATTGTTATGCCTTAGCCAAGTCTACTGGCCGGCTGGGACGCTATTTTCTCAGGGCCAAGGATACCGATCATCACTTAGTGACTATGCTTGCCAGCTCTGGCAAGCGTGTTGACGATGTAATGGTCGTTGTCCGAGGCAACTGGGAATTCGGCGAGGCTGAAGATCGCCTAGATCCCGTGCCAAGGCGAAAAGGCGAACCAGGTGGCCGTATAGCTCATCTTCTTTTTTTTCTTTTTTTTTTTTATCATATATGTATTTGGCTTTCTTTCCATGTACTTACCGTTTTGTTTATGCAGGCAACGATTTGAAGAAAGTGTTGGTTTTAGCCGACGACGCTGTACTTGCGGAAATTAAAATCGCACTACAGTTCATTGGCCATCCAAGCCTTCAAAAACAAGGGAGGGTAGCCCACATTCTCTTACGATACGAGCCGACCTACGCAACGTTTTTGGCGGCAGACCACATTCCAATTCCGAGAGGCAAAGAACATCTTACAACCCTTATCTTCTCCAACTTCAAAAACCTAAGGCAGATTGGTTTGGAAGCCTTCGATTCGGAGCACGTGGAAGAACAAGCAGCCGAACTGGTCGCCGAGGACCCAAACTAGTTGGAAGCTGAGGTAGACAAGGCTCTTAACTTGGCCTTTGAGGAAGCCGGACTAAATTTGTCCAACCCTCCATCCACATCAGGCCGAGGGGATGTCTCATTCGAAAACATTTTTACAAACTTAGGAGACCTTCCCAATGCTTATCTTGAGAATATGGCTGGGGAATCGCTCACGCAACTTGCCAGGAGGAAAAACGCCGAAAGGATGGTCGCTCGGAGGAAAGCTGAGGCCGTCTGATCAGAAACAACATCTGCCACGGTCGCTGAGTCCTCTCTGCCTGTTATTGCGGAGGAAACGACTCAGACCGAAATGGCCGAGACAGAGCAGGTAGAACTGGGGGATAAGGAGGCTGAGCATAGGGGAAAAAAGCGCCCCATCGAGCAAGAAGTCGTGCATGATGAGGACCAAAGCGATAAACGGCCGCGCATTGAAGAATCGGACTTGGTTATTCCGTTCACTGTTCAACCAAGGATAAGGAATATGCCGATTGCCTCTGATACGTCGGCTTTGAAGGACCCACCTATAGCCTTGAGTATGGCCTCCTCAATATCCCCGCCGGTTGACAGAGCCACATTTCGGGCGGAGCCAGATCTAATGCTAATTGCTTTAGCTGCTCAGTTGGCCTTATTGGTACATTACTTGCCTTATCTGCAGTCTTCCGCCAAAATGCATATATATATATATTTTTATTATTTGTTTGTTGTAACTCTATTTCCTTGTTTCGCAGATTGTGGGCATGATAGCCAAAATCAGCCGCCGTCAACATGATGCCATAGAACAGATCGGCTTCTTGAAAGCCAAAATTGATAATGAAAAGAACAAGGCTGTGGTAGCCTCTCAAAGGGCTAATTCCGAGGCATCGCAAGCGGCGGAGGAACGTGCGAGAGCCGACTCTGAGGCCAAGCGAGTGAGGAATTCCGACCAACTAAGGCTTGCAGCCGAAGAGAGGGAAAAAGCGAGCGAGGATGCACTCAAGTTAGCCAAGGAGGTGATCACCAAGCTGGAAGCCGACTTGGAAAAATCGAGGAAGGCAAAGGAAATAGCCGACTCTGAGATTTCCAAAGCGTTCCAAGCTGGGAAGGACGCCGCCTTGGAAAACTACGTGGAAGAAGTGCCCAAGTTCGAAAATCATGGCTTGAAATATGGTTGGCTCAAAGCCCTCACTGTTGCGAATGTGACATTAGCGCAGCCGATTCCATACGAGCAGGTAGACGTTGAACCGCTGGCGTCTGACCTTGAAGATTGATTAGGGGATATTTTGGTTTTTGGTAGGCATCTTAGATGCATAGTTTTTGTAGGTTTTTGTTAGTAGATTTTCATTTCTTTAAATGTAAGCTAATTTTCATGTGTAAAATGACTGCTATTTGTGCTCAATTTATTAATGAAAATTTTCTATGTTTTCCAGTTTATTGCATATACTATTTGTCTTTAATTTATTAATGACAAATCCTTATGCTTTTCTGTTTGCTACATATGAGTAAATTAAACATCCAATAAATTAACTGAATCAATTAAACACCCTCTGCCTCTTTGCTATTTATCTGAATAACTAAAAGAATCAGCAGTTAACAATTTGGAAAGGTGCATGAATATTCGATAGACTAACGAGTAAAACGGCTTAAGGCCTCGACGTCTGGCCGATTTGATTAATGAATCTACTCTAGCTACACGAACTCAATCGCCGAATGCTATTAGTTCATGGAATGGCTGGGGCACTTAACCTGATTAGATTAATGAATCTGCCCTTGTCCTAGCTCGTGCATGAACTGGAACGCCGAATGACATTAGCTCATGGAGCGGCTGGGGCACATGAGATGATCGGCATCAGGCTTGGACATTTGCCAATTAGATTAATGAATCTGACCTTGCCCCAGCTGGTGCATGAACCAGAATGCCAAATGATATTATCTCTTGAAGCGGCTGGGACACGAGATGATCAGCACCAGGCCTGGACATTTGCCGATTAGATTAATGAATCTGCCCTTGCCCAAGCTGGTGCATGAGTTGGAACGCCGAATGACATTATCTCAAGGGGCGGCTGGGGCATATGAGATGATCGGCATCAGGCCTGGACATTTGCCGATTAGATTAATGAATCTAACCTTGCCCTAGCTAGTGCATGAACTAGAACGCTGAATGTTATTAGCTCTTGGAGCGGCTGGGGCACGAGATGATCGGCACCAGGCCTGAACATTTGCCGATTAGATTTATGAATCTGCCCTTGCCCCAGCTGGTGCATGAACTAGAACACCGAATGATATTAGCTCATGGCGGGGCTGGGGCACATGAGATGATCGGCACCAGGTTTTGAAATTTAGCATTGATGAAGTCGCCTCGAGGGTGCTGCACCTATAAGGAATAAATGGGTCGGGTGGTGGGTGCGTGGAGGGGCCATTGTTGTGTTCAGAGTCAATAAATTTAGGGAGGAAAAGAGCAGTGTGGACAATTTGTGGATGGCAAGAAGATTATTCTTCAACATCAGAACAGAAGAGAGGACACTCACGAAGTTGGACGGAGAGATGAATCGAGGTGGTGAGCCAATGCGCACAAGGAGCAGGACGTCGAGGGAACGTGAAAAACGCCAGTCCCGATGTCGTCGAAGTAGGTCACCCAGAAGGGAAAAATAGCAACGGGGCAGTTCCCCTCAACACACTTGAGAGGAGAAACCACTGTGACTTCGCGCCCATTGAGTTTTGTGGTTTTTGTGGGGAACAAATGGATGACGAAAGCAGTTTCAATTGTGCACGACCCAAATGTGGCAGTTGAGTTTGCTCGACAAATTTTTCCACCAGAAGTCCAGCAATCGATGGTCGGTCGACCTGATTTGGAAGTGTTTCGGGAGGGCATCAATGGAGCGGTGAAAGGGCTGTATACCGCCTATGAAATCGGCATGCGTCTCCATGCTGCACAGCGGGAGATAGTGCAGAAGGATGAACGCATTCGAAGCTTAGAAGCTCGCGCGGAGAAAGCTGAGTGCGAACTGAGAAAGGTCAAAACCACTAAGACACAATCGGCCGGACAAGCTAACTTGATTGTGGAAGAAAGGGTGACCCAACGGCTTATAAGTTATGCGATTGCCGATCGTGATATGGAAAGCATGCTTGTAATAGAGGCCGCAAAGACCAGGTCTTATGAACAAGGCTTCCACAGTGGCCGGAAAGTCGGGATACAGAGGACTAAGGAAAAGCTCGCCAAGGAGGTCTGCCGATGTGAAAATCGTGGATTTAAGCACGGGTGGGTCAAGGCTCTCTAGGCAGCAGAGGCTCTTCGGGTAGGAGGCATTGATTCAGCGTCGCCATTGTATTAGAGTCATCATTTTCCCTTTGCGGCTTTCGAAGTCAAGAAGAGCGATAACGAGGGGGATACTGAATAAAACTGAAGATATTGTACCGCTCTAACGTAGATTGGGAGCGAATTATGTATTATCGATTAATTCAATAAAACATATTATTTTAAATGTTTGCATGTTGTTTCAATTTATGTTTAAACATATTATCGATCATCTTCCATTTTTCGTCAACTGCGTTTATGCTTGTTAATAATAATATTCATGAAAAGCGTACCGAATTCAGAGGCGTTTTGCCTTGGCTAAACGTGGTTTTTGGTGAAGGGCACCCTGGAAGGAGCTCTGAATCCGGAGGTTTTTCGGCTCGAACGTGTCTTGCACGTGTAGGGCTCCGAGTTTGGAGGCTTTTAACTTGGCCAATCGTGATTTCCACGAAGGGCGCTCCAAATTCGGAGGCTTACGCGGCCCAAACGTGTCTAGCACGGATGGGGCTTCGAATTCAGAGGCTTTTAACTTGGCCAATCGTGATTTCCACGAAGGGCGCTCCGAATCTGGAGGCTCACTCGGCCCAAAAGTGTCATTCACTGATGGGGCTCCGAATTCGGAGGCTTTTAACTTGGCCAATCGTGATTTCCACAAACGGCGCTCCAAATTCAGAGGCTTTTAACTTCGCCAATCGTGATTTCCATGAAGGGCGCTCCGAATCCGGAGGCTTACTCGGCCCAAACGTGTCTGGCACGGATGGGGCTCTGAATTCGGAGGCTTTTAACTTGGCCAATCGTGATTTCCACGAAGGGCGCTCTGAATCCGGAGGCTTACTCGACCCAAACGTGTTTGGCACGGATGGAGGCTTTTAACTTGGCCAATCATGATTTCCACGTGGGGCGCTCCAAATCCGGAGGCTTTTGACTTGGCCAATCGTGATTTCCACGTGGGGCGCTCCAAATCCGGAGGCTTACTCGGCCCAAACGTGTCTTGCATCGATGGGGCTCCGAATTCGGAGGCTTTTAACTTCAAACTAAAATTTCATATAGTGAGATAAGTAATCTTACATTATAAAAGTGAAAGTTTGTACACGACGATCATTCAAAACAAGTTATTACGCCCCACAAGTCGGGTTAATGATAGAATTTACGCAAATGCGTGGAATTCCAAGGACACGGTAGACTTCCCCGGACATGTCTTTGAGCCGATATGTCCCTATTCCCGCGATTGAATCGATCTGATAGGGGTTGTCCCAGTTAGGACCCAGTTTTCCGTCAGCCAGATTCCTAGTAGCTGGGAGTACTTTTTGAGGACCAATTCTCCTGGTGTATAACAGCATAGATGAACATGTTGATTATACGACTTAGCAAGCTGTTGCTGGTACCGTGCCATGGATACAAGGGCTCGGTCTCGTCGTTCTTCAATCAGAGTCAAATCTGAGGCCAACATCATGTTATTTCGGCCCATATCAAAAACTTTTGATTTCAAGGTTGGGAGGCTAATCTTCAGGGGGATGATTGCCTGGGTTCCAAAGCATAAAGCAAATGGCGTTTCCCCAATGGATTGCCTTGGAGTAGTGCGATGAGCCCACAATACACTCGGTAATTCCTCGACCCATCTGCCTTTAGCTTTCTCCAGCCTCTTCTTGATGCTGTCCAAGATGGCTTTGTTGGAGGCTTCAGCTTGACCATTGCTCTGTGGATAAGCCGGGGTGGAGAAATAGGGTCGAACACCATACGTGCTGCATAATTCTCGGTAGACTCCACAATCAAACTGGGTGCCATTGTTTGAAATGAGTGCTCTTGGAATGCCGAATCGCGTTATGATATTCTTCCATACAAAACGCCTAACATCAGTATCTCGAATGTGTGTTAGTGCCTCCGCTTCGACCCATTTTGTGAAGTAATCTGTCGCGACTATCAAGAATCGCTTGTTCCCTGGGGCCCGTGGCAATGGCCTGATGATATCAAGCCCCCATTGAGCAAACGGCCAAGGGATGGTGATTATGCTCAACTCCTCAGCAGGCAAATGGGTTAAAGGGGAAAACTTTTGGCACTGTTCACATTTCTTGACGTAACACTCGGCATCAGCTCTCATGGTCAGCCAGTAGTACCCTTGTGTTACAGCTCGATGAGCTAGAGAACGCCCACCAGAATGGGCACCACAACTACCTTCGTGTATTTCAGTCAAGAGTTTCTTCGACTTTATCTGGATGAAAGCATTCTAGGTACGAACCAGAAAGGGATTTTTTGTAGAGCTTTCTTTGCAGATCTAGGTAATATCGCAGGGCTTTGCTTCGTAGTTTGTGCGCTTCTATTCTTGTCCGTCGGGAGCTGTTCAGAAGATAGAAATGCAGTGATAGGGTCCATCCAACTTGGACCTGATTCTATGATATTGATCTGACTTGACTCTAAGGGGGCAATGCTCGACTCAGGGATGAATCCTACTTCAATTGTCCGTTTAATTTCTGAGTTGATGGCTGAGGCTAAGCAAGCTAGGGCGTCGGCGTGTGTGTTCTGATCCCGGGTTATTTGATTTAGTTCATGATGGTCGAATTTTGCCAGCAAAGAATTCGCTGTTTTCATGTAAGCTGCCATACGGTCATCTTTAGCTGTGTATTCCCCTTTCAATTGGTTGATGACTAGCTTTGAGTCGTAGAAGATAAGCAGTCGTCGAGCACTAAGGAGAAGTGCATTCCGTAAGCCGGTTAACAATGCTTCGTATTCGGCCTCATTATTTGATGCTTCGAAGCCCAGTTTGACAGCTTGCTCGATTATTGCCCCGTCGGAAGCCATGATCACTACGCTCGCCCCATTGCCACGTTGGTTGGACAATCCGTCATAATACAACTACCAAATGTCCCCAACATAAATTCTCTAGTTCGGCTTAGGTTGAATTTGATCAGACTTAAAGTCGGCGAGGCCTCCAATGAATTCAGCCACAAAGTCGGTGAGCACTTGCCCTTTGATTGAGGTCCTAGGCAAAAATTGAATATCGCACTGGCCGAGTGTGAGAGCCCACTTTGAAACGCGGCCTGATGCTTCTGCACTACGAAGTACTGATCGGAGGGGGTAGTCCGTTAGTACCCCAATGGTGTGCCCCTGAAAGTAATACATTAGTTTTCTTGCTACCATGACGAGAGCAAGGACGAGTTTTTCCAACGGAAGGTAACGTGTTTCGGTGTCAACCATTGCTTTGCTTACATAATAAACTGGCCATTACTCCCCAAGTTCTTCCTTTAACAGTACGACGCTGATGGCCCAGTCGGAAACTGCCAGATATAAAATGAGCGAATCACTTGCCGAAGGTGTTGTTAAGAGTGGAATTGATCGGAGGTAAGTATTCAAAGTGGCTTCGCACTCGGAGGTCCATTCAAAATCTTTACCCTGCCGAAGGGTATGAAAGAATTGTCAGCAGCGATCTGTGGAACGACTAATGAGCCTGTTGAGTGTGGCGGCTATCTGCATCAGCTTTTGAACCTCTTTAACCGACCGAGGAGAGCGGAGTTCTAGAATTGCTGTGATTTGCCTCGGGTTGGCTTTGATTCTGCGGTGGTTAAAAATGTAGCCAAGGAATTTGCCGGATCCGATCCCAAATGCACATTTGGAAGCGTTCAACTTCATTTTGTACTTGCGTAGAATGTTGAATATCTCTTCCAAATTGGCTAGATGAGTTTGCTCTTCTTTGGACTTGACCACCACATCGTCAATGTACACTTCCATAGTACGGTCGAGTTGCTCCTTGAACATGGTAGTGACTAGTCTTTGGTAAGTTGCCCCCGCATTCTTCAACCCGAAAGGCATAACCTTATAGCAATAGGTTCCTCTTGGGGTGAGGAATGCAGTTTTGTCTTGGTCGTCTGGATGCATGGAAATTTGATGGTAGCCTCTGTAGGCATCCAGGAAGCTCATACGTTGATGATGTGCCGTGGCATCTACGAGTTGGTCTATTCTGGGGAGGGGAAAGCAATCCTTGGGACAAGCTTTGTTTAAGTCCGTGAAATCCACACAAACACGCCAAGTCCCATTTTTCTTCTTTACAACCACAGTATTCGACAACCATGTAGGATAGGTCACTTCTCGGATTGCCCCGGCATCAAGCAACCAATCAACTTCTTCAACAACGGCAGCAGTGTGTTCGGCGGCTGATCGCCGACTTTTCTGAATAATCGGCTTACATTTGGGGTCAACGTTTAAACGATGCTGAGAGACAGATGGATCCACCCCCGGCATCTCATATGGTGACCACGCAAATACATCAAGGTTGCTGAGTAAGAAGGAAATTAGCTGCTGCCTGTTGACTTTATTTAGGGAAGCGCCAACCATGAAGAACCTGTCAGGATTCCCGTCAATTTTAACTCGATCTAGGGCTTCGGTTGCCTTTTCACTTGGGACGTGCCCAACATCATCGAGGCTCTCTCGATCCGACACCTCAATAGAATTCACTTCCAGCTCTCTTGGTGTCTTTGTGGCAAGAAGATAACATGCTCGTGCCGATTTCTAGGAACCACGAATTTGTTCAATGCCGCGTTCAGTCGGGAAGTGAAGTAGTTGATGATAGGTGCTTGGCACGACCTGCATGGTATGCAACCAAGTTCCTCCTATGATGAGATTATACGGCGAAGGAAGCTTGACAACCAAAAATTCCACATCCACTGATCGGGAGCCCGCTCGAACTGGTAGTGTGATTTTGCCCAACGGATATTCTGGATTAGCGTTGAAGCCGAATAATGGATAATGAGCTGGAGATAGGTCCAACTCATTGAAATTGAGTTTGATGAAGGTCTTGTAGTACATAACTTCCGAAGTACTCCCCTGGTCAATCAGAACACGTTCAAGGGTGAATCGGTTTACGCATAGTTCGATGACCAAGGGATCAATGTGGGGGAGTGTTACACCAACCAAATTAGAATCATTGAAAGAAATACTCGTAGCTTCATGGGGCCGTTTCGTCGGTGTGATTTGCTTTTGGAGGTTAGGATGCGACTGAATTGTATGTACCACAGATGCCGTCGGCAAGCTGTATATCATATGGATTACACTGAGTGGAGGTGAATCCTGCCGTAAAGCAACTGTTTTGGTTGAGTTGTTCTTTCGAACGTGTTGCTTAAGCCGACTGTCTTGTACTAACTCCTCAAGGTGAACCTTCAACGCATAACAACTGTCGGTATCATGACCGTGGTTCTTGTGATATTCGCACCACCTATCCTGTCTCCTCGTGTCAAGAGGTCCCACCATTTCGGGTGGCCATTTGAAGAACAGAAGGTGTTGAACTTTAGACATAACCGTGCTGATCGATTCTGACAGCTTCGTATATTTCTTGTCCGCGCGCCTTGTGCGCCTGCTATCCACTTGAAGTTGTTCATTAGCTCGGTGGGAACATTGGTCATTTAATTGACGCGAATCTGGTCTTTTGTCTCGTTTTAGCCCAATTCCGTGGTTTAGGGCTCCGTGATGGTACAGAATTTATCGACTGAACGATTTCAGATGGGGCCGTCTTGTTGGCCTTGTGCCCGGCTTTGACCTTGCAGGGCGTCATCTTCCATTTGCAATGTTCCTCGACTTTCTTCATTAACGACCAGACTGTTTTGGGGGGCCTTCTGGTCAAGGAACTACGAAGGACACTATTAGGATGCAACCCCATTTTAAAGGCAGTGATGGCCATGGAGTCATTGCAGGCATCATCTACAAGATTAAAGCATTTCCAATAGCGCGCCGAATACACACATAAAGTTTCCCCTGATTGGATTTGCATTGCCCAGAGAGAATCGGTTTACTTCGGCTAGACCTCATTGGTGATGAACCTTGCCTTGAAGGATTTTTGGAGTTGATGGAAGCTCTTAATCGATGCCGGTTCCAATTTATAATACAATCTGACGGCCAACGGTCCCAAACTGCTCAGAAATATTCAGCACATGAGGGCCTCGTCGTCTGCATGCAGCATCATGGCTTGCTTGTAATGATGGATGTGATCAATGGGATCCGATTTCCCGTCGTATAGGGTGAACGATGGAGCTTTGAACTTTTTTGGGTAGTATTGCCCTTGCGATCCGTCGCACAAAGGGGTCATGTTGGTCCTCTTTGTCTGAATCATTTCTTCTTCTCTTATTCCGTGCACGCGGACTCGCTTCGAAAGAACTGGAGACTTCGACTCGCCCCTTCTTTTTGGATTCTGGGGATGATGAGTCAGAATCACTACCACTATCTTGTCTCTGAATTCGAGGTTGCCGACCATCTTTTCTCAAAGGTCATCCTGGATCTTGGCGCACGGTCTGTTGGGATTTTGCCACCTCCAAGACCAAATCCTGTTGAAGGCGCTCGTTCTCAGCCATCATGTTTTCCAACCTCTGTTCATTTTGCTTTGCCTGATCCATAATCGCTTGCATTGTCTCATGTACTGATGTCGAGGGTGAGGTCTGGGCAACTAAGTCGAAGTTCAAGGTCCTTCATGCGACAATGTTCTCTGGCCCAAGCATGTTACTTGGAGTGGTATCAACTCGTGGCGTAAGGTCATCAGCAACTACCGGAGGATCTTCTGTCATGCCCACCATGGATGTGCTAAAGTATTCCCACAGACGGCGCCAATTGTGGAGAGGTGGTTCGGAAATACTCTTTGGATCTTGTAGGACACTCGTGATCCTCAGCTAGTCACTTGAAAAGGAATGAACACTCCGATTGGGGGTGCCGTAATTAGCACTCTGACGGATAAGTCAACGTATACTCTCTTGGTTGCTTATATCTCAAGTTAAACTTTTTCTCACATACCTTTCTTTGGCTGATGCTCCTCTATTTATATTTTTCCCCTTGGGCCTTAGGATCGGGCCCACCCTTAATCCATTGCATGTTTATTTATTCGGCCTTTGTTTGGCTAGTTGGAATGTCAATTGGCCTATTTGTCTAGGATCAATGCCAAATATAAATTCCGTCCTTGACTGTCCTCATATCGTTATTCGGCATTATTGCCCCTAGAATATTCGGCTCCCACACGAACCTTCACCCAACTCAATATGAGCCTAACCTATGCATTGAAGGTACTAATAGAGAAAGGGTATCTCAAACCGCTCAATCCTCGACCTCTCCCTGACCCTCTCCCACCTAAACACAACTTTACCCAATATTGCACATTCCACCAGCAGTACGGTCACCATACTGACCGATGCTTTTGCCTTGACCATGAAATTCAAGACCTGATTGACAAAAAGGTCATCACCCCACTTGAAAATCCCAAAGTTGTCAATAACCCTCTCACTGACCGCAATAGATTGCCATTCCATAACATAAAACCCATACACAGCTTGCCACCAACCAACTATTACCCTAGCCAACACAGCATACCCACCAATGAGCCCAAACCCATTGTGTTAATTCCTGAGTCTTCTGATTCCGATCTGAGCAAAAGGAACAACATCTTTGAAGAGATGGAAAGTTTACTTGATCTTGGTGAGTTTAAGCTTGATGAAGTAGTGATGCCAACACTGGTGGTTAGAATAATGAATCTCAGTCTCAACTAGGGTAATTGTTGAAAGCACTTGGGAAGGACCTCTGAACTAGGGGCATGATGTAAAAAAACAATTGTTTCGGTGGAGACAACGTAATTATGAGGTTCAATCTGGGAGACTCAGTTTGACAGTCTGAAATCCATCCTACTGGGTGTGGATGTGCATTGCTGAATTGAAGGCAGGTCTGGACTTTCCTGTGGGTTACTTGAAGTTGTTTCTGAAATTCTGCAGATGGACTTGGAGAAGGAAAACCATCTTTTTGTCTCAGAAATGTTTATTTTGTTTTGAGTTGTGTCATTTAAATAGTTGTGTTGTGAGTGTTTTTTTCTTTGTCTTTTCTTACGTTGTTGTGTCAGTTGAGTCTTTTCCTTTGAGTCGCTCTCGTGTACCCTCAGGTCTTCATCTTTGTAAGAAAGTGAGAGTCAAGTTTCTGATCATTTTGTTGTGCCTATAGTGATGTATGTGTGACCTTTTATAAATAGAAAAAGGCTTTGAATTTGTTTTTGAATTTATGATTTTGAATGAGATTCTGTGAATAAGCTCGAGTATTGAGAAGGATCCCCAGAATGGTTTGAGTGAATTCTGACTTATCAGCATAAAGTCATTCATGATTTCAAAAATTTTAAGCTATTTCTTTTGCAAAACTTGCAAAGATTGGTTCAAAATTGTGCGTGGTGTTTCACATTGTCCTGGGGATTCTCTTCGCCGTTAGGCGATCATTTTGGCAAGCATAAGGCGGCTTTCAGAATTGCAAGTACAAGGTGGCTTTCAGACCTCACAAACCATAGAATTTCTCCCCCGGTGTTTTCATTATTTCAAAGAGAAAAAGATAAGAGAAACCAAAAAGCAAAAAGAAAAGAAAAGAGAAAAGAAATCGACCATCAAGCCAAGGGTGTCCATTGGAATAAAATCCAATCAACTGTGAGGAAGGGAACTTTTGCCTGAATTCGGGAAAGCTAATGCAAGAAGGTACCACATTGTGAAAAGAACCAACTCTGAAAATGGAGCGAAAGAAAGAACGAAGGCACGACCAAACTCAACTCAAGACAAAGCCAGTTCAAGTGTTAGGGCAAGGATGACTATTAATCAAATTCACTACACATGTTGTAACGCTATCCTTGAGAGGCTCACTAGGCAGAATACCTGAAAGGGCGACCTAGGCAAAAGTTAAAGCATGAAAAATGAGAAATTAAAAATATATAGCTCGCAAGGTTGAAAACCCTGAAAGGGCAACTTTGGCAAAAGTTAGAGTGCAAAAGGAGAGTGTTAACACCCGAGTGAACATCAGCCATGAACTACGTTGACCTGATTCCCATCTTGGGATACGTAGGCAACTTCATCTTGAAGTTCGGTCTTAACCATATCTATCTCATCCATCTCAACTCAATCATCTTGCCCAATTTACGTCATCAGCTTTGCATCAATCCATGAGCCACACTGACTGCTGTGCATATCATATGCTTGCGTTGGGTAAGAAAGAAACTTGAATCAACAAGTGGAGAAATTTTCAATACTTATCAGTAAAATCTCTATCTTAAGCAAAAAAAGGAATCGGACCTCGGGTTTTGCGAAATTGATTTCTAAAGAGAACATAAGTAATACTAGGGGCACTTTGAATGATCAGTTACCTTGAGTTTTTTCTGCTTTTGGGTCAGTTGTAAGTTCTGCTGTGTCGTGCCTGTTATTTGTCTCAGTCTGCGCTCTTCATCGAGTCACCATAGCGTGTTTGTCGCTCAAAAGTGCTCTTCATCGAGTCACCATAGTATGTTTGTTGCTCAAAGTTCAACAGAGTGGCATAGTCAAAATTCCATACACAAATGTTTGCTACAAGCTCTAAAACAAGTCCATGTGTGGAATTCATAAACGAGCTGAGAGTGCCCATACAAGGGGCATCGCATTCATGATCATTGCAAAGTATATGTGAGAAATCTATCACTGCTTCGGAGGGGACTGGAGTAAGTTCTCAATAGGTCAGGAGAGAAGCATGAGTCTAATTGGTTGGCAACTATTCCAAGATTTGATGATCCTCATTACATGTGCTTACATAATGTTGAAAAGGTGGCCAATGACTGGACACTAGGGGCAATTTTCAATACATCTGATTGGGCCATCCATCGAACCAGGGGCATGAACCCAACCAGTGGCCAATGAATGGACACTAGGGGCAATTTTCATTGCATCTGATCGGGCCATCCATCGAACAAGGGGCATAAACCTAATAGGTGGCCAATGACTGGACACTAGGGGCAATTTTCAGTGCATCTGATCGGGTAGTGTAAGAGTACTGATTGATGGGTTATTCTTGGGACAGACAGCCGTAACCTTTACGTAGTTCTCTGTATCAGTTCGCATGGTGAGCCAATAATAACCCTGGGTTACGGCTCAATGGGCGAGTGAATGCCCTCCAGAATGGGTGTCACAACTGCCCTCATGTATTTCGGCCAAAAAATCCTCCACAAGGTCTGGATGCACACATTCCAAATATGGCCCTGCCAGAGACTTTTTGTAAAGCTTTCTGTGGGGATCCAAGTAGTAGCGTAGGGCTTTGTTCTGCAGCTTATGGGCCTCCTTCTTATCTGTTGGCAATTGTTTGGAGGATAAAAATAAGACGATGGGATCCATCTAACCCGGGGCCCTAGATTGACGACATTGACACTAGCAAATTTAGGGTTGTTGATACTCGGCTCGAGGATGAATCCCATCTCAATGGTTCGTTTGACTTCCGAATTGATGGTAGAAGCCAAGCAGGCAAGAGCATCTGCATGGGTATTTTGGTCATGGGTAATCTGATTCAACTCATGGTGGTTGAACTATATGAGTAGTGAATTTGCCGTCCTCATATAAGTTGCCATTCAGTCGTTTTTAGCTGTATTATTCTCCCTTCAATTGATTGATAACGCTTTGAATCACAGAAGACCTGTAAGCGCTTAGCGCCAAGACGAAGCGCATTACGGAGGCCGATTAACAGAGCCTCATACTCGGCCTCATTATTGGATGTGTCGAAATCAAGTTTGGCCGCTTGCTCGATTATTGCACCTTCTGGGGTCATAATCACAACTCCTGCCCCGCTACCATGTTAGTTAGATGAACCATCGTAGTACATCTGCCAAATGTCCTTCACATACATTCTCCACTCCTGCTGGGGTGGATAGCTGGCTGCTCAAACTCAAAATCGGCTTGACAGCCTGTGAACTCAGCAATGAAGTTTGCCAAAACCTGGCCTTTGATAGCCGTCTTAGGAGAGAATTGAAATAGGGTAGTCCGTTAGCACAATTATAGTGTGGGCTTGGAAATAGTGCATTAATTTCTTGGCGGCCACCACAAGGGCTAGAATCAACTTTTCCAATGGTAGATACCGTGTCTTGGCATCCACCATTGCCTTGCTAACATAAAAAATGGGCCTTTGCTCACCCAACTCTTCTTTTAGCAACACGGCGCTGACCTCGCGGTCCGATACCGGAAGATACAGGATAAATGGGTCATCCGGCGATGGAGTTGTTAAAAGCAGTATCGAATGGAGATAAGCTTTCAGTCCGTCGAGGGCAGACTAGCATTCCGAGCTCCAATGAAATGCCTTTCCTTGCTGAAGAGTGAAAAAATAGCCTACAACGATTCGAAGAACGGCTGATGAATCTGTTAAGAGCGACGGCCATCCTTATAAACTTTTGCACTTCTTTGGCTGATTAAGGAGAGCTGAGTGTAGGATTGCCTTAATTTGCTTTGAGTTAGCTTATATTCTACGATGGTTCACAATATAGCCAAGGAATGTGCCAGATCCGATGCTGAATACACATTTTAAGGTGTTAAGTTTCATCATGTACTTTCAAAAAATGTTGAAGGTTGTGGACAGGTCGGCCAAGTAGGAATGCTTTTCCTTGGATTTTACCATCATGTTGTCAATATACACTTCCATGGTACGGCCGAGTTACTCCTTAAACATGGTAGTGACAAGCCTCTGGTATGTTGCCCCGGCATTCTTCAAGCCGAAGGGCATGACTTTATAACAGTAAGTGCCCCTCGGGGTGAGGCATGCCGTTTTTTCCTAGTCTTTAGGATGCATGGCGATTTGGTGATAACCCCTGTATGCATCCAAGAAGCTCATACGTTGATGGTGTGCAGCTGCGTTGACTAGCTGATTGATTCTGGGGAAAGGGAAACAATCCTTGGGACAAGCCTCATTCAGATCCGTGAAGTCCACGTAGATTCGTCAGGATTGGTTTCTCTTCTTGACAACAACAGTGTTGGACAACCAGGTTGGGTAATTGACTTCACGGATTGCTCCAGCCTCCAGAAGTTTATCGACTTTGGCAACGACGGCCGAAGTGTGCTCGGCTGCGAAGCGGCTACTTTTCTGGATGACAAGTTTAGCCTTGGGGTCAACATTCAACTAGTGTTGTGCCACACTGGGGTCCACTCCCGTTATCGCATAAGGCGTCCAGGGAAACACATCAACATTGTCGAGTAGGAATGAAATCAACTCATGGCAGTCATTGGTAATGAGAGAAGTGCCGATCATGAAGAATTTATCTGGTTCCCTGAGAAGCCCAATCCGCTCAAGATCCTCAGTTGCCTTATTGATGGGGAGTTTCCCAACATCCTCGAGGCTTTCTCGGTTCGAAATTTTGATGGAGTTTACTTTCTATCTCCCTTGATTTTTTTACTGAAGCAGCAAGGTAGCACTCTTTTGCCGACTTCTGAGAGCCGCGAATCTGCTAAACACTGTGTTGTGTTAGGAATCAGAGTAACTGATGATAAGTACTTGGTATGGCTTGCATCGCATGCAACCAGATTCTCCCCATGATTAAGTTATATGGCGATGGAAGCTTTATAACCAAAAACTCCACTTCGAGTGTCCTAGTGCCTGCACCCACCGTAACCTTGACCTTGCCCAGAGGGTATTCGGGATTGGTGTTAAAGCCGAATAAGGGGTATTCTGCCGGAAGTAAGTCTAATTCCGTGAAGCTAAGCTTAATAAATGTCTTATAATACATTATCTCCGGTGTGCTCCCCTGATCGATCAAAATGCGCTCAACAGCATATTTGTTTATGTGTAATTCAATGTCGAGAGGGTTGTCATGGGAAAGGATCACCCCGTAGAGATCCGTGTCATCGAAGTTGATCTTGCCGATCCGATAAGGCCATTTGGCTGGTGTGGACAGCTTGGATGGGCATGGTCGGGGCTATTGAGATTGAATCGCGTATATGATGGTCAGCAACGGAAGACTATATATCATCTGAATTACTCCCAGAGGAGGTGAATCCGGGCGTAGAGCCACTACATTGGGTGTGTTGACCGCGTGAGGGAGGTATTGAGTCAGTTGGCCATCATGTACCAGCTCCTCAAGATGATCCTTCAAGGCGTAGCACCTGTCGGTTTCATGGCCATGGTCTTTGTGGTATTTGTATCACTGATCCCTTCGTCTTGCGTCGGGTGGTCTAATCATCTTGGCCAGCCGCTTAAAGAAGGGTAGATATTGGACTTTGAGGAGTATCTTGCTAATCAGCTCGGTTAACTCAGTATACTTCTTCTTAGACTACCTGGGGTGTCTGCTTTCCACCTGATATTGCCCGCCCGATCAGCATGAATATTGGTCCCTCGATCGGCGTGGATCTCGGTGACTTTCTCGTTTTGGCCTTCGTGGCTTGGGGCTCCTTTTCGGCGGGGCTACGCTTATCGGCTGTACTGGGGCAGGTGCCGTCATTTCCGTGACCTTCTGGCCCTCTTTCACACGTAAGGCATCATCCTCCACCTTGCAGTACTCCTCAACCTTCTTGATTAAGGCCCACACAGATTTAGGAGGCCGCCTTGTCAACGAGCTCCGGAGCGGATTATCAGGGTGTAAGCCCATTTTAAAGGCGGTGATGGCCATGGAGTCATTACAAGCATCGTCGACCAAGTTGAAACATGCCCAGTGCTGCGTCGAATATTCATAGAGGGTTTCACTTGATTTGCATCGCCTAGAGCGAGTCGGCTTGCTTAGGTTGAACCTCATTGGTGATAAATCTTGCCCGAAAGAATTTTTGGAGCTAATGAAAACCCATCACTAAAGCCGATTCAGGTTTATAATACCACCGGACTACTAACGGGCCCAAGCTACTTAGAAACATGCCACACATCAGCTCCTCATCATCAGTGTGCAACATCATTGCCTGCTTATAATAACGAATATGATCCGTAGGATCCGATTTTCTATCATACAGCGTAAACATCAATGCCTTGAATTTTTTAGGCAAGACTGCCCTTGCGATTCATTGCGTGAAAGGATTATGTCTGTCTTCCCCATCTGAACCATCACCTTTTCCTCGCCTGTGTCGTGCATATGGACTCCCCTCCGATGAGCTGGACACGCCAATACACCTCTTTTTTTTCTAGGTTCTTGAGCTAACGAGTCAGAGGTGGTGCTACTATCGTGTCTCCGATGCCGAAGTCATGGATTATCCTTCCTCTGTTCTGGCAACTGACCTCGCTCATGATGCAATGTGGTCTGCTACGATTTGGCTAACTCCAAAGACAGCCAGCTCTTTATGAAAATGTTCCTTGTCTGCCACCATCTTTTCCAATCGTTGTTCATTCTGTTTTGCTTGGTCCATTATCATTTGCATGGTTTCCTGCATAGAGGTTAAAGGTGAGGTTTGATCCACTGGGTTGAAGTTCAGGGCCCTTCGCGCGGTGATATTCTGCGGTCCAAGCATGTTTCTTGGAGTAACATCATCCCTTGGTGTACCATCATTAGCAATGAGCGAAGGATCATCTGTTACACCTGCCATGAATGCACTTGAGTGTTCCCACAGACGACGCCAATTGTGGCGTAGTGAGTTTAGGAATACTCTCTCTCGTTCATGCAAACCTTATTATCTTTTTCTCTCTCCCATCTTATTAGCTGTCACTCCTGCTTTTATAGTGTTCCCAGGGGCCTTCCAGGGGGCCATTTCATACTACTGGGCATTACCTTCGTTCTTGGGCCCTGATGTAGCCCATAGGTTATATGGCCCCAACGGCCCTCTAACTTGCCTAACTCGGCGATAGCTCTTATTAGATCTGGCATGGGCCGATTTGAGTTCGGCTATTTGCAATGTTCACTGGTTCATTCTACGGCCGATTTGTGCACACCCCCCTTGCCACTTTGGTCAGCCCAAAGGCTTCCCATATCCTCATTTACTCGGCCCTCATTTACTCGACCCCCACAATTGTGAAAGTAATTTGACAAAAATAAATATTTTTCCACTGCCACCCTTTATCACTACCTCTACTATACAACGTTTGGATCCTTTGGAGTAGTGGATCCTATAATATTCCTTGAAATAGACCAAAATAACATCGTTTTGGTTAAGGCTAAAAAAAAAAAAAAACCAACAGAAGCGTTCTAGCATTTCTTTGGTGCCAAAGCCATCTTCGATTGGTTCCTCCCCTCTTTTTCTCCTCTTGCTATCCACTGCCCTCCTTCTTTCCTCCTCCTTCTCATTCTCTTCTTTTTCCACCCCAAAACTCTAGATCTAGGGTTTACAGAGTGCGGCATTGCCATAATCCCCTCTCCTAGTTCCAGTTGTAGAGACCTTGATTTTTGTAATCACTTTTGAAGCCCTAATTTTCAAATTTACTTCAATGAAGACCCTGAGTTATCAAGTAGTTGCATTTTAAACCCTAGATTGAGAAAAACTTCATAAAATAATCCAATTAAACCTTAATTAATCTCGTTATCTTTGTTATCACTTTTAAACCCTAAATAATAATTATTAAAACCCTAGGTGTTATTTTATTACTTAAAAACCCTAACCTCCAATTAATGTTAATTCGCTTGGTTTTTTGCTTTTCTTTGCAATATGATCTATCGGTACCCAAATTAATTCTTTTAATCATTTTCTCATTAAAATATATCAAATATAATTTATTACTTCTCCTAAATTGGAATTTGGCCCTTTTTTTTATTTTTATTCCATTTTCAACCCTAATTATGTGAAATAATATAACAAGTGTATTTTCTTCCCCTATTTTTGTATTATTAATTGTACTAGATGTATCTTATACATGTGTGTGTATATAGTTTATTTTTGTACCAAAGCCAATTCATAGCCATTGATAGGGCTGATGTATTGATGGAAGTTTGATTAAGCTTGATTGAAAGAAATGATGGAAACACAAGGTATGGCCAAGGCATGGCCATAGAGGCTTTTCCCATATTAAGCCTATTTTGTATCTTAATTTCCAAACTAGGCCTAGTTTGGATGGAATTCCCAAACTAAGCTAAAGCGCTATTACAAAATGCGCTTTCACTGTTTGGAGCCCAAAATGTGATGAATAGTGAAAGCGCTATTGCAAACCACGCTTTTAATTAAGAAAGCGTGGTTGCAAATCACGCTTTTCACATAAATTTTTTTTCTGAAGAAAGTGTGGCTCCAAACCACGCTTTCACTGTGCATCTCGTTTAATTCGTTTTCTGAAGAAAGCATGGTTTGGAACCACGCTTTCACTGTGCATATAATTTTTTTATTTTTTATTTTTGAAGAAAACGTGATTGTGAATCACGCTTTCACTGTTCAGCTAAAGAAGCGTGGATTGTAACCACGCTTTCACTGTTCACTACAGTAAGCGTGGATTGAAACCACGCTTTCACTGTTCATTTATTTATTTATTTATTTATTTTTTAATATTTTGTTTTTTTTTCTTGTTCTCATTGTTTTGGTGATAATGTAATTCATAAAAAATTTTTGGCTTTACTAAAGCCGTTCTCATGTTAATTTTTTTTTTTTTCCTTTTGTCTTTGTTTTGGTTTAGAAGGTGTAATTCAGAAATCTTACATAATATGGGAAAAACGTCTTCTTTTCATATATTAATTTGTGTTACATAATATGAGAAAAGCCTCTTCTTTATATATTAATTTTACATAATATTTTTAACTAATTACCAAGCATTTGGGAATTAAGCCAATTTATATATCGTTTAAATTTTTATGGGAAAAGCCACTTTTCATATATTAATTTTACATAATATTTTTCATATATATAATTTTAAAATCATGTTCATTTAGATATTATTAAGCCAATCATGTTCATTTACAAAATTCATGCTTTCACTGTTCACTACAGTAAGCATGGATTGAAACCACGTTTTCACTGTTCATTTAAATTTTATTTAAAATTTTTTTTTCTGTTGTCATTGTTTTGGTGATATTGTAATTCATAAATTTTTTTTGGCTTTACTAAAGCCGTTCTCATGTTAAATTTTTTTTTTTTCTTTTGTCTTTGTTTTGGTTTAGAAGGTGTAATTCAGAAATTTTTTTTGTCTTTACTAAAGCCGTTTTCATGTAAATTTTTTTTGTTTATTGTTTTGTCTTTGTTTTGGGTTAGAAGGTGATAATGTAATTAATAATTTTTTTTGGCTTTACTAAAGCTGTTTTCATGTAAAATTTTTTTTTCTTTTGTTTTTATTTTGGGTTAGAAGGTGTTATTCAGAAAATTATTTTGGCTTTACTAAAGCCGTTTTCATTTAAATATATATATATTTATTCTTTTGTCTTTGTTTTGGGTTAGAAGGTGAGAATGTAATTCAGAAAACCAGTTTAGTAAAACCGTTTTGTACCCATTTTCATTAAAAAAAATAAAAATTTTCTTTCGTCTTTGTTTTCGGTTAGAAGGTGATATGCATACTCTACAGTTCGAAGCACACCCACACACTGTGTAGTTCGACGAGCAAGGACGAATGGTGAGACGCGAAGAGCACCGCGTAGTAGGCCAAGAAGACGAAGGCCACTGCGAGAGCTCCTAAAATAAATTTTGTCAACAGTTTTGTAATAAAACTTAATACATAATATACGAAGTCACTAATTTACTAAATACTCATACAGGCATGAAAACAACATAACTGAAGTTTCAAATGTAACAGTTTTCAGTTACATAGGTAGTATAGACATAAGTCTCCCACAAAAATACATTCTGGACACGATGAACTGAACACACATTACATACATCCCGGACACCCTGAACTGAACACACAATACATAAACATAACAGTTAGACAGACAAATATTAGGCAGACAATTTGACAAACTCATTACGGAAATACTTAATCTAACACAGACATTACATATTAATGCATGACCTAATATTGCCGAAGTGTAGACATTAACACCTAATTCACGCTTAAATCGGCAGGTGGCTCAGAGTCTGAATAATCCGAAAGCTCAGCATCAGAGACAAGTTCAGGATCCTCCATGATACCCTTAATAGCCGCAACATTTGGTTCTGTTTTGTTCTTCTGGGTATCCTTCTTAACTATGTATAGCTGCATATCGTGGGCTAACCTACGGCGTATTTGAGAAATCTCACGTTGTAGTCTTTCACATAGTCGATCAACATTATCAGGATCTTCCTTTTGGATCTCAACAAAACGTGCTTTTGGCACCTTAAGTTGATTTTCCCGACTTAAGGTTTCCAGCTGTACCCGCTCTATAAATAGTGCGGGCCACTTGAGACGAGCAGCGTCAGATAAACCATATCCTGTTTGATTGTCAGATGGCTCCATACATAAACCTCCTTGAACTGGATAATACTTGGGCATCAAAAAATGTCACTTCCCAAACCTATCACGATAACCACAAGCATAATCTAAAACAGGTATTCCCACTCCCTCCCATGAATCGTCTTCAGTATCGCCACGCCCCCTTCCTCCTCCTCGTCATGAACTGTCACCCCTTTGCAAGTTCCTACCACCTCTGCGATTCCCACTCCCTCCCATGAATCGTGTAGCCATGCTAATTTTTTAAAACAAATGAATGATAATTTCGTAGGGCGAAATGAGTTGTACGATTGTGTCTTCACCTTTAGTCGCTTATATAGTTGGTTATAAATGGCTTTAGGAAGATGCCTCTGCATGACAATCCCACATATATGAACAAGGTATGAGTCGTCACTAGAATGAAAAAATAGAGAAAAGCAAATAGTGTGTACCAAGTCACATGACTTGACAATCCATCTGCATATACCGACAAAATAAGGGCATGCTCAATGTAAGGTAAATCAGTGAATTCACTGTTGCCATGCGACTTTCTGAATTGAGAATCCCACATATATCAATAAGAGATGAGTTGTCACTATAATAAAAAAATCAAGCAAAAAATCGAGAAAACCAAAGCCTGTGCACCAAGTCACATGACTTGACAATCCATCTGCATATACAGACAAAATAAAGGCATGCTGACTGTAAGGTAAATCAGTGAATTCACTGTTGCCATGTGACTTTTTGAATTGAGAATCCCACATATATCAATAAGAGATGAGTTGTCACTGTAAAAAAAAAAAAAGTCGCAAAAAATCGAGAAAACCAAAGCCTGTGCACCAAGTCACATGACTTGACAATCCATCTGCATATACAGACAAAATAAGGGCATGCTCACTGTAAGGTAAATCAGTGAATTCACTGTTGCCATGTGACTTTCTGAATTGAGAATCCCACATATATCAATAAGAGATGAGTTGTCACTGTAATAAAAAAATCGAGCAAAAAATCGAGAAAACCAAAGCCTGTGCACCAGGTCACATGACTTCACAATCCATCTGCATATACTGACAAGTCTCTCCACGATTTGGCTACTCAATGTGTGGGAAAATGAAGCTTATGTAGGCAATGTTGTGTTTCACTTAGCTATGCATCATTCGTTGTTACGACCTACTATTTGTATTTCATTGAAAAGTATGACTATTTGAATTTTTGTTGTCATTTGGAATTATTTTAAAATCAACTTTTGAATATTCAATTTGAAATATTTTGGGAAACATTTACAATCTCAACTTTTGAAATCAACTTTAAAATAATGGTAGATCTTGTGAGTGAAACATGGGTTAGGTAGAAGTACTTGGCCACCAATGTTTGTGAATATCATGGTGCATTCAAATCTGTCCAGAAAATTGGTGCATTCAAATCTGTCCAGAAAACTAGTGTTACACAGTAATTTCAGAAGTGTTGTTCTCTTTGGGTATAAATCTGAAAAATAACAAATCAACGTCATTAGAACTGGTTACAAGTCTAGTTTCTTACATTTTTGGCCTTGCATTGATTGCTATTCTATACTAAGAGAATCGTCAATTTCTTTAAAAAGGTGCAGAAAACAATCTGTTTGGGTATAATTAATTGTAAATAGTGATTTTCACAAGCAAATCAAGTAAAACCAATTGGGTTTTAAACTTAGTCCCCAAACTGGACCAACCACTTGGCTTTGAGCTTGTTTGTCTAGCCCTCGAAGTTTAGTTTTCTGTCAACCCCCCATTCCTTACTAGAGTCATCATTTGTACTGGACTTACAGGAATTAGAAGGCGACTCTTTCTTCTTTCTTGATGGAGATTGAAATTCTTTACGTAGAGGATCCCCATTTGACGAGGCCCAGTTAAGGGAAGCTTTTCACTGAGCTAACTGTTCTGTTTTATGTGTTATTGAAGGCGGTAGTTCGTTTGTCTGAACTTTATTAGTCCCCCAACTGGACCAACCACTTGGCTTTGAGCTTGTTTGTCCAGCCCCCGAAGTTTAGTTTTCTGTCAACCCCCCATTCCTTACTAGAGTCATCATTTGTACTGGACTTACAGGAATTGGAAGGTGACTCTTTCTTCTTTCTTGATGGAGATTGAAATTCTTTACGTAGAGGATCCCCATTTGACGAGGCCCAGTTAAGGGAAGCTTTTCACCGAGCTAACTGTTCTATTTTATGTGTTATTGAAGGCGGTAGTTCATTTGTCTGAACTTTATTAGTCCCCCAATTGGACCAACCACTTGGCTTGAGCTTGTTTGTCCAGCCCTCGAAGTTTAGTTTTCTGTCAAACCCCCATTCCTTACCAGAGTCATCATTTGTACTGGACTTACAGGAATTTGAAGGTGACTCTTTCTTCTTTCCTGATGGAGATTGAAATTCTTTACGTAGAGGATCCCTATTTGACGAGCCCCAGTTAAGGGAAGCTTTTCACCGAGCTAACTATTCTGTTTTATGTGTTATTGAAGGCGGTAGTTCATTTGTCTAAACTTTATTAGTCCCCCAACTGGACCAACCACTTGGCTTTGAGCTTGTTTGTCCAGCCCTCGAAGTTCAGTTTTCTGTCAACCCCCCATTCCTTACCAGCGTCATCATTTGTACTGGACTTACAGGAATTGGAAGGTGACTCTTTCTTCTTTCCTGATGGAGATTGAAATTCTTTACGTAGAGGATCCCTATTTGACGAGCCCCAGTTAAGGGAAGCTTTTCACCGAGCTACCTATTCTGTTTTATGTGTTATTGAAGGTGGTAGTTCGTTTGTCTGAACTTTATTAGTCCCCCAACTAGACCAACCACTTGGCTTTAAGCTTGTTTGTTCAGCCCCCGAAGTTTAGTTTTCTGTCAACCCCCCATTCCTTACCAAAGTCATCATTTTTACTGGACTTCCAGGAATTGGAAGGTGACTATTTCTTCTTTCCTGATGGAGATTGAAATTTTTTATGTAGAGGATCTCTATTTGACGAGCCCTAGTTAAGGGAAGCTTTTCACCAAGCTACCTGTTCTGTTTTATATGTTATTGAAGGCGGTAGTTCGTTTCACCGGGTTTAGTTCTCTGTCAACCCCTCATTCCTTACCAGAGTCATCATTTTTACTGGACTTCCAGGAATTGGAAGGTGACACTTTTTTCTTTCCTGATGGAGATTGAAATTCTTTACGTAGAGGATCCCTATTTCACGAGCCCCAGTTAAGGGAAGCTTTTCACCGAGCTACCTGTTCTGTTTTATGTGTTTTAAGTATTCACATAATTCAACATACTCAACATACATTAATCCATTCATTAATCCAGAACATTCATTAACTCATTGCAATTCAATAAAGAAAGTCATGAACTAATAAATGTGTAGTTATAAATGTAGTTATTTCATGAACTTCAGGTTCATAAAACAAATACTTGAAATATATCCGTACGTTAGATGAACAACAACATTGTCTTACACTTCAGTAACGAAGATACGACACAACATACAAACATATATGAAAGATAACGGTGTTTGATTTTTCATTCCTCATCTGACATGTAGTAGTCAGAGAGATATTTTCATTGTTTAAGACATTATTTCACTCAATCACTGTCAAATCTCTATTGCTTGCTTCTGCCATTTCGGTGGCTAGCTGAAGCATGAAATGTCGACATCTCCGCATCAACATTCTGTTGTTCTCCTTCTTAATTCTGCTAACTTCTTTTTCATAGTCACTCACATTTCGTCTAGCCATGGTCAATGAACGACGATGTGGTACCGATGCCCCAAAGTTACGTACATCATTAAACAATCTTTCTTACTCTGTTACCCTGAACGCCCATTCTGCTCGGATACCAGCATAATAATCCTTCGGACTCGAGTACTTTTCGCTCTTGTAGTCATAGGTAAATGGAGGTAGCAGCCACACTTTCGGATTTCTTTGCCGGCATAAACTTCCTGCACCTCTTGAAGACATTGTTCATAAAATAAAAAAATTAATAATAATAGTAATTGTAGATATATTACTATTGTTATGACTTCAACAAACATCATACTGGGGGTATCGCTATTTATAGACATCATAGTGCGGGTTAACTAGAGATGATATGGTGACGATAATGCATGCTGGTGCACTATGGAAGAAGTGATACCCGTGATATTATTTTATGTTATTCATTTCATGCAATTTTGAGTACCCGTGACTTTGTGTACCTGTGATGTAGTCACGGACGTGGTTGTCAAATAAAATCATAATTGTAGGCCAAAGGATCACAATGCAATCCCTTCATATTCGAGCAGTGAGTTGTCAAATAAAACAAAATGCAGTAAGTTGTCACATCGCCACATGAAACTATTTTTTCATGCTTACTTTTGTAATACAGTAAGTAGTCACTTGGAATTGACGATTTCAGTACAAATAGGTGTTTTAAAAAATTATAAATGAAATCATAAAATGAAACAACGGCTTTAATTTTCTTTGTTTTAAAGTAATATTGTTCATAAACAACTATGAAACAGAGTGCAAGTAAATACACAACCGTCCAACTCACTTCGACCTACAAAACTATCGTTGTTTTTTTCACCAAAATAATAAAATGGTCACCTGATATGTAAACACGATTGGAACTTTGCAGCCTGTATTTTATCTTATTTTCACTTAATGAACTTCACAGTCATCCCATTTTCTCCTCTTTGCATTTTCTGCTTCTTTTTATATTCGGTAAATTACACTTCACTCCTTCAGTTCATCACATAATTGTTTATCAACACTATTGCCATGTGGTCGTATTAATGTGACTTAGATGAATTCTGAAATGTGAGGAAAAAACAAAGCATGTAAGTTGCGCTGCACAAAGTCACATGCATCACGTAATATCTAGTAAAAAAGTCACAAAGTATACAAGCATGGCAAAGTCAGAAAGTCACATGCATTACTGCATCACGGCATAAAGTGACATGCATCACTGCATCACTGCACAAAGTCACATGCATCACTGTATCACTGCACAAAGTCACATGCATCACTGCATCGCTGCACAAAGTGACATAGCATCTGAGGAAAAAACAAAGCATACAAATTATTACGTCTGTTCAAGTCACTGGCGAGCATCACTGAGAAATGTTGGACATATCACTGCGCCGAGCTACAATTTATTATCGTACCATACCTACTGTGCCCATGTGAATTATGCAATTTGGTCAAATTTCTCCAATTAAATTAAATAAAATATGTAAGGTAAAAAATAAAATTAAATATGTTGTCAAGGAAAAATAAATTGAATTATATTTGTAAGCGGAAAAATTAAATTAAATTTCCAAGCGGATTTGAACTTTGCTTAAAACCTTCAAATATGCACTGAGTAGTAAATAAAAGTCGAAGTGACAACTCCTATCAAGTTGATGCATAGTTGTTCAGGTCATAAAAGTTGACGTGACAACTCTGATGCATAGTTGTTTACAATAATTTCATTCATATAGCTACCATGTGTATATATGGTATAAATATCGCATCATACCACAACAAAAGTTTCACAGCTATTTCGAGTGATATCATCATGAGATATACGGTGGTTGATCTATATTCAGCAATGGGTCGCTATTGGGTTGCAGATGAAGATGAATTTCAATACCCATTAAATCCAAATTTGCGTTACTCACGTGGCACCGTCAATACCATGAGAGCTGAGTAGGAATTTCGCATAACTCGAGCAAACGTTCTCATTGAGTTATGTCGTGAAGTTAATATTAAATTTCCTCGCCAGTTAGCCATGCTGTGGAGAAGTGGTTTGGAAATTGTCACGCCCCAAACCCGCCCCTAAAAGTTTGGACATGACCACTTCAGAAACGGACATAAAACCCGGTGAATGTAATTTATGGGGCCTGAACGGAAGCATTTAATATCATATAATAGCGTAAAATAATATCCATTGAGCTACCACTACTATGCCAGGATCGCAAACAGAACATAATACATGAAAATAGCTATGTACATACATCTATAAACATTATATATACATCAATCTTAATAGACATTTAGGGTACAAATTAAAAACTTAGCAAAACTCCATGACATGAGCGGTCATCTGCTAAGGGCTTAGATACCCAGGGATTGACAACTGGGTAACGGAAGCCACAGGCTAAGGCTGACCTCCAGGTTGAGTGCCTACAGAAACAGACATAAAATAAAGTGAGCCAAGCTCAGTGAATAATAGCACATAACAATTCAATGTTCAACATGAATTATAATACATATCCGTGCATTTATCAATAAAGAGAACATATTGTTAATTTGTTTCTGTATGCATAGCAAGGTATCTTATTCAAAGAACTTGTCGTATCTTGAACATTCGGAGTTTCGTAGCATATCTAGGCATTTTGGGAAAATTATCCAGAAAACGTATCATATCATAAACATGTCGGAAGTTTATAGCATTTTTATCATTTCAAAAAATACTTATCATATTAAACATTTCGTAACCCAAAATATGGATTTCATTAAACACACTTTCATATACCAATGTAGAGTTCACATAACGAGTCTGAATTTGTATTTAATCATAATGGTCTTAGGCCTTATCTTGGAACATATCCATAACTTCATAAATTGGCCCTCGGCCTCATTGATTCATAACTTCATAGCTTCACAAATTGGCCCCCGGCCTCTTAGATTCATAACTTCATAGCTTCACAAATTGGCCTTCGGCTTCTTAGATTCATAGCTTCATAGCTTCACAAATTGGCCTTCGGCCTCTTAGATTCACAAATTCACAAATGGCTCCTGGCCACATAAGTTCATAGTTCACAAATGGCCCATGGCCACATAAGTTCATAGCTCACAAATGGCCCGTGGCCACATAAGTTCATAGCTCACAAATGGCCCATGGCCACATAAGTTCATAGTTCACAAATGGCCCCTGGCCACATTAATGCACATATACATAAATTAGCTTTTGGGTTTCATAGGTTCACAATTCGGCTCTTGGCTTCATAGTTTCACAATTCACAATTCGAAAATTCATACTTCACAAATGGCCCTCGGCCACATCGTTTCATATTTCACAAGTTGGTGATCCATACTTCACAAATTCGAGATGCATATTTCACAAATCCTTTTTGATGTTTCCATAATTTCACAATGTTCCTCATATAGCATACACCTTTGATGTTTCCATAATTTCACAATATTTACGTAACACACATAACATACATGTCAACATAATTCTTATGACGAAGATCATAACGTCAATAACAATAATCATTAACGGTTAAAGATACATCGAAGTACTACTACTCACAGTGCTACAACGGAGTGCTTGGCCCTCCTGAAGTGTGCCCTGTACACATATATAACTTAGTCATTAGTTCTTTTTCCTTCCTTCATTATTCTTCACAAGCCTACCATTATCCATCCATTATACCACAATTTCCTCCATCTCAATATATCTATATATAGAAATAGAAGATTACCATTCTTGCAAGCACAATATGGAATTTATAATCAATCACTTCGATTTCAAGATAGGAAGGAATTGTATGGACATCTTCCACATTTTTCCAAAAATAAATCATTCTCTTGATTTTAATAACTAAGCAAGCCCACAAGTATTTAGCAAAATAATTTGGGATTAACCCATTTTGGAAAACTCCACATTCTAGGTCACAAAATCAAAGTCAACATAGTCAATACCATCTCACATAATCATTACAATTCAACATCATTAAATATAATTCAACATAATTCAAGAGGAATTCTTAAATTCCATTTCAACATTCCATAACCGAGTTTATGACATCTATATCATTAATAAATCATTCCCCCAATTTCCTTCTCATTATAACATGATTTACATTGCTCATAACAAAATTCATTCGCAAATTTTAAATATAATTTTCAAACATTTCCAAATTCAAATTAAACTTGAACCACATACAATTCAATACCTCAATTTCATTATTCTACCTTCAATTTGGGCCAAAATCTTTGATTATCATCCTTAATTAACCTAGGGGTTTCAAGAAAAATATTGAAATATCAAGAAAATTCAAACTTATTAACCCATCATTTTCTATTCCAATTTCCCATTGATTATACACCTAGGATTCATAATCTATCATTTTAACCCATCAATTATATCACCAACACGATAAACCCGAAACCCCCCAAATCTCAAGTTGGACATATTATGCTCAAATTATAGATTATGTTTTTATATACACAAAATACCACAAATCCATCCATGAATGCAAATATTGAAAGGGAATAAGGACCCCTACCTCAAGAATCAAACAAAGGAGCAAGGATTGAGAAGAATCCTCCAAAATCTCGAAATTCCAATCGGTAGAACATAATAATCTTCATGCTTCTTCACTTTTTTGATGGATGATCTTGATCAAAACTAAGAGAAATGGAAGGTTTTGGAGAATAAGAACCTAGGGTTTTCGGACCTAGGGGAGGGGGATGAAGAGGGAAAAGGAAAATGTGAGAAATGATCCAAAAAATCTCGTTTTAAGCTGCTGTCCCGTAATTCCCGCTCGAGCGGAGGAATTCCCGTTCGAGCGTACCTATTTTCAGCACAGGTTCCAAAACTTCAAACATGCGTAACTCTCTCATCCGGACTCCCGTTTTAGGTCGTTCTTGTATCCAAATTGAAGCCCCAGAGATAAGCCTTCAATGGTTCTAACCTCACATTCAAATTCAAAGTGTGGAAAAAGAAAGGGGCAAAAGAGTGACTGCTGAACGTAAACAAATTGTTCAAATTAAAGTTCTTGGTCCCAATCTTACCTTACTATCATATTACCACCTCAATCAATACTCCAAAATAAAATAAAAATGTTACAAATACACTAATACAATGCCAAGGCAATCTTATTTTCCACGCTCGAGCGTCGCTTCAACCGCTCGAGCGCGCACAGGCCAATAAAGCAGTCCGCTCGAGCGTCAACTTCTCACGCTCGAGCGGAGATTCACAACTCCCAGAATCTCAGGCCGTCTGCAAAATTGCTGCGAGCCCCAAAAGTCCGCTCGAGCGTCAACTCCTCCCGCTCGAGCGGAGAGGGAAAAGTTATGGGTCATCACAGAATCAAACCAACGTAGTTCTAGGGCAAGATGCAAATGATATGCACAATGCGAAAACATAACTTATGATCATGCAATGAGGCTGTAATGAAACATCTACTTGCAAATGTTATGCAAAGAAATGCTACAGTCAAACAAACAGAAGCAAGGTATAACACGCAGGAAAGGCAAAGAATAACATGATGGTCTGGCGCACCCGAGGTGTGGAACAAGATCCCAACGTATTGCACGCGGAAGAAGAGAAGGGATGGTGAACACCGGGACGTACTTGACTGTTCTTAACCAAAGGGAACAGTGATAAATATCGGAACATGTCCAAATATTTGTAACCAAAACAAGGAGTGGTGATAAACCTCGGAACGCATCCAAATGCCTCTAACCAAAAACAAAGGACAGTGATAAACATTAGAACACATCCAAATGTTTTCTAACCAAAGCAGGGAGTTGTGATAAACATCGGAACACGTCCAAATGTTTTTAACCAAAACAAGGAGTGGTGATAAACATTGGAACACGTCCAAATGTTTTTAACCAAAACAAGGATAAAACGAAGGGCATAAATGATCTCACCTAGAATTCCTCTGAATGAACCGTACATACAATATCGTGCCCTGCATAAGAAAGATACTTAACAAGCATAACATAGTAAGAGTGCATGTTCTATGCAAGATGAATAATCATGACAAAATGTTACAAGACATGTTTTATGCAAAACATGCGAGAAACAAAACGGAAGCATGTTCTATGCAATGAGAATTGGAGCATGTTCTATGCAACATTGGAATGCATATTCAATGCAATAGTACGAAATGCATGTTCTATGCAAGATTAATAGCACAAAATGCATATTCTATGCAAGATTAACAAATGCATGTTCCATGCACGATAATTGGAAGCATGTTCTATGCATGTTTTATGTGAAAATGGAGAAATGCATATTCTATGCAACAATGGAGGAATGGACATTCTATGCAACAATGGATTGAATAACAACTTCTGATTTACCTCTCGGAAAAGCTGCAACAAGTTAAAAAGGGATACACCTCATTCGTATTGATTAGTGATAAATCATCATGCACCGAAGACACGGTAATTAGAGCTTCTGCAAAGGCAATTTGAGCTTAAAAGTGAACTTTTCTTGCACTTTCCTGAGAACTAAGAACACAAAACAGCAGCAAAACACAAATGAGGAGCACTGGAAGCTTGTCGGCCATCAAGGAGAGATGTCGACTACTTGTCGGCTAGGCATAATCATTGTCAGCCACCAATGGTGGCTGTCGGCCAAGACTGTTGGTCGACCTGCCATCGATGGCAAATCAGGCCATTTTGGTCTTTTTACATTCGGGTTTTTAAGTATGGGGCCCGAAATCCTTCCCCCTCTCTCTCTCTAGACCTTCATTCTCTCTAGATCTGAGCTTTACACACATTTTACAACGCCCCCACATGAAGTTGATTTGCTAAAACTTCTTGATTTCCTACGTTTTGAACCCACTAAAAACTGATTTCGGTGCTTTTTTCTTCATTTTCACCACTTGAGGCTTGTTCCCCCTAGTTTCTCTTGGGTTTGGCACCATTCCCCGGCTTTGACTTTTTCTCCCATTTTCTCTCTCCTAGGGTTTGACTTGAGTTGACTTTCGGCATTTTCCACATATTTTCCCCATTTTCAACACTTTTCATTGACTCTTCATCTATATCTCAGATGGCAGACGACTTTTCACATGATGGGGCTCCTCTAGAGGCAGAGTTCGAGGTAGAGTTTGATTCTGATGTAGAGTAGAAGCCCTTACCACTAGGAGTGAGGCCTTTTGACGCGGCGAGATATCATCCCCAGATGCACAGTCTGCCTGCTGGAGGCATTAGGCACTTTACTGATTTCGCTGATGCACTAGCGGATCTTTTACTGAGGAAGCCAGACTCCCATCTTTTAACCGTTGCCTTGGAGGTACAAACTCTATGCACTTGCACATCCAATGTTCTTTACTTGTATTTCTTGCACCGAACACACTCTTGCACTATATTTTTACCAATGCGATCGCATTTGTTTTACACTTCCTTTTCATCGAACTGTATTTACACTGATTCATCTGTCCTCTGCCATAGGGTGATGCCCATACATACAGGCACTATGGGGCTATGACGGCCAGAGATTGGTACGATGAGCTCTCTGCCGGAGTACAGCTATTGTTGACGAGGTAGGCTTTGGCCTATTCTACTCTAGATTGTCACGAGTCATAGTTAGCCGTCCACTTCTCGGAGCACTAGTGGAAAGATGGTGGAGCACTACCAACTCTCTCCACCTTTCCACTACCGGAGAGATAACGATGACCCCTTACGACTTCGCCATGATCATAAGCCTTATCGTAGGGGGTGATCCGATTCCCCTTGATCCTGATATGGGGGAGTGGGAGACTGTTTGGATTAAGCTTCTGGGGGGGCACCTGCCTTTGTTCTGGATAGCCCAGGTCAGATACAGCTGGTTTGAGGAGCAGTTTTGGGGGATCGAGCCCAAGATAGTAGAGGGGATAGAGCACTATGCTCGGGGTTTTCTGATGTTCCTTTTTGGTACCACCCTGTTTGCGAACAGGGCGAACATCGTGGGACTATACTTGCTGAGTGCACTAGTGGTCCTTCCTCGAGTGCGTTTCTGTAATTGGGGCAGGGCCGACCTCGCCACTCTGTACGGCTATATGAGCTCGACCTCCCACGGGATTGGACTCTTGATCGGAGGCTACTGGCGAGCCTGGGAGGTACACATCTCAGTTCTCTCTTTAGACTTTGCATTTTCTGTTTAACATTTTTCGCTTTACATCTGTTCAACGCATGTACTTTCTGCTTTGTACTTTCTATATCTGTTCATGCGCTGTATACTTTATGCTTTGCATTTTCGATATTTGTTCATAAACTGTAATGATTTGACACACTGCACTCTCTCCACAGTTATGGATGTACGCATACTTCTCGACTCTTGCCCCGGAGCCAGAAGTGGAGGTTCCATTGACGGTCCCCTATTCACGTGTGTGTGACAGCCAGCTTCGCCATCGAACTCGCGGGCCCTTTTCTTTCTTCAGGTGTTACTTCGACACTATAGCTGCTCATGAGGTAACCTAAAACACGGTCATCATTTGCTTTCACACTATTATGATTCACATTATAGCCACTAACAACAACTGACAATCTATACAACTTCCATTTGTAGATCTCATGGCAACCATGGGCCACGATACCGAGAGGAGTTGGAGATTCATATAATACGGCCTAGGGCATGGCTCGTTATTGCATTCTACTTGAGGATTCGGTCTGCCGAGCTTGGTACCTTGGCTAGAGAGTCGTATGCCAGTCTCTGGGCATGCTTGCTCAGTTCATACTGATGGCATCGCCAGAGTCCATGAGATCAGCAGACAACCTATCTGTCGATAGAGTTATCCAATTCATGGTGGGCTTGGAGGCGGAGTACTTCCCAGTTGAGCGTGGTTATGTAGTCTTCATTCAGACCATCTTATGCCACCTCTGACCGGTGTTCGCGGAGGCGAGGAAGCGAGAGCTACTGTTGCCAGGATGGGGCCTAGGGCGACCAAGGCAACCAGGGCCTATGGCAGAGGGGCTTCTCAGGCGAGAAGGATGACTGGTTGGCAAAAGCTTCCCACTACACTTACCTGTTGCCCTCATACCGGAGAGGCTTACTAGATCCCTATTGAGCCTGCACCAGCCGGGCACGAGCTTGTCGGGGTTCGAGGCCCGACTCCAGTATGTACCTACACTTTACATTCTGCATGTTAAATTTATTTCAATTATGCTTATAGAACACTGATCACCTCAACGCATTTACAGGCATCTTTAGAGTACACTAGGGACGCTCTCCAGCTAGCGGCTTCCTTAATGGGGATGGTGCAGAGGAGCATGAATCTGCTCAGCCTCTACAGAATTCAGATAATTTTCTTCAATTTACATTTCATGCCATCAAACTTTCTGATGATACATTAGCATTTCAACTGTAATTATTTGTTCCACATTACACTGATCTGATCCGCTGTACTTAAACACTGCATCCATACACTGTACCTGTACATTGTATTTGACTTCTGCCTACACTCATGCTGCATACCATCTTTGCATTTAATACATACACTGAGACTGATATATTGACAACTGCCCTTTTTAGATCCCAGCCATACCAGGTGCCCCAGCGGGACCATCAATGTCCCCTCCGGCGGCAGAAAAGAGAGAGAGAGACAGTCTCCGGCGCACAGCCGAGGCAGAGCCAGGGGCACCAGAGATGAGAGTGGCCCTTCCGAGCCCATTCTGAGTGATGACGAGGCTGAGACCAGCGAAGTCGGGGAGGCAGCGAGTCAGCACACTGAGTCATCCGAGAGCAGAGATGATGACGCCGACTCGAGTTCTGCTAGTAGAGATGATGCTAGGTCAGGCTCTGAGGCAGAGGGTAGCGACGATTTTGGTTCTGGTTTAGAGGAAGGTGTAGACAGCGGCGCTGACAGAGACAGCGGCGCTGACAGAGACAGCTCTGAGGCTCTGCCCAGGAAGAGGACGAAAAGGGCCTCTCGAGACTGAGATAGCTGGTGCTTATTTTCTGTATTTTTGCTTAGTTTCTTTTTGCTAGTAGTATTAGCACTTTGTACAGTTTTAGACAGGTTTTATTTGCTTTAAAAACTTGTATTCTTTTGTAAAAAGTAACCATAATTGGAATGAAAACTAGCTTTTTGATGAAAAAGTATTGTATTTTGCATTCTGAGCACCAGATAACATTGCATAGCATAAAAACAAGATTGATCTTGATTGAAAACTGCACATTGTATTGGCATTTTCTTAATCAAGTAATGAACCGACCAACACTTAGCAAACAAAATAAGACAACATGATAAACAAACTAACCATAACAACTCGGTAAACAACGTAACCACTCGACAAGCAACAACTCGACAAGCAAAAACCAGCAAATACAACTCGATAAGCAACACAACAGCTTGATAAACGAATTGAAACATCTCGATAAACAAATTGAAACAACTTAAAAGAGACTCAACAAAACTACCAAAACAAGGCAGCAGAATGCACCAAGAGTAGAACAAAACATAGGTTCTCAGCACTCTCAACACACAGAAAGGCCACAAGAATGCTGTCGACCATGAACAGAGGCTGTCGGCCACCAGTAGTGGCCGGTCGGCTACAAAAGGTGGCTATCGGCCATCAGTGTGAGGGACCTCTAGAATGTTGCCAGCTGTCTTCCACTCAGTGCCTTATCTTCTATAAAGGTTGGGACTTCGTAGTTTCTTTATTCCAGCTCTGTTTTTGCCACAAATGGAGCCATTCTTTACCCAAAAACTCTCAAATTGGATTGCAACATTAGATGGCTCCGAAAAAGTAAATTTCTGGGGTTTCGGGATAAATGCACTATTCCCGCTGAGTCGTTCTCCACTGTGTTTTCCATTCCTCCATGCCGCAGCTAGGTGTTGGAATCCAATTGCACATGTTTTTAGCTTCAGAGAACAAGAGATATGTCCTACAATTGAAGAATTTCAAGTTTTGATGGAATCTCGGCGTGACGAGGAAATCTTGCCTCAGTCCCATTTTAGCCACATCCAAGCTCTAGTGAGAATGTGTGGGCTCACTTTACATAAAGCTCGGTCCTTAGTTCACAACGGAGAGCGGGATATTCCCGGTCTTATTTATCCATTTTCTGACACCGGTGACCGCAAAGACTGTCTTTGGCAGAGTTTTCGGTAGCATGCCCTTTGTTTGTGTACATTGGCTAATTTTCTACTTGCCCCAAGTTTCGGACGGTCTAGCATTCGACTGATTAAAGTGGCCCAAGACTTGAAAGAGGGCAAGAGTTGCATTGGCCTAGCATTGGCCGAGACTTTGATAGGCTTCGATGCCTTCCATCGGCGGGAGACGACTAAATTTGCAGGAAGTCCACTACTTTGGCAGGTAATGTTTCGCATTCTATCTCACACGTGTTTCTTCCATCAGTCGACACTCATGCTCTGTTTTTCTCTCAAAACCATGTCTCACTTTTCTCTCCACATACACCTCTCTATTCTTTAATGTCTCTTATTTTTTTCATCCCTCCCTAGGTATGGCACATGGACAGGTTGAAGATAGTGGACTCTTGCCCTGCCTATTCAGCACAAGGCTATTTCTTTTGCCAACGACTAGTTGATTTGCCGAATGAGGGATGGTGGTGCCATTGGATGTGCAACAGGTCTACTGTGGACATTTTGGCGTTGCCCCTGATTTGATCTGCCCGAGATGAGCTGCAGCATGTATCGACAACCCGACATTCAGCTGATTGGCCTGACACACTGTGTCTTCTATTTTCCATTTCGGTTCAGGCATCAGTTTGGACACGACCAGACTTGTCCAGAAGAGGGGGTAGAGTACTTGGCTCCATTCTTCGTTCGAGGCTCACATTTAGCTCAATATCCCATTGCATGGACGAAAAAAGAACTTCTAGCTCCTACTCCCAATTTCAATTGCACCCTTTCTGGTGAATGCCTGGCTTGGCTTGAAGATGAGGTGGAAACTGGGCCTACTTTAGCATCTGAAGCTTCCACAAGCTCTAGGAGGGGGCGCAGGAACACCTGATTCACCCATGCCCCAAGTTTATTACTTTGATCTATACTTTCAATTTTTCCTTTTGAATGTAATAAAAAGCAACTTTGATTTGCATTGAGAGCTGGAGAACTCTGTATTAAAATCAATGAAATTGAAGCTGTAGGCACTGAAAATGTTTCTTTTGGTCCAAAAATGCTCTACATTGTAAAAAGATTAATTTAAACAAAATTAACTTTTATTAAAACTTTTCAAAACCATTTTCGATAAGGATCACAACCTGACCCACATAGAATCTATCCTCAAGATATACAACCCCGAATCCAAGAATGGAAAAATTGCCCCTTGTCTAAACAGCATTACACTACACTGTAGCCAGCTCTCATAGTGAAGATCACAACCGAACTCTTGGGATACAGAAAAGACAAAGATGACTTGAACAATCTCATGGATAGGACAGTTGAGTTGGAAGTGTTTACGGCTAAGCTTCAGAAAGAAGTTGCCTACGTATCTCGAAGATGGGAATCAAGCCTTACATAGTTCGGTTCAGGTTCACTCGTGTATTAACACTCTCCTTTTGCGCTCTAACTTTTGCCAAGGCCACCCTTTCTAGGGTTTTCAACCTTACGAGCTCAGTTTTTCTTTTTTCCAATTTTTTGTGCTCTAACTTTTGCCTAGGTCGCCCTTTTGGGTTTTCGGCCTAGCGAGCCACTCAAGGATAATATTTCTTTAACTTGTCCGTGTTGATTGGTTGGGAAAATTCTAGTCCATCTAGGTCCATAAGAATAATAGCTCCACCCGACCAGATTGATTTGATGATGTAAAGACCAGTCCAATTAGGTCTGAACTTGCCCCTAGGGTCATGGATGGGAGCTCGGTTGTCTTTCAGCACCAAATCCCCTTCCTTAAGATTCCTGGACTTAATTTTCTTGTTAAAAGCCCTGGCAATCCTGCGTTGATATCCTTGGACATGGTACAATGCTTTTAGCCTCCTCTCATCAAACATCATCAGTTTCTCAAACCTGCTCTGCTGCCAATCTACTTCTGCTATCTGGCACTCAGCCATAACCCGCAGCGATGAAACCTCTATTTCAATTGGCAGAACAACTTCCAACCCACAAACCAGAGAATACAGAGTTACCCAGTAGATGTTCGAATTAAAGTCTTGTAGCCCCAGAGAGCGAATGACAATTTGTTTGGGTAGTCCCTATAAGTCATAACCATTTTATGCAAAATGTACTTGATGTTCTTGTTAGCAGTCTCAATAGCTCCGCTGGTTTGTGGCCGATATGTGGATGACTTATGAAAAGCCACGTTGTATTTCTCCAACAAGTCGATCACTTCTGCTTTGAAATGAGGGCCATTATCTGAAATAATCTCATCTGGAACCCCATAACGACAAATGATGTTATTCTTGATGAACTTGGCTACATGCGACGCTTTCAGCACTGCATAGGATTGGGCTTCCACCCACTTTGTAAAGTAGTCTGTTGCCACTAGGATATGCTCATGCCCATTTGACCTTTTCAGCGTAATTGCCCCAATAAGATCAATTCCCCAGATTGAGAAAGGCCATGGTGAAGTCATGTTGTACAGCTTCGATGGCAGGATATTCATGCAATTTGCATGAATTTGGCATTTGTGGCATCGCCGAACAAAATCGATACAATCCTCATCCATGGTTGACCAGTAGTCATCCTATTTGAGAATTTTACGGGCTAGCATTACTCCGCTCATATGTGCTCCACACTCTCCCCCATGGATGGCCTGAATTAGGCGCTTCTACTCTTCTGCATCAACACACAGCTTGGGCATTCGTAGATGACCACATTTGTACAACTTACCCCTGCAGATGATAAACTGAGTAGCCATTCGCCGTATTGCCCTTTTATCTTTAGCATTTGCCCCTAGTGGATAAGCTTCATTTTCCAAGAAGTTCCACACATCATAATACCAGGGGTTTTGATCTTGTAGTTCATCTATTGCGGCGATAAACTCATAGGCCGGTGCATATCTCTGTTCAATAATGATCGGACGCATCCGGACTCTAAAAGGGATGTCTATCATAGAAGATAGAGTTGATAAGGTGTCAGCGAACCTATTGTTCTCTCTTAACAGAAGCATGAAGGTCAATTTCTCAAACCTAGGAATCAGAACATCCAGGGTTTGGTGATGGATTTTCATCCTTTCTTCTTTAACCTTCCAGTCTCCTTTCGCTTAAGACACAACCAGGTTCGAGTCCCCGATGACGTCATGCCTTTTTGCCCGTAGTTCTAGGGCGACTTCCAAGCCAGCAATACACGCTTCGTATTCTACTTCGTTGTTGGATACTTTGAACCAGAGTTTGAAGGCTAAAGGTATATGGGAATTGTTGGGTGCTATCAGCAACACCCCTATCCCATAGTCGTACTAGTTAGATGCTCCGTCAAAGTACATTATCCAGGTTTCTTCCTCGACCTGCAGAATTGCCTCATCTGAGAATAGGTATTCTACTGCTTCGTCCCCTTTCACTGGGTGATCTGCTAGAAACTCTCCTACTGCTCGCCCCATGACAGACTTGCGAGTAGCATACTTCAAATTAAATTCGGAGAGAAGAAGTAGCCAACGAGCTAGCCTACCCGTAAGTGCTGGTTTCTCGAAGAGATATTTGATGGGATCTAATCTCGAAACCAGAATTACAGAGTGAGCTAACAGCTAGTGCCTCAACTTCCTGATAGCCCATCCCAAAGCTAAGTAAGCCTTTTCCAGTGGCGTGTAGCGGGTCTCATATTCCAGCATCTTCTTGCTCAGGTAATAGATGGCTTTCTCCACTCTATCCTCAGATCCCTGAGCAAGAATGCATCCTATTGTTGTATCTGTTACTGACAAATACAGAATCAACGGCTTCCCCGGCTCTGGTGGTGACAACACGGGTGGGTTCTGAAGGTACTGCTTGATCTGCTCAAAAGCAAACTAGCATTGGTCATCCCATTGGAATTTATTTCCTTTCTTCAGGAGACCAAATAGTGGTTCACAAGTCAAGGTTAATTTTGCAATAAACCGTCTTATGAATTGCACTTTACCTTGAAAGCCTCGCACCTTCTTTTCAGTCCTTGGTGGTAGCATTTCTAAGATGACCTTGATTTTGGAAGGATCAACCTCGATGCCCCTCTGTGTGATCAAGAAACCCAGCATTTTCCCTGCTGTTATGCCAAAAGTGCACTTCTGTGGATTCAGCCTCAACCGATATTCTCTGATCTATTGGGAAAATTTCTTCAAGGCGGTGTAGTGGCCCTCTTTTTCCTTAGACTTAACAATCATGTTGTCCGTGTACACCTCAACCTCTTTGTGGATCATATCATGCAAGATAGTGGTTGCAGCCCATTGATAAGTAGCCCTAGCATTCTTCAGGCCAAACGGCATCACCCTGTAGCAGTAGGTTCCCCACGGCGTAGTGAAGGCAGTTTTCTCTTTATCCTCGAGTGCCATCAAGATCTGGTTATACCCGGAAAACCCATCCATAAAGGAGAGCAATGCATGGCCTGAGGTGAAGTCCACCAACTTGTCGATGTGCGGTAGAGGAAAGTCGTCCTTCGGACTGGCTCTGTTCAAATCCCTGAAATCTACATACACCCGAATTCTGCCATCTTTCTTCGGCATCGGAACAATGTTGGCCAACCAAGTTAGATACTCTGACACTAGCAAAAACCCTGCATCTATCTGCTTGGTGACCACCTCCTTAATCTTCAAAGGCCAATCCGGGCGTATTCTCCGAAGCTTCTGCTTGACGGGTCAGGACTCGGGGTCAAGAGGGATCCTGTGCTACACAATCTTAGGATCGATTCCAGGCATGTCTTCGTAGGACCATGCGAAAACATCTTTGAAATATTTTAATAAAGCGACTAAGCGCTCGCATTCCTCCGAAGACAACGTGGACTTGATTTGGACCAGACGCGGATCCTTCTTATTACCCGCATTAATTGAAATGATTTCATAAATAAGGGGTTTTACAAACCTCTCATCCTTTCTATCAATCAAATGTTTCGAAACCAGAGGAATTCCTTCCTCATCATTTTTATCAAAATTTTGAAAGTCATGATCAATGCAATATACAAGTGGTATAGAGAAGTACTCGGAAACAGCGATGGTATTCACATTCAAAGTTCCAACTCATCCAATTCCTCGGTTACAACCAACTCAAAAGAAAAGGAAAAAGACGACCTGGACAAAACTACGGCATCCGGGTTATCAACCCCAGGAATACCGGACTTCGACTCAGAAGAACTAGAATGTAATTCTGACTCCACAGACTCTGTGGAATTAGATTTTGGCTCATTACCTGATTCAGAACTGCTGGACAAAAAGCCGTCCTCTAGTTGCCAAATGAGAGTGGGTGCGTTAGATGCATCCAGAATACCACCGGAAAGGTGCACACCTGATAGGTCTCCGATGATGGAAATGGTGAAGTCATCCCCCAAGCTCTCCGATTTGATCTGAGGATCTGAAAGGAGACACTCCAGCGCTGCTCCTATCTCAAGTTCATTGCTGTTGGACTCACCCTCTGTACTCTGTTCAGCCTCAGCAATTAATTCAATCTGTTCCTTTGTGGCTTTACCCTCTTGCAGCTATAGGTCGAAGAAAATCTCAAAGCCGGGCAGACGTCGCTTCTCAGAGTTCAACCATGGCTCAGGACAGCTGCAAAATGGGAAGTCTTCCCCTCCCGGATAAAACGACCGTTCAGAGTTTCCCGAATTGGTCTATGCACAAGCTCATAGTGCTTCATACATTGCTTAGCTTTGGCTCTTCCTGCCATTTTTTTTCCCTTTTCTCACCCAGTCCTCTTTGGTAGGCATGTAACTGAGACCAAAGGCATGTGGTTTATGTAGCACTTCGGCCAGTGCAGTAACGCTCTTCTGGCTGCTCCTTCCTAATCCCATCCCGGGTATATGTTGTAGCTTATTCATGAGGTAGACTGATTGAGCATTGACGTACAACCCTTCATCAATAGCCAAGATATCTTGCACCACTCGGGCCTCAACCAAGGTAAACCCAGATAGAAAAACATCCTCATCGCCGTGTACAATCTCCAATACGGGTGTAGTAACCTCAGGTGAAGGATGTATAGATGAATTTCCAAACACAATGGCCACCCCCTTCCCATGGGGGTACTTTAACATCTGATGAAGAGTGGAAGAGACAGCTTTCACTTGATGCAGCCATGGCCGTCCAAGGAGTAAGTTAAAAGTGGCCATAACATCCAGGACGTGAAACTCAATATCTATAGACACCCCATTTTTGACCATCCTCTAGACTTGGACGTCATCGTTTGAACACTCGATGATCATCCATGCTTGTGTTCGTTTTGAGTTCCCAAAGGTTTCGGCTGCGCGCCTTGCCTTAAGATCTCTCAACTTGTTTGTTTTGTGCTTGGTTGTGGACTAAGGACTTGTGGTTTTTGCTTTTGAGGGAAGAAGGTGGCTTGTTGGCCATCCCTACAACCCATCGGCTAAGGCCTTGTGCCATCAACCACGTTTTCTTGCTATCGGCCATAAGTGTTGGCCGATCGGCACTCTTTTTGGTCGATCGGCCATATTTCTTGGCCGAGACCTTTCCACCTGCTTTTGCAGATATTTTTGTGCCAGCTATGACAGCTGGTGAGCACAATTCTCATCCTCCATACACTATGGAGGGATTGAATCAAGACTCAAGCTTGTTCAACAAGCTTGATAATTGATTTTCTATAAGAAGGGAGGCCCCTCTCCCTTTCTAGAGGTTCTGAAAAGTAGAGATACAAAACATATATCACTCTCTCTATATTTTACCTCTCTCTCTCCATTTGCTCTTGTTTGTGCTCAAAAGTGTGATTTCTTCATCCTATTGCACACAAACACTTACTAGAACACCATCCTTTTGTTGCTGAGGTACTGAGGAGTTGGGTTGGTTTGAACTCAGAAAAGCTGCTGGAGTTGTGTTCTTGAAGGTGTTCTTCAAGGGTGAGAAACTAACCGTCCTCAAGACTTGGACGTCATCGTTTGAACACTCGATGATCATCCATGCTCGTGTTCGTTTTGAGTTCCCAAAGGTCTCGGCTACGCGCCTTGCCTTAAGATCTCTCAACTTGTTTGTTTTGTGCTTGGTTGTGGACCAAGGAGTTGTGGTTTTTGCTTTTGAGGGAAGAAGGTGGCTTGTTGGCCATCCCTACAACCCATCAGCTACGGCCTTGTGCCATCGGCCATGTTTTCTTGCTATCGGCCATAAGTGTTGGCTGATCAGCACTCTTTTTGGTCGATCGGCCATATTTCTTGGCCGAGACCTTTCCACCTGCTTTTGCAGATATTTTTGTGGCCGCTGTTACAGCTGGTGAGCACAATTCTCATCCTCCATGTATAGAGGGATTGAATCAAGACTCAAGCTTGTTCAACAAGCTTGAGAATTGATTTTCTATAAGAAGGGAGGCCCCTCTCCCTGTCCAGAGGTTCTGAAAAGTAGAGATACAAAACATATATCACTCTCTCTGTATATTTTACCTCTCTCTCTCTCCATTTGGTATTGTTTGTGCTCAAAAGTGTGATTTCTTCATACTATTGCACACAAACACCTACTAGAACACTATCCTTTTGTTGCTGAGGTACTGAGGAGTTGGTTTTAGTGTTTTTGAGTTGGTTTGAACTCATAAAAGCTGCTGGAGTTGTGTTCTTGAAGGTGTTCTTCAAGGGTGAGAAACTAACCTTTTAATCCCTTGTTTTGGCTTAAGCTTTTAGACCTATTTGAATGATGATTTAAGCTTAATGTTCGACTATAAAAAGTTCTAATTTTTCATGCTTTTGATGTTTGTTTAAGGCCACTTTTGTGTTGGGGGTAGTCTACCCCCTCTTAGGCATTGTTTGGCCTTGTTTTGAACCATCCTTTTAAGCTATTGGGACCACCTTGTTTTGGCCTTCTCACCACTGAAATCCAAAGGATTGTCAGTGGTGGAAAGGTGGTTTTGAAGTCCCAAATAGGAGAGGGTCATCTCCTCTCATTATGTCTTATATGCTAGTATAAATGGCTCATAATAGTAGCATGTTTGCTTAGCATGTTTTGGTTCCATTTCAGCAACTTTTTGGTGTTATTTTAGCATTCTTCAACTCTGTTTTAAGTTGGTTTGATAGCATCTTGCATGCTTCACATACTTGTAGAGCAATCTTGCATGCTAGCATGACATGCATCTTGTGATTGGACCATCATTCTTGCATATTTTGGCTCAACTCAAAGAAGCTTTCCCTCATGTTTTACCATGTTTGAGCTTTATTTGATGTTGTTTTAGTCATGCATGCATTGTTTTTGTATAGCCATGGTTCAATCTAGCTTGTTAGCAGTGTGTATCAAGTCTACTAGCATGCATTGCTTAGACTATTCTCATGATTTGGCATCATTTGAAATGATATTTGAGTGCATGTTTCATGGTCATACACTTGCCTTTGTTATTCTTTCAATGCTTTGAAGAGTTGGTGTTTTATGGCTTAAGAGTGGGTCATTGTGCATGCCTCTATGCTTAGGCCTTTGGGCTATCATTTCAATGTATTTTTTGGTCTTGTTTTACCATGATGCATCTCTGATTTTTGTTGTCAAAGTCATGCCATGTTTGGTTTTCATAGGTGTAGTGCAATCCCCTTTGTTGACCTTACTTGCATCATGCCTTATGCCTGTCATGTTGGCTTGTTTTGGCCTTAGTCCATGCATGTTTTAGACTCATTTTGGCATGATCTAGGACTGTTTTGGTTGTCCTTGGCCTTTTGGGGCTTGATTCATGTGGCCTTGGTACAAGATCCTTGGCTAGCCTTATGCTTTAAACCTCCTAGCATGCCATGCTTATATTATGTGCATGATTTGGCATCATTCCTCACATGATTTCAGAGCTTACTTTATTGCCACATTCTCATATTTGTCACACCTTGCTCATGTTTGAGGATTGTGCATTGTTGCCTAGCTTGTGGACCAATATGTGTGCATGCATGCTTTGCCTTTTGGTGCCTTAGTTTTGGTGTTTTGGCCACTGATTTGGGCATGATTGTGGTCTGTCCATTTTGGTTTAAGTCTATCTTTGCTTGTTGTTCAAATGTTGTTACATCACATGATGCTTGCATGTTTGGGTTGCATTGTGTTTTGCACGCTTGTTGCATTGCATTGTGTGTGCATGCCTTGCCTCTTGATCAAACATGATATAGGTTAAGGTCCCTTATGTGTTTTTGGGCATTTCATTCACATTAAATTGTGCAACTCTGCCTCTTTGGCCATCATGCATCGAAATGCGTGATTGATGACTCGAGAGTCGAGCACTACACTCCTTTCAGCCTTAGACATGATAAAGGGGTGTAGTTGCACAACATTTTCTTGCAAATGTATCGCCATGCCTCTGTTTGTACTCTGCTACAGCAAAAGGCGCAGTTTGCAGGAAGAGACGGCCAATCGGCTATCTAGTGTGCCGATTGGCTATTAGTATTTGGCTGATGGACTCAAAAGTGGTCGATAACCCTTATCCCTTGGCTGATGACCATACCATTTGGCCGATGGCCTCTCAGCATATCTATGAGGTGGATCAGAAGTGTTTCAGAAGTTGGCACAGTTTTCAGAAGTCTAAAAAGTGCAAACAGAGGCAACATGAGGCATGGCAATAGATTTCCGAGTGAGGCGATCGAGCATGCATCATTCATCACTTCGAGGCAGAGCTGTGGCAGCCTGTTTTAGTTTCATACTTGGCTGGTTTTGTAACTTGATTAATTTGTTTAATTAGTTAAGGGTTTTGTAATAATTAATTAGATAGGATAGTTAGTTAATTAGTTGGTTTATATTATTTATTTGGACCCTCCGTCGAGAGGGCGAATTTTGTAATAAGTGTGTGTGAGTGTATGAATGTCTTCCAACCCCATGTTTTTCTCCTTTTTACTTATCAGCTTTTGATGGTTAGTTTTAGGACATATTTCAATTAGCATCCTTATGCAAGCATGTTTGCATCCATTCATCTGTCTTGCATGCACCGGGCTCGGTGCATCATACTAACTGCATTGTATTTCAATACATTTACTTGAATACGTGTTCAACAGCATGTTATCAAGTTGCATCTCATATGCCATCTTAGAATAGCCGAGCGTATTTTAGCTACATTTTGCATGCGTTACATTAGCCATCTTAACATAAATTAGGATCATGCATGATTTCTAACTAGTTCTTTGTTTTGGCTCGGAGTACACTGTAAATGTTTACGCTTTAGCATATTGCATGAGTGTGAGTGTTGCCATGATAGCATGCTTGCCATGAGGCTAACCGCTTAAGTGTTTAATTGCTTGAATGCCTGTGGGTGAAGGTTGGATTGCTTGAATTGGAATAATTCATTGAAATACGAGTTTTAAGCCCACTTGAGAGTGACAAAATCATGTTTTCTAAGCCCACTTGAGGGTGGCAAATCCACGACTTAGCCTACTTGCAAGTAGCATCTTCAAACCATTTTCAAACAAACAAACATGAGATGTTTTGTTCCAACTTAGGCGATCTAGTCTATACTTGTATGCTGTGCACATCACGTAGTAAGCTAGCTAATTAACCGGAATAAGAACACATGTGTTTTCAAAAACAACATATCATGTTAGTAAAGGCTGATCCTTCGATCGGGCGAGCAGGGGTGCTTATTGCATGACCTTCCCCTCTCGTACCCAAGTTCCCGAGCTGAGGCAACTTTGGTGATGACGGACATGTGGCCTTAGGCATGAGTCAGGGTTTCCTAAATTTCCCTAAAACAACACATTTAGGTGGCGACTCTGTATCTGGCAAAGCAGTCCATGTTTGGTACTTCTTTATAAAAATCAGTTTTCCAAAACGATTTGCCGGATTTGGACACTTTGGTGATTTATTAGTCTTGAATTACACTTTGCGAGATTAGATTCAGAACCGTGACATTGAGTCCGAACTGTAGTAGCTAATGAACAAAATGGATTTCGCGCCATTCGCGTGCGGAGCCGGGACGTTCGGGCACGTCTACAATATCCTGTTGAGCTAGACCAACTTGTACTCTGACTTACACCGTTCCCATCACTTCTCTGCTTGTGTTGTCGTACGCCCGGATCACCTGGGCCTTAGGTACAAAGTCAGCTGGCTTCAAACCAATATCATAGGTTGTGCGTGATGGACAAACATTGACTGTAGACCCAGTGTCAACAAACACAACCGGCACCAACTTTTCTCTACACTCAACTGAGATGTACAACGATTTGTTATGTGTAGAGCCTTCGGGCGGCAATTCCTTATTTGAGAAGGTCAAAGTGGGCGAAGCACCTCACGAGAAGACAAGTCCCACTAGTTGCTCAGGAGTTGTGTTGATAGACAACTTAGCCTTATCCATTGCTGACAGGACGGCTTGCCTGTGTACTCGTGAAGCCATGAGCAACCCCCAGATGGATATGTCTACTTGGATCTTCTTTAGCTGCTTCAGTACAGCTTCTTCTTCTAATAGTTTCTCCCTCTGTTTTTCAGCCTCCTTGTCCTTTCCGGATGCTTCGGGTTGGTCCAGCTGTAGGGGCTTGAAGTACCGCCCACTTCTAGTCATATGATCCACTTCCTCAGAGTACCAAGTGTCGTCTAGCAGGTCTTGACCCCAATCCTCATCAGTGTGGGCAAGATGCAGATCATCATCTTCCCATCATATTCCTCCGGCAACCGACAGGCAATTGTTCGGTTCCGTTGTAATTACTCTTACATCACAGTCATCCCTCGCAGGGTGTTTGGCTTTTCCAGCTTTCTCACTATTCTTATCTCTTTTCTGTTCGAACTGCTTCAGTGCGACTTCTTGCTCTGTATCAGTAGTACTAACAATGCTCAATTCCTAAGCCATTTATTTTAGACCGGCGTTTTTTCGGCAGTTTACCCTTTCTATCGGCTATTCCAGCCTCTGCAGTGATTCCCGCTTCCTGCTTTTCTAGCTTCGATTCAAGTTTCTCATCCACATAAGGTTGATCACTGAGCCACCCTAAATTATTCGTTGACCTATTCAGATCGAACAAGTTAATTTGTACATTTCCCAGATCTTGTTCCTCGAAGAACTACAGATTTTTTATGTCCTCCTTGAGGTCGGCTAAGTCATCCACTCCCTGGCTTGGTCCATTCTCCCGGACCACACTAACCTCTATTCTTGTTGGCAAATCCACCTCTGGTTTGGCCTGATTGGTTGGCACAATATAGTGGCATGGGTTGTATTTCACGCTCGATAAATCCACAGAGCCCTCGGGCACTGAACTGACATTCCCACTCTCCACCAAGGCTACCTTGCCCTTATCTACCACGGTCACCACCACATATTTAGGTTGGGATGTGGACGCGTTCATTATGCACAAATCTGTACTTTCCGAGATGAACAGGGCCGGCTTAGGTAGGTGGGAGAGGGTGATGTATTTACTGGGGTCGTAAGGGACAACCAGTGTATGGATGAGGTTTATTTGTCAAGGTGGATGGGGTTGGTTATGTGGTGGGAGAGGATTTGTAGTGACGTTAAGCTTTTGAGGGGGCGTTATCACCTTATTGTCAATGAGATCCTGAATCTCATGACGCAATCTAAAGCATTGATTAGTGTCGTGACCATGTTGTTGGTGAAAAACGCAGTATTTTGGCCGAGTTGTGCTACGGGAGAAGAGGATCGGGTAGGGGCGAGGCCGTAGTGGCTTAAGGTGCCCCTTTTTTATTAGGACCCCTAAGGCTTTGGATAAGGACATGTATAGTGGAGTGAAGACCCTTTGGCCTCGGGGTTGGTGGCTCGAGGTTTGTGAGGTTGTATTGGATGTACGGGCAAAGGGGTAGGCAATTTTAGGTGTGGTGGTGGCCATATCCACATTGAAAGACCTTGCAGCTACACTACCGCCAGTAGTCGCATTGGAACTGGGTGTGAAAGCCCTCTTGAGCTGCTCCTTCTCGTGGCTTATCAAACCCTGTTTCATTACATCCTCTATTTGCACCCCTATTTCGTGGAGGTCAGCAATTGTGGACAGAGGTAAGACTATCATCTTCTGTAACAGTCTTGGTTTCAGGTTATGGATCATCATTCTAATTTGGTCTTTTTTAGCCAGTCGGATGGTCATCATGGAGGCCTAGGCCCTCCGCCGAGTCACAAAATCAGAGAAGCCCTCTTTCGGCTCCTGGCGAGTTGCTTCAAGATCACGAGTAATGACCTCGATCTGGGTGTTATAAGAGTACTGTGCTACGAAGGCCTTAGCAATTTCCTCCTAATTTCTCTATCAAGTTTGGCATACCAGATGGCCGCTATACCTGACAGGGTCCGGCTGAAGAGGGATAACTTTTGCAGTCTAGATAGGCCTATCGGTCGTAGAATGTCTGAAAATAGCGATGGACGATGGGGTCACCCGAGCCATCAAAGGGGTCTGTATGCAGCATTTTGAACCTGTCTGGCAAAGTCACTGCCGAGTCAGTGTAGCCATCCTCAATATCGGTGATCGAATTGACACCCTGAGCTCGTTTAAAGAGCTTTTCCAGCTTGCTTACTTTCAATGCAATAGGGTCAACCTCAAACTCAAATGGTGCCTCTATCGGCTAAGCTGGTGCCTTGGAGGTTTGGGGTGGAATCGGATCCACGGGGATGCCTGCATTTTCCTGGACATCAACTATGGGAGTAGTAGCTCTGGGTACTGGAAGGTTTGCAGGAGATGGATGGGATGCAGAGGCCGTTGCCTGTGGCAGTTTATGTTGCTGTAGCCTAGCGATCAACTCAGCCTACTGGGCTACAATTTTCGCTTGGCGGGCAGCATCAAGCTGCATAGCCTCAATAGTTTGCTGGAGTTGTTGAAGCATATGTTCCATGTTGGCTGGGGGACTTTGAACTACCGGAACTGGTAAGCACTCTCTGTCTGGAGTAAAAGCAGATGATTGGGCCTGACTGGGGATAGGCGACGTAAATGGTGACTGCTTAATTGGCAAGTTCTGCCAAATCCTCCTCCGTCTAGTAACCGATAAGAGTGAAACGAACACTGGCTATCCCCCAATTAGATCCCCAGATCTGCAAATCCTTCTAACTCGGGTCTCGAGTGCTTGGGGGTAACACACTCGTCCAAAGCAATGGTGTAAGAATACCTTGCAAAAAAAATAAAAAATAAAAATAATAAAGCAAAAAGAAACAAAAATAAAAAATCGCACAGTACCTCAGCTCAGACTCAAACAACACGCAGTTGCAATCGTAAGCTGGAGAACTGTACTAAACACTAAATCTCTGCCTCCCAAAACTGATACCCAGACTTGCAACTGATACATACATTCTGGTAAAGTTTCACTCCTAAAGCACATATCAAGCAAGTGAGAGCCAAAACACCCCTATGATGGGGTAGGGTTACCCTGTCCTAATTTCGTCAGGAGCTAGGGGTTCACTACACAAACAAGCGGTTTCACACAATCTTGCATTCGGGTAAGCAACCTGTCATAGTTTGGAACAGTCTCTATGGTTTTCGATATGCAACTAGGCCGATTGGTCAAAAAGGGTACCTCGGCAAGACCACCTAATATACCTCTCACACCTAACACTGAGAAGTGAAAGGAGGATCAAACGGTACAACAGTAGTCCAGATCCAAGGGTTGTGTTCCCATCATGGCAGAGCCTGCAATCGGTCAGCCTTTTGGCAAGCTTTTCCAAGCAAGCCTCCAGCAAACCGCTCAGGAATAGCAGATGGCAAACACAGTGACTTAGGTGCATAGAAGCAAATGCAAATGCAAAGAAACACATAAGTGTAGATAAAACAACATATCATGAGTTCGAGTCAAGTTCTCTAAGTCCTCAGCAGAGTCGCCAGAAACTGTGGGCTCTCCTTTTTTCGCGCCTCGCCTTTCAGAAAGGTTTGAAAAGAAGGCCTCATAGTTTGGACTCCCGTGGTTCTGAATCTAGTCTCACAAGTCCAATGTGAAATTGATAATCACCAAAGAGTCCAAATTTAGCAAATCGTTTTGGAAAATTGATTTTAGGATTAAAAAAATGCCAAAATTGGACTGCTTTGCTAGATATAGAGTTGCCACCTAAATGTTTTATTTTGGGAAGTTTAGGAAACCCTGACTCGTGCCAAAGGCCACGTGTCCGTCATCACCAAAGTTGCCTCGGCTCGAGAACTTGGGTACGAGGGGGGAAGGTCATGAATTGAGCACCCCCGCTTGCCCCGATCAAAGATTAGCTTCTACTAATCATGATATGATGTTTTCTAAACATTATGTGTTCTTATTCCAGTTATTAAACTAGCTTTACTATGTGACGTACACAAGCAAGTATAGACTAGTTGCAAGACTTGGAACAATTCAACTTATGTTTATTTTCGAAAATGGTTTGAATTTGCCACCCTCAAGTGGGCTTAAAGATGCGGATTTGCCACCAAACATAGTGGGCTTGAAATATGATTTGCCACAACAAAGTGGGCTTAAAAGTCACATTTGTTGAATCATTCCAATTCAAACAACAAGCCTTCATCCACAGGCATTCATGCAGTTTAGCATTTAAGCACATAGCCTCATGGCAAGCATGCTAATCATGGCAACATTCACACTCATGCAAGTATGCTAAAGCATAAAACTCACCGAGTACTCCAAGCCAAAACAAAAACTAGTTAGAAGAATGCATGATCCTAACTATACACGATGCCTAATGCAACACATGCAATATGAAATTAATAGGTTCGGCTACTAATATGGTATATACAACACTTTGATAGCATGCTTTGAAACACGTATTCAAAGAAGTATTGAAATTGCAATGCAGTTTAAATGATGCGCTGAGCCTCGGTGCATACAAGACAAATGAATGGATGCAAACGTGCGAGCATAAGGTATGCTAATTGAAACATGTTCTTAATCTAACCATCAAAAGCAATTAAATAAAAGGAAGAAACACGTGGGATTGAAAAACATACACACATGCACGCACACTTATTACAACATTATGCCCTCGCGAAGGAGGGTCTGAATGAATAAGTTAACTAGCTACGCTAATTAAGCTAACTAATTATTACAACAATTGAAACAATTGACTAACTTATTCTAAGCTAATTAAACATTAGAAATTGAAGTAATTAGCTGAATACTAAGCTAATTAAGTACAAAGCAATTAAACTAATTAATTAGCTACCACTAATTAACTGAACAAAGCAACTAAATGGCCTCGGGAAGCGAAGGATCGATGCATGTTCGGTGTTGCCACCCAAAAAAGCTACTACCGTGCCACTGAACGCCTCTGTTTGGACATTTGAACGCCAACAGTGCTACTAACTTCCAGAATAACTCTGCTCCACCTTACCAACACACTGGGCAATTTTCATTGGTGGCCGACAGGGGGCCTGTCGGCTACCAATGGTGGTTTGTCGGCCATTGATGACATGAACTCCACTTTTTGCTGCAACAGAGAGTAGACACAGCAAAATAGTGTATTCTCAGAAGTTTGTGTGTACTGTTTACACTCCTTATCATCAAACAAGCTTAAATGAGTGAAACTCTTGGCTCTCAAATCACCAATCAAGCAATTTCCATGCATGATGGCCAAAGAACCAAACTTGTACAAGTTTAATGAGTGCAAAACAAGACTCAGAAAGACCACCACCCTATCATGCATGATCAAAGGTGATGGTGACCAAGGAAAGTGGCACATTTCATCACTTTCGAGTATGAAATGTCCCATTTTCCTCGTGTTTGAATTAACGTCCAATTTGAACACATGCAATGCAACAAAAAAGATGCTTATCTTGCCTCTTTTACTTATTCATTTTGTTTAGTCATTTTACATTACCGATTCATTCTTTAATTGATTAAGTCCAAAGGTGAATGTCCTCTAATGGAAAGATGGCTCAAACAGCGAGTTGCTTTGGGCATGAAAGAGGCATTACACTGTTGGTAATGAACCCCCTAAGGGATTAAACCATTAGGTGCAACATCTCAATTCCACACTTCGGCAAACAAGTGGTTTGAAACCACTTTCAAAGCAAACAAAAGAGTGAAGAATGGAGGGAGATTGTAGAGATTTTAAGTGCTGAAATGAAGTGCAAAACAACACTAAAACATGCTATTAACTCAAAGCAATGATGATAAAAGCATTAAAACATCAAGCCAATGAAGGAAATAACACCACAACTATGCAATACAAGCCTCAACTGAATTAACCAGCGCAAAACAGAGCCAAAATAGGTAAAAACAAAAGCAAAAACATGCTGGGCTTAAGCTAAGTTAAGCTAGAAAAACATGCTAACTCATGAAGCTAACTAGGCATGCAAACAAGACACAAGAAGGGAAAGCTAACCCCTCCAATTTTGGACTTCAAAACAAGGTTTTAACCAGTAAAAAACCTCTGAGATTCAGTGGTTAAATGGCCCAAAAAAGTTGTGTTTGAAAGTGATGAAAAGATGGCACAAAAGCTTAACAAGCTAAGAAGCAAAAGAGATGGACAACCCCCTAACACAAAAGGGCTCAAACCACCACTTTTGGGCCTCAAAAATAGAACTTTTTACATGTCAAAACCAGCCCCAAAATAGCAACAAAAAAAAAAAAAAAAGAGGGCAAAGCAAGTATTGAAAGCAAGCTTAAGTAATAAGTGTTATACCTCTTGAAGCTAAGGCAAAAAATAGGCAACAATCCAAGCCTAAACCTCCTTCTAGAGCTCAAACAAGGCTCCAAGGGACCTCAGCTCAAAGGTGGTCAATTTTGATTAAGGTAGTGTATGTAAGAGTGTAGAGAAAATAAGCTACAATGCATCAAATATCAAGAGAGAGAGAGAGAGAGAGAGAGAGAAATCTAGAGAGAGAGAGAGATATTTTTGGTCTAAATCTTCTAACCCTCCAAAATAGGGGAGGAACCCCCCTATATATAGAAAAACACCCCATTGAGCTGAGAAACATCTCACTATACACGTGTATGGAGATGCAACTCAATGTGCAATAGCTGGCGCAGTTGTCAATAAATATTTGGAAAAAGAAACTGGAGGCCAATCGGCCACATCCATGGTTGATAGGCACAATCCGTGGCCGACAGCCTTGGGGCGTGGTCGATAGGTCACCAAGAGGTCCAGACACCAAGTTTTGGTCCAAAATAGGGCAGAGAAAGAATAAGGTTTAAAGGCTCAAAGACAGGGCATTCCGCCGAGAGCTTTGGGCTCTCAAAATGAACACAAACACACAATCACCGAGTACACAAGCGATGATGTCTAAGTCTTAAGGAGGGTCAAAAATGGGGTGTCTACACCACCTAAATGGTTTTGAGAAATTTAGGAAACCCATGACTCGTGCCAAAGGCCCCATGTCTATCATCACCAAGATTGTCTTGGCTCAGGAACTTAGGTATGAGAGGGGAAGGACTTGAATTGAGCACCCCCACTCGCCCGATCAAAGATCGGCCTCTACTAATCATGATGTAAATCTTATTTACATTATATGATCTTCTTCCAGTTATTAGGCTAACCTTACTATGTGATGCACACACAAGTATAGACTATTTGCCAAAATTGGAACATTTGATTTCATATTTGTTTGCAAAATTGTTTCGAATGTGTACCACTTGAAAAAGTGATTGCAGAACATTATTCAAATTATTCTAATTCAAGCAATAAGCCTTTATCCACAGGCATTCAGACGGTTTATCAATTAAGCACTTAGCCTCATGGCAAGCATGCTAGACTTGGCAACATCAACATGCAATTATGCTAAAGTGAGTAAAAGCTCACCAAGTACTCCAAGCCAAAAAGATGATAAAGTTAGAAAAATGCATGATCCTAACTTATGCAATATGACTAATGCAATACATGCGATATGCAATTACTAGGCTCGGCTACTAATATGGCACATTAGTCAATTTGAGAACATGCGGTCTAAGCACGTATTCAAAGAAGTATTTAAACGACAATGCAAGTTTAGCATGATGAACCGAGCCTCGGTGCATGCAAGACAAGTGGATGCAAGCTTGAAGAATGCTAAACAAAACATGATGCTTTAATCTAACCATCGTAAGCAGATAAATAAAAGGGAGAAAGACGTGTGGTTAGAAGACATACACATTATTACAAATTTTGCGTCCAAACACGAAGGAGAGTCCAAATGAGCTAACTAGCTAACTAAACTAATTAGCTATTACAACAACAAATGAATAATTTAGCTAAACTACTTAACTAATTATTACAAACTGAATGCATTAACGAATGAACTAATTGATTAACTAATCTAGATAATTAAAATAATTACAACACGAGACGAATTAGCTATTCTAACTAATCAATTACAAAGCCACTATGTTAAACACAACAATAATATATTTACAACACGGATCCCGAGGATCGATGGAGTGCTCATGCATGATTATGGTTTCCACCCGAAAAGGCCACTATGTCTACTGCTGACTACCTCTGTTGCACAGTAGAACACTTGCACTGATTTCCACCTCCAGACTAACTCTGTTTTGCTTCAAACGGACATTGCTTGATTTTGCACTGGCGACCGGCAGAGGGCCTACCGTCCACCGATGATAGCCTGCTAGCCACTGCTGACTGGATTGTCCTACTGCAACAGAGAGCAAATAGAGTAGTGACAATGTATTCTCAAGGGTTTGTTTGCACAACTCACCCCTCGTTATCATTTAAACAGCTCAAAGGTTAAGTTTGATTTCACAAACCACCAATGGATGTAATTTAATTGTATGATGGCTTATGAGTCAAGTGTGCAAGTTCAATAAATGCAACAAAACAAAACTCTCAAAACCACTTCCCTATCATGAAAGATCAAGGGAAGTAGTTGACAATGAATCTTGAACCGTTTACATCACTAATGAGTATGAAACGACTCAAGACTCAAGGGTTCAATTAACGTCCGATTGAACCCTAACCAAATTATTATCTTGCACATTTTTATTCACCAATTTTATTACTTCATTTTAGATTACCACCCATTCTTTAGTCAATTGAGTCCAAAGGTGAATTTAAGTCCTCTAGCGGAAAGATGGCTCAAACCAAGTGTTGCTTTGGGCATGAAAGAGACATCATACAGTTGGTAACGAAACCCCAAAGGGATTAAACAATTAAGCATGACACCTCAATCTCATGCTTGAACAAACAACTAGTTTGAAATCACTTTAAAAGCAAATGAAAAGCCAAGAAAGGAGGGAGGTTGCAGAGGTGATTAAGAGTGATCACAAGTATGGAAAGCCATAAATAAATGCAATCAACTCAAATATGGTGGTGTCTAAGGCCTAAAACACCAAACTCATGAGGACAATTACACTACATGCATGCAATATAAGGTTTAAATGCAATGAACACTTAAAAACAGTCCTAAAACAGTGCTAAATAAGTCCTAAAGCATGCTGGAATTAAGACAAAAATAGCTAGGACAATAAGCTAAAACATGGACCATGCTAGGCTAGTAAGCAAAACACAAGGAAAGGAGGCTAACCCCTCCAATTTTGGGCTTCAAACCATGATTTTAGCTACTAAAATAACTCTAAAAATCACTGTTTAAAAGCTCAAAAAAAAAAAAGATAGTGCAAATGGGGAAAACACAAGGGTAAAGGCCTTGAGAACAAGTTGTAAAGAAGGGTGAACCACCCCTCAACTTTTATTGGCCTTCAAACCCAAGTTTCAGCCCAAAAATATAGATTTTTTACCACCCAAAAATAGTTGGAAAACTGTAGAAAAAAGAGTAATTAAAACAAGTAAAGAAGCAAAGCTTTATACCTCTTGAAGAGGAGATCACTTTTAAGCAATAAAATAAGGCAAACACACCTTCAAGAGCTCAAATAAGGCTCAAAGGTACCTCAGTTAAAAGATGGAGAGGTTTGGTTAAGAGTGTATAGGTAAAAGCTTGCAAAAAGCTAAGAAATTTCAAGAGAGAGAGAGAGAGAGAGAGAGAGAGAGAGAGAGTTTTCTCTCTAAAAATTCCAACCTTTTTAATAAAAGGGGAGGCCTCCTATATATACAAAACCAAGAAAGTCCCTCAGAAATGTCCAACCATACACGTGAGAGCAGATAAAAGTATCTCTGCAAACAGCTGGCACATCTGTCACAAGACATCTGCAAAACACATTGGTGGCTGGCAGGCCACATTAGTGGCTGGCAACCAGAAGTAGCGGTCGGTAGGCCATAGCAGTGGCTGACAGGCCACCAGAGGTTGCAGGCTTGAAAATCCAAGGTTTTGGTCCAAAAACAAGGCAATAGGGGTGCAAGGTTTGGAAGGCTAAATGCTGTGGCATTTCGCTGAGGACTTCGAGTACTTGACGAGCATATACGCTCATCATTGGGTGTGCAAGTGATGATGTCCAAGTCGTATACACGGTCAAAAATGGGGTGTCTACAATTGTCCCTCTTTGACAGAACTCGGAATCATGAAATGATGTGAGTGAATGTCAAAGCCTGAAGACGACCCATTTGACAAGGAAATAAGACTTGTACAAACAATCAAAACAAAAACAAATGGTTGTGCCCGCAGGCTACCTACGTATCCTTTTGCAAAGAATCAAACGAGCGTAGTTTTGGGGCAAGATGCAAATGATATGCACAAAAACTTTGAAAGCTGGACCCACACGCTTCGCGTAGCTGACTATTTTGAAAACTCATGATCATGCGAGATGATGCAACAAGCAATAACAGATGCAATAAACAATAACAAGATAATAACGAGTAATAACAAGATAGCAACACGTGAATGAGCAATTGCGAGCTTAAAACCAACACAGGTTCCATGCAAAAGATATAAAACACACTCTGACCACTCTAAAATGCGGGACGAGGAAAGAAAACACCGTTGAAGGTTGCGTTTCACGTATCTCGAGAAACTGAGAAACGAAAACCACTCGGGGTCATGTTTTACACGTCTTGAGATAAAAGCTACTCAAGGTCGCGCTTCACACATCCTGAGAAGTAGAGGAATGAAAACCGCTAGGGGTCATGTTTCACGCATCTTAAGAAACAAGAAAAACTACTCGGGCTCGTGCTTTACGTGTCCCGAGATAAAATATGCCCAAAGCCGCACTTCACGCATCCTGAGATAAAAGAGAAATTGTTAGGGCTCGCGCTTCATGCATCCCGAGATAAAAACAAGAGGTGAATTTAAGTCCTATAATGGAGAGAGGGTTCAAACCAAGTGTTACTTTGGGCATGAAAGAAACATCATACCATTGGTAATGAACCCCCAAAGGGATTAAACCATTAAGCATGACACCTCAATCTCATGGGTAAACAAACAAATAGTTTGAAACCACTTTCAAAGAAAATGAAAAGCCAAGAAAGGAGGGAGGTTGCAGAGGTGATTAAGAGTGATCACAAGTATGGAAAGCCATAAATAAATGCAATCAACTCAAATAAGGTGTTGTCTAAGGCCTAAAACACAAAACTGATGAGGACAATTACACCACAAGCATGCAATATCTGTTCATACCATTAATAACATCGCTGCCCTTTCCTTACAGCTATGGGTTTACACATATTTTCCAGCTCTCGACCCAGAGCCTATGGAGGAGCTCTCCCTTGTGGTTCCCTACTCAGGTCGGTATGATGGTTGGTGTCGGTGCTGGAGTCATGAGACTTTTGTTTTCTTCCGTCATTACTTTGATACAGTGGTTGCCGCTGAGGTAACCCGAAACTCACAGTTATTTTTTCTTTAATACTACACTCTGATTCACACTTTGGCAACTAACGACAACTAACAATTTGTGCATTCTCTATTTGCAAATCGCGTGGCAGCCTTGGGCTATGATGTCGGCCGGGTTGAGAGACCAGTATGCAGGAGCGTGGAGCACATCGCGCTTCCTGATTCTGTTGGAGGGCCCAGTCTGCCGGGCTTGGTTTTTGAGTGAGAGGTTCGTTCGCCAGACTGTGGGCTTACCTGACCCAGTTGTTTCGATGCCAGCCCCGGAGTCTACAAGTACAGTGGATAACCTATTGGTTGATGCAGTTATTCAGTTCATGGTAGGCCTAGGCGCTGATTTCTTCAGAGATGAGGGTGACTACACTACATTTATTTAGACCCACCTTATGCCTCCTCTGACGGGCGCTCACATAGGTTAGGGGGCATGGGCTCCTGCAGCAGGCGAGGCGACTCGGGTGACTAGGGCCCATGCTAAAAGGGCTCCCCCTATTGAGTAGACTACTTGTTGGCCAGAGCTTCCCACCGAGCTCACATGCTGGCGGCCTACTGGGACTACTTATCAGATTCTAATCGAGCTGGTCGAGGCAGGGCATGAGTTTGTCAGAGTTCGAGGCTCGTTCTAGGTATGGACCACACTTTACCATTTATATCCCACATTTCCATTTCAGATATGTTTATTCCAGACATTGATCATCCAAATACATTTGCAGGCATCTATAGAGTATACGGGGAACCTCTTTGTGAAAATCTTGTTCCGTGTTATGCTAATTGATCCTAATTATGCTTGTGATTATATGCTTGATGTGGTTTTGCGTGATAATTATATGATTACATGTGTTTTTGTACTTTTATTTGTTCACTGTAGGAAAATATGTTTGATTTTCTACTTTAAAATTTAAATTGAAGGCCTTATCGGCCACAAAAACTAAAATCGATTACGCCTTTGTGATTAGCGTAATTTTTAGAGCCTACGGTGAAATTTAATGAGAAATTGATTCGGATCAAAATAATTAGATTCAGAATGATTAAATTGGGATTAATTACTTAGACTTAATCAACATGATTAAGCAAGCCTATAAACAGGCCAATATGCACAAAAGTTCCTCATTATTGAACTCAAAAATTTGAAGTGTACTCTAGAGAGAGAGAGAGAGAGAGACGGCTCTAGAGAGAGAGAAGGGCTCAAATTATGAATTTTGCTTGAGAATTGGAAGCTAAACTCAAAGAACTAGCTAGAATTTAGGTGATTGGAGCTCTTAGGTGAGTAATTGAGCATTGATTCATAAGTTTAAGGTTGTAATTTTGTGAATTCAAAGTTAGATGGCAATCAAGAACATAATTTGAGTTGAATTTGATGAATTCGGAGCTTGTATGTACATGCACGTGCATAATTACCATGATTATATATATTCAAGCATGAATCATGTTGAACAAGAAGAATTGAGCACCAAATCTCACTTGCATGCATAATTTTCATGAGTTTCATGATTATAAGTGTCATTTGTACCGCTTGGAATAGAATTGGAGTAAAAAATTTACATGCGTGCATGATTGATGAAGATATGGAGTTTGTATGAAGTGGAATACATGTGTTTTGAAACCTATGAAGAGAACTCAAAATGATTTTGGAAAAGGACCATGAATTTGAACAATTGGTCTCATATTCTTATGTTCTCATATTATGTAATGTGTTTCTATGTTTTTGTGTCCAAAACTTGAGTTTTGAACCCTTGGACATTGAGTTTGAACTTCAAGAACAATTCTGGAAATTCCAGAATTTGACATGTCAGCTCGAGCGGGGGAAACGCCGCTCGAGCATGAAATGCTAGCTTCTAGAACTTTTGCAAACATTGATGTCCGCCTGAGCGGGAAGAGTTACGCTCGAGCTTCTGTATACGTATTTTGACTCTCAGCTTGAGCGTCCAAAGTTGTGCTTGAGCGCAAAAATGGGGTAACCAGTACTTTTGCAGACCAAAGGGGTCCGCTCGAGCGGCGAAATATGCGGTCGAGCGGGAAGCCCTTTTTCACAAAATTTATAAGAGTATTGTATGGCTTGTTTTCCGCTCTCTTTCACTTCTAAGCACTCTTAGGCATGCATTTAGCATTGTGAATGGATTAAGAAGATAAGAAAGGTGCCTAAGAGGAATGAATAAATTAAGAACGGATTGAATTGCTTGTGACCCATTTTATGTTATGATTTAGGTAGGGTCGAGCACAAGAACGAATCCTCCGGCAGAACACTGTGAGTAATATCTTAGTAAAGAAATTTTGAAGCATGCTATTTGTCCAATTGCTTACTCTTATTTGAATTTCATAAGTTTGTTAATTTGAATTGTGGACAAATATTCGTTGTACCAAATGATTAGGCCAAAGGCTGTCGGACATAATTGATTGGGCCAAAGGCCGTCAGACATAATTGATTAGGCCAAAGGCCATCAGACATGAATGATTGGGCCAAAGGCCGTTGGACACAAATGATTGGGCCAGAAGCCGTTTGACATGAATGAAATGGGCCAGAGGCTGTTTGATATACTCGGGCTTGAAGCCATCTAATGTACTAGATAAAACCATAAATAGGCCCAAGGCCGTTGGATGTATGTATATCTGTTTCAAACTTCATTCATGTATCTCTTTATTTGATATTATTCACTGGGCTTTCACTCACTGTCATTCATATGTATGTAGGTGAGCCAAGAGATGTTCAAACCTAGCCTCGGTGAAGTATGTGAGAAACAATCAAAGTTTTGAGGAGTCAGCCTTAACGTTTTACGCATGAGACTTGTTTTTGCCCTTTTGTTCTTTGGTTATATTTTTGCTATGTTGGAGAAAACAATGAATCACCTTTGTATATAGGTTTTGTTTGGTTGGCTGCATAACTAAAAATTCCTAGATATAGATTAACTCTATGGTTTGTGTGAGTAATTATGAAATACTTTTGGAATGATTATGCTATATCATGTAAGCACAGCTCTATGGACAAAGTTTTTAAAACTGCTTCCGTTTTGGCCCCCTTAACTCTGATAAGATATGTCTGAGTATTGTTTGAGGCCATAGGTAATCTCTTGATTATTGGCCGGTTATGACCTTAATCCATAGGGGCGGGTTTGGGTCATGACACTCCTCGAGTTGGTGGTTTCCCTGATGCATATGGTGTAGAGGAGAGAGATGTTGCTTGGTCTCTACAGTATCTAGGTAATTTCCTTCAGTTCAATATGCCTTTCATTACTAACTTTGCTTGCATTACACTATCATATTTCTACTGATACATCATCACTTCAACTGTAGTCATTTCCAAACTGCACTGATACACTGCATTAGCACACTGTACTCATACACCATACTCATATTGCATGGCACTTATTCTGAATACTATGCCTGTATTTGACACAACACATTATAGTTGATATGTTGACAACTAGTTTTCCAGATTCCATCTGTGTCGACGAGGTCAGCGGTAGCAGTAGCACCAGCACTAACGACAGCACCAGTAGTACCTTCTCCAGTAGCAGGGAGGAGAGAGAGACAAGCCCCAGCTTGTAGCCGAGATATGAGTCGCGATCGAGGTAGAGATAGGGGAACCCGAGGCCAGAGCGTCCCTCAGTGCCCATTTTGAGCTACGATGATGTTGAGACTAGTGATTCTGAGGAGGTAGTGAGTCGGCATTCTGAGTCATCCGAGAGTGGAGGTGATGATGTTGGCTCGGGGTCTAAGAGCAGAGGTGATGCCGAGGCGGATTTTGAGACAAGGAGCAGAGATGATACCAACTCTGGTTTAGAGTCTGATTCAGACAGTGGTGCCGATGGAGACAGTGCTCCTAAGTCCCCTCTGAGGAAGAGGACGAAGAGGGCCTCTCGAGTTTGAGATGACTGACGCTAATTTTTTTGTACTTTTTGCTTAGTTTCTTTTCTTGGTAGCATTAGCACATGTATAGCTTCAGATAGGTTTTATTTTTATTTTTAAAACTTGTACTCCTCTTTTGTAAAAACCATGATTGGAATAAAACCTCGCAGTTTTTGTGAAAAGTGTTATCATTTTTGCATCATGAACACCATAATATTTTGCATGAAATGGGCATGGAATCGAATTTTCCAGGAGAACGCTTGGTTGAAACAATGTTCTTAAACGGGTAATGAGCCGACCAACAATCGAAATACAAAATACAACATACAACTCGACAAATAAAGCAAAAACAACTCAAATACAAATAATGATAATAAAAAAAATAAATAAATAAAAAAAAGAGAGACAAAACAACTATTGCCAACACTGCCCAGTCCACAGGTGGACGACAAACTAGAAAGAGGGACTGCCGACCACAGATAGAGGTTGCCGGCCAAAGGGAGTGGCCTGCCGGCTACCAGTGTGAGCAACCTCCAGATTGTTGATAGCTGGCTTCCACTACAACCTTATCTTCTACAAAAGGTTCTGCTTAGTGATTTCTTCTCCAGAGATTCATTTCAGCTATAATTTCTTCCACAAATGGAGCCATTTCTTGTCGAAAGACTCTCGAATTGGATAGCGACTTTAGACGGCACGAAAAATGTAAATTTCTGGGGTTTCAACATAAATGCATTTTTTCCGTTGAGCCGTACTCCACTTTGTTTTCTGTTCCTCCATGCCACGGCCCGATACTGTGACCCGATTACACATGTCTTTCGTTTCAGGGGACACGAAATATGTCTGGCACTTTAAGAATTTCAGGCACTAATGGAATCCCAGCGCGATGAGGAAATCATGCCTCAGCTCTGTTTTGGCCACGCCCAAGCTTTGGGACGGATATGTGGACTCACTTTGCACGAGGCTCGATCTTTGGCCCATAATGGAGAACTGGACATACCCAACTTGATTCATCGATTTTTCAATATCAGTGACAGAGGCGACCTTCTCTGGCGTGGTTTTTGGCAATATGCCCTCTGCTTATGTAGGCTTGCTCATTTCCTTCTTGCCCCTAATTTTGGCGGATCTAGTATTCAATTGATCGAAGTGGCCCAAGGTTTGAAAGAAGGGAAAAGTTGCATTGGTTTGGCACTGGCCAAGACCTTGATGGGCTTAGATGCCTTTTATCGGCGAGAGACGACCATGTTCATAGAGGGAGTCCACTACTTCTTCAGGTATTATTTTGCACCCTTTCTCATATGTGTTTCTTACATCAGTCAGCACTCATGCTCTATTTTTCCCTCAAAAACCTTTTCTTACTTTTCTCTCAACGTGCATCTCTCTATTCTTTAATCTCTCTTATTTTTCATCCCTTCCCAGGTGTGGCTTATGGATAAGCTGAAGGTAGTGGACTCTTGCCCTAAGTACTTAGCTCGAGGTTATTTCTTCCATCACCGACTAGTGGATCTCCCTAATAAGGGATGGTAGTGCACCTGGATGTGCAGCAAGTCTGCGGCTGACATAGCTTGGTGTTGTCGCTGGCATATTACAGCATGGCTTGGCGTTCTGGCATATAGTTGATTGGCCTCATATAGGCTCGACTTTCTTCGCAGCCCCCCTTTCAATGAGGCTCGAATTGGTCCTACAATTCAGACTCCTATCACGGTTCTGAATCTAATCTCACAAAGTGTAATGCGAGACTGATAAACACCAAAGAGTCCAATCCGGCAAATCATTTTGGAAAATCAGATTTTAAATCAAATATTGCCAAAACTGGATTGCTTTGCCAGATACAGAGTCGCCACCTAAATATTTTATTTTTGGAAAATTTAGGAAACTTTGACTCGTGCCAAAGGCCACGTGTCCGTCATCACCAAAGTTGCCTCGGCTCAGGAACTTGGGTACGAGAGGGGAAGGTCCTGAAATGAGCACCCCTGCTCACCCGATCAAAGATCTACCTGTACGAACATGATATGTTGTTTTATAAACACACGTGTTCTTGTTCTGATTATTAGCTAACTTTACTATATGACGCACACACAAGTATAGACTAAATCGCAAGAATTGGGAGCAATTCAACTCATGTTTGATTTCAAAAATGATTTGAAAGTGCCACACTCAAGCGGGCTAAAACGCGGATTTGCCACCCTCAAGTGGGCTCAAAAAATGATTTGCCACTTCGCAAAGTGGGCTTAAAACATACATTCGTTGAACTGTTCCAATTCAATCAACAAAGCCTTCATCCACAGGCATTCATGCAGTTTAGCAAATAAGTACATAGCCTCATGGAAAGCATGCTAAACATGGCAACACTTACACTCATGCAAGTATGCTAAAGCGTAAAACTTATAGTGTACTCCGAGCCAAAACAAAAGCTAGTTAGAAATATGCATGATCCTAACTATGTTAAATGCCTAATGCAACACATGCAATAATGCAATTAACATACTCGGCTATCTAAGATGGCATATGAACGCAACAATTTGATGACATGCTTTGAAACACGTATTCAAATAAGTATTGAAATTCAATACAGTTTGAATGATGCCCTGAGCCCGGTGCATACAAGACAAATGAATGGATGCAAACATGCAAGCATAAGGTATGCTAATTGAAATATGTGCCCTAATCTAACCATCGAAAGCGGTTAAATAAAAGGGAGAAAGAAGTGGGGTTGGAAGACATGCACACACACACGCATGCTTATTACAACATTGTGCCATCTCGAAGGAGGGTCCGAATGAAAAAGATAAGGTACTCTAAGCTAAACTAATCAAACTAATCTAATTAAACTAATTAGACTAATTATTACAAACCAATCGAATAACTAGTAAACTACTTACTAATTATTAAAGCACTTAAATAATTAGCACACTAATTAATTAAATTACAAAACCAATGAATACTAACTAAACATGCAAAACAAATGTTAAAACTACACTACTTCAGCTCTGCCTCGGGAAGCGGAGGATGCATGCATGCGGTTTTTCGTCTCGAAAAGCCCTCCGATTTGCTCTTGAGAGGCTCTGTTTGTAGGGTTACTCCAAGAACTTTGTGCTCCAGCTTACCAATTCCATGTTGAGGACTGCACCAGTGGCCTGCTGGCCATGAGTGCTTGCTGCCAGCCATCTGCCAGCCAAAAGTGAGGCATGCCAACCAGGGATGAAGCACTGCCGGCCATCAGTAAGCCACTGTCGGCCACTGGTGTGCTAAATCACCACACTGCAATAGAACACAAACAGAGGGAAAATGAGGGTTTTCCGAGAACATGTTTGTACTGTGCCCCTCCTTATCATCTCAAAACATCAAAGGAGAGGCACTTTTGGATTCAAAACCACCAATCAAGCATTTTCAATGCATGATGGCCAAAGATCCAAGTTGTACACTTTCAATCAATGCACAAAACAAGACTCAAAGGTCTACCACCCTATCATGCATGATCAACGGTGATGGAGACAAAGGTGATTAGCTCATTTCATCACTTTGAGTATGAAATGGACCAATCTACCTTGTGTTCAATATAACATCCGATTGAACACATGCAATGCAAACAAAACATACTTATCTTGGTCATGTTTTACTTGGTTCATTTTATTTACTCATTTTAGCATTACCAAGCCATTCTTTAATTGGTTAAGTCCAAGATGAGTGTCCTCTAATGAGAGAGGGGTCAACCAAAGGATGGTTTAAGACACGAGAGAGATCATACCTTTGGCTAGGAGGAACCCTCAAAAGAGAGTTAAAGCCATTGAGCACAAGCTCTATCTCAAGCTTAAACACAACCTTAAGGTTAACCAACCCTCAAAGCAAATGAAAAGCGAAGAAATGAGGAAGGTTGCAGATATTTCAGTGCTGAAATGGCATGAAAAATGATATTACGACATGCAAGCAACTCATGCACAACAAGTTCAAAAGCCAAAAACATTAAACTAGTGAAGAGCACTTCACTATAGGCATGCAATACAAAGCTCAAATGACCAAACCAGCTCTGGATAAAGCTTAAACATGCCAAAATAGCGGCTAAAACATGCTAAAATTGGAGCACAAAAGGCAAGAAAAACATGCTCGCATGTTAGGCTACAAACAAGACTCAAGACACAACTCTTAAAGGCAATGAAAGAGTGGAATAAGTGAGAGTGTGACAGAGATATATGCGCTGAAATCACATTCAAAATGATGCTACTACATGCAATCATCTCAAGCAAAGCATGTTAGAGGCCTTAAAACAATGAAGTAGTGAAGACCATTACACTATAGCCATGCAATACAAAGCTCAAAAGGGACAAACAGTCCAAAATAGTCCTAAAAAAACTTAAAAGAAGTCCTAAAACATGCTTGAAGTAAGCTAAAAATAGCCAGAATGAAAGGCCAACACATAGCACAAACTAGACTATTAAGCATCATTACACTACAAGCATACAAAGCAAGCCTTAAGTGACCAAACCAGCTCAAAATAGAGCTTAAACAATTCAAAATAATAGCAAAAACATGCGGAGATCAAGCCACAAAATGGTAGAAAAACATGCTCACAAAGGCTCAAGCCACCACTTTTAGGACAGAAAAACAGAACTTTTTATATGCCAAAAACAGTTTGCAAAGGTGGCAAAAAGATGGCAAAGCAAGTATGAAAAACAAGCTTAAAGAGAGAGAGTTATACCTCTTGAAGCATAACACAATTGTAGGTAACAAAACCAAGCAAAACCACTTTCAAGATCTCCAGGAAGACCTTCTAGAACCTCAGCTCCAAGATAACCAACTTTGGTCAAGGATGTATAGGCAAAGGAGAAGTGTATCTACACTTGTATGCACTAAGGTTCAAGAGAGAGAGGAATGTAGAGAGAAAGAATTATAGAGAGAGAGACTCCCCAAAATATTTCACTCCTAAAATGTTTCTAACCTCCAAAACCATAGTGAAGGCTCTCTATATATAGAAGAATGCAAGCTCAGGTCGAAAATATCCCAAAAGGGACAGCTGGAACAGCTGGAACACAAATATCTGCAAAAAACTGACTTTCTTCATCAATGGCTGGCACATGATCATTTGTGGCGGGCACTGATCATCAATGGCCGGCACTGCATCATTCATGGCCGGCAGAAAAAATCTGCTCTCCAGGTCCAACTTCAAATGGGCATAACTCCTTCATCTGGACTCCTTTGCAGGTCATTCTTGTGTTTGAATTGAAGCCCCGGAAGTAAGATTTCCAATGATGGCAGCTGCACATCAAAATTCCAAGTGTGCTAAGAGATATCCCTCTTTTAGTGAAGACTGCTCATTTCTAGCTCAATCAGATTGATACCTAACTTCAACCAACCATATCTCCCTCGTTTGACCTCGGCTTTAGGAGATTCTTGAATGTAAAATGATGCCCCAGAAGTCCACTTTCCAACAATGGTGACCTCAAAGCTGAAATCCAAGTCTACAAATAGATAGGCCCAATTTAGAAAGGGCTGCTCAACTCTCTCTTAACGATTCATGTCCATCTTCTTCCCCAACTTGGTTTCTTCCCTCTCCTCCAATTTTCTTCAACTCCAAACCTCTAAAAAAGATGTTTTAAAGCATTTTTCAAATAGTTCACCTCTTTTTCATTCATTTCTACTTTGTCCTTGCTCGGTTTACCAAAAAGCGCAACATTTAACGAAATGCGAGCCTCGGAACATTGTAGGAACTCTTTTTCCAAAATTATTTTGAAAGAGAGGGTTTTAAGGTCTAAAATCATTTTGGTCAAAATAGTTTTGGCCCAAAAAAGGGGTGTAAGGTTGGGATTTGACGCTCTCCTTGCCGAAGAAATCAAACTTTTGCACTGCACAACTTTCACCGCCAAGTAAGCAAACAGTAACGCCCAAGTCTTAAGGGCGGTCAAAAATGGGGTGTCTACACCTCACGCAGTGTAACGAAACGATGCAAATGATATGTAATGTAATTGAATCATCAAACCACAAGCAGTGCAAAACCACACAAATACGATAAAGGGATGGAGATGCAAAATCAAACTACGTTTAACATAGAAAAGGTGGCAGAACCCTCAAACCACAATTCTCTTAGTGGAGTAGGTGTGTGCACATGAAGAACTATGTGTTTTGCAGAAAGAATACAAGTAATTGGGTGGTGTGATATAAGTGAGGAATGATCTGCTGAGGAAAGATCGTGAGCCTAAATGCTAAATGCAACAAGACAAACTACGATGTAGTGGATGCAATGGATGTAGTGAATAAGGCGCGCGGCCATACAACATTTTGCCTAGAAAAGGTATGGATACAAAACAGACCACGTCTAACACCAAAAATGTGCCGAAACCCTCAAACCACAGTTCTCTTGGTGGAGTAGGCGCATACACATTATCACAGAACCATGCTTCAACGGAGGAAATGTATGAGCACATGTCAGACTAAGCTTAACATAGAAATGATGCAGGCGATATAATAGATAATGAAGTAGATGCATGCGATGTAGCTGGGAAGTGAAAGTACCTCACAGGGGCAATTGGCAATGACTCACCTCATACTGACGGGGATCTTCCTCTTCTTCTTGGTTGAACCACAGGTACTACTTTTCTTCCTAGCTATGGTCGCAACTTTCCCTATTCTTCAATAGGGTGACAGACTAGGTTGGTTCAGTATCCAGAATTGAGGCGCATACACGTTACCTCAACCTATGGGGCTGCCATACAGATTTCAATTGATCTCCTAGGAACTCACCGCAAATACAGGCAGGTGGCTATACTAGACCACTGGAAGTCGTTCGGGCATAACAAACACCAAAGGAATTGCACCTTTAGAGGATTTAAGGTCTCCTAGACCAGAGAATGCACAAGACAATGCGATGCAGAGAGAATGCACAAAACAGTGCTAACAAGATACACAAAATAGTGCGAGTGAAAGTGCACAAGACAGTGCGAATGAAAGAGTGAATGCACAAAACAGTGCGATACAATGCACTAACAAGTGCAGGTAAGGCGCGCAAAATAGCGCGAGTGCAATGCACAGCGTGAGCAATGCACTAACAAGTGTAGGTAAGGTGTGCAAAACATCGTGAGTGCAATGCACTAATAAGTGCAGGTAAGGTGTGCAAAACAGCGCGAGCAATGCATTAACAAGTGCTGGTAAGGAGCGCAAAATAGCGCAATGTAAGTGTGCACAAGACAATGTGATGCAAGGTGCACAAGACAGTGCAAATGAAAGTGAAATGCATAAGACAATGCAATGCGGGGTGGACAAGACAGTGCGATTGAATTGCAATGCACAAGACAGTGCGATGCAAAGTGCACAAAACAGTGCGATGTGGGGTGCACAAGACAGTGTGATGCGCAAGAAAGCGCGAGTGTAAATTCAAATGCACAAGAAAGTGTGATGCGCAAGAAAGCGTGAGTCTAAACTGCACCAAAAAGTGCGATGAGCAAGAAAGCGCGAGTGTAAACTGCACAAAAAAGTGCGATGCGCAAGAAAGCGCCAGTGTAAACAACACAAAAGTGTGATACGCAAGAAAGTGCGTGTGTAAACTGCACAAAAAAAAGTGTGGTGCGCAAGAAAGCGCGAGTGTAAATGCAGGATGTTAAGGTCTGCTAGACCAAAGAATGCACAAGACAGTGCGAGTGAGACACAACCACAAGGTGCACAAAACAGTGCGAGTGATACACAACCACAAAGCGCACAAGACAGTGCGAGTGGCACACAACCACAAAGTGCACAAGACAGTGCGAGTGATAACGAATGCACAAGACAGTGTGATGCGCAAGAAAGCGTGAGTGTAAACTGCACAAGAAAATGCGATGTGCAAGAAAGCTCAAGTGTAAAACTACACAAGAAAGTGTGATGCGCAAAAAAACACGAGTGTAAATACCAGAGGGCGGTATAAACATCGGAGCACGCCCCAATGTTTCTAACCAAAACAAGGTGGTAAGGGAGAGGAATGGTTTTACCCGGAATTCCTCTAAATGAACCGTACACACAATATCGTGTATGTAAAGAAAGACACTTAACATGTGTGATACAGTAAGGGTGCATATTCCATGCAAGACAAACAACCGGGATATAAAGGCAACAGCACATTCTAAGCGAGAATGAAAGCATGTTCTACGCATGAAAAATAAGCATATTCTACACAAGAGACAAAAGCATATTCTATGCAACACTGAAAGCATATTCTATGCATGAGACAGCCACATTCTATGCAACATTGAAAGCATATTCTATGCAAGAATCATAAATGATGCGCGGCACGCATGCAACAGAAGTGTATATAAAAGGGCATATTCTATGTAATAAAAGAGCATCAAACATGTACTTTGGTGCCTCCAATTTACCTCTCGGAGGACTTTGCAACATGCTTAACTCAAAAAGGACACACCCTGTTCATATTGACGAGGGGTAACATTTGTATGTGAAAACCACGGGTGCTGCTTGGACTGCCATTCTGACTTGAAGCAGGCTTAAGCTTGGGGTCGAGATACACTCATACTCCAGAGAAAGGTGAGGCTCGAGGACGTGCACTTGGAATGCAGTCTTGGAACTTGCCGAAGTTGAAACACACTAAGATGCTTCAAAGTTTTCCTCTTTTCTTTTGCTTTGCAGTCTGGAACCTATATAGCTTCAGATAGGTCCTGGTTCGATTGTTCACACATGACCTGGGTTGAACCTTGCAGTTCATGAAAGAAAGGATCCTGTTTTGCACAAATGTGGAGAATAGCACAACACTCCGGGCACAAAACGATTTATTTTTGAAATTGAGAGATGAGTTCTTAACCGAGTATTGGGCCTACGACTGACCACAGTCAAAATGACTCAACAAAGGAAAACAAAGGTAAAACAACCTAAACACATCTATTGACACTCGAAATGACTCAAAACAAGAATCGAGACAAACAAAAACACACATACAACACTCAGATGTGTTCCAATGGCGAGAGACCTCCCAGTTCATGAGGAACCAGTCTCTTCGGGTACTGTTTCCCACCCTTTCTCATTTGTGATCCTCACATCACTATAGCTCTCAATCTCTAGTTTTCTGGGAAAAAAAAAAGCCATTTTCTTACTTTTTCCTCTCCACGCACATCTCTCTATTCTTCAATCTCTCTTATTTTTTATCCCTCCCCTGGGTGGTTGATGGATAAACAGGAATTTGCGGGCTCTTGCCCCTAGTATTCTACTAGATTCTCATTCTTCTGCTCATAACTAGTGAGCTTTCCCACAGAGGGGTTGTGGCGCGACTGGATGTGCAGCAGATCTGCAACTGACATCGGTTGACGACGCCTCTGGCTTAGCTTGAATGAGGTGAGTTACAGCATGTCCCACCGGTTAGGGATACAATTGATTAGTCTGACACATTGCATTTTCTACACCCTCATTTCGGGTCAGATGCCAATTTGGGTGTGATCGTCCAGATGAAGGAACCGAACATCCCACTCCAGTTCGTGCTTCGCACTTAGCTTGGTACCTCGCTGCTTGGAGGATGTGAGAGCTTTCAGCCCTTTGCTATTAGCTTCAGTTGTGCCCTTTCTGGCAAATATGGTGCCCTTTCCAGCAACTATGGTGACAATGGGGAAAAGACAGAAAACCTGACTCGACTGTGCCCCTAGTTCATCATTTTGGCCATTTTTTGTTTTGGCTTTCTACTAAAACAATTTTGACCAATATGAGAGTTAGATTAACATACTTGTTCGATTTTCTGATTTGAAATCATGCAAGTCAGGTTGTGAGCACTGAAAATTTTTCTTTCTTTGGGTCCAAGAAATGGTCCAGTTTTCGAAAAAAATGAGTAATTTTTGAGAAAATTAGTCAACTTCATTAAAAATCCTCAAAACGCCATTGCTCGACCAACACGGAATTTACTATTGAGATGCACAATCTGATATCTGAATTTGATTTGTCTTGCAGCTGAATCTTCCAACCGAATAGAAAAACTGAATTTGAACGAAGACGTGCCAATTTGTACGTGGACATGATAGCCGAGTTGAACAAGGATAAACCAATCAACATGGATGAGCCAAGCAGGCTGAAAATGATTGGGGCCGAACTTCAGGATGAAGTTGCCTACGTATCCCAAAGATGGGAATCAGGCTGTACGTAGTTCCGGGTTGAGGTTCACTCGGGTATTAACAGTCTCCTTTTGCACTGTAACTTTTGCCAAGGCCGCCCTTCCGGGTTTTCAACCTTACGAGCTCTGTTTTTCTTTTCTTTTCATTTCTTTTCTTCTTTTTCATTTCTTTTGTTCTTTTTCTTTTTCTTCATTTTTCTTCATTTCTTTTCTATTTTTTTCATTTTTGTTCTTTTCTTTTTTTTCTTGCTCTAACTTTTGCCTAGGTCGCCCTTCCGGGTTTTCGGCCCAACGAGCCTCTCAAGGATAGAAAAGTTTAACTCTGTCCATCTTGATCGGTTTTGAGATCTCGAAGACATCTGAATCCAAGAGAATGGCTGTTGTTCGCTGATGATGTAGGAGTAAATCCAAACGGGTCTGAATTTGTGCCTAGTGTTACGGATAAGAACTTGATTGTCCTTCAGCAATAAACTTTCTTCTTCCAGCTGCTGGAATTTGACTTTCTTGCCAGTCTTCCTTGGTTTGAGAAATGACTTATCCTTTGAATCTTTGAGCACATCTGACATTTTGCCCATAGTTCAAGGGTTACTTATGATCTAGCTTTGCAAGCTTCCTTTGATGACATCTGATCTTCTTGATCTGACTTTCTTGCCCCTAATTCAATGGATATTTCTCATCCAGCTTTGCAAGCTTCCTTCGATCACATCTGACCTTCTTGATCTAACCTTTTTGCCCCTAATCCAAGGGTTGCTTCTGATCCGGCCATACAAGCCTTATATTATGCTTGTTTGCTTGAACATTCTGAGTCAAGGTTCAAGGTTTGAAAGCAAAAGGGGATGAGTCTCAAGGTTAAGAATGATCCTATGCTGCACAATCTCAAGAGCGATTCCACACAGGTCTTCGCAGGACCATGCAAAACATTTTTTGAAATCTTTTAAGAAAGCGACTAGTCACTCACGCAAAAGACAATGTAGAACCAATCTGGATCAAGCCAGGATCCTTCTCAGTACTCACATTAACAAACATGATCTCATTCATTAAGGGCTCAGCTTGCCTCTCTTCCTCTCAGTTTGATCAAATTTTGCAAATCTAGAGGAATTCCTTCCTCTTTGTTTTCATCACAATGTTAGAAAAGTTTTGAAAAACTTAGGTCAATGCAATGATTTCAAGGCACAGAAAAGTAGGTGAAAATCTTTGCCGTTTCATTGAGATCTTCTGGCACAACTGGCGCAAAGGCAGAAATAGACGCAAAAGAAAGAGTGTAAAAGACAAACACAAAACAAGATAGTGATATCTGAGGTAACCCCCCGAAATCACCCGACTCTAACACAACAAGACTGACTCGATACAACAAGACAGACTCAATTGACTCAGTACAAAAAGACTGACTCAATACAACACAACAAGACTGACCCAGTACGCAAGTCAGAAAGTAAAGTAAACAGCATTCGTAAATTGCTCAAATAGTGCGTGCCATCCAGAAATCTGGAGTAAACTGAGCGCCATTAGCAGGTGGTTCATCCCCCAATCAAATGATCACATTATCCTCCCAAGTTCATCGATCCGGTGCCGATAGACTTTGCGAGACCTGGTGCGACGATGACCTCCTTATTAATCAGATCTTGTATTTCTTGGCGAAGACGAAAACAACTGTCAATGTCATGACCGGTTTGTTGATGGAAGGCACAGTACTTGGCAGCATCATGCTTAGTTGGAAGGGGATTTGGGAGAGGCCGAGGTTTGAGCGGTTTGAGATACCCTTTCTCCTTCAGTACCTTCAATGCACAGGTTAGGCTCATATAGAGTTGGGTAAAGGTTTATTTGGGGGAAGAGGAAGCACTAGGTTTAGAAACATCGGCAAATGAAGTAGCGGGTGTTGGTCGGGTATCCATAGGCTTAGATCCAGAATTAGGATGGGTATTTCTGGTAAAGCATCCATTTCCATTGTTTGCCCCCTTATTCAAAATGCTCTCATCCTGAGCAACAAAAGTATACTTCATAGTTTTTTCAACAACTGTAAGCACTTGCTGTCTGTTCAACCCTTTGTCCTTTAATGCCTTGATAGCCCACCGAAGTTGTGCATAAGGATCAATACTTATCCCGGCTTTGTTCCTACCACTTGCTTCAGCTTGGCCAAGGGATTGGGTCGCTATATTAGAGCGGAGCCCGGTTGTTGTTGACATGCCACCACCCAGATCTAAGATGGCTTCTAGTCGGCCCTTTTCAATTGCAGCCCGGCCCAAGATTGAGAAGCCTTTTGGATTGAAACTTCTGGCCTGTGATGTGGTCAATGATGGAGCCAAAATTCCAAATGCTAAATTTGCCACAGTTCTTCGCAAATCTGCAATCATGCTCACTAGCTCAGAAGTAGTGGGTTCATGGGTTTGAGATGATTGGGGTTCGAGTGCATTCATCGTGCATAAGTCCAAGTTGACTGGAATGAACACCTCAGGCTTGGGTAAATGGGTTGGGGTGATGTATATGCTGGGGTTGTAGCCGGATGGCATTGTATGGATTAAATTGAGATGTGGGGGTGACAAGTCAGTAGTGGCTTGAGGTCCTTTTGGTGGAGCTATGACCTCTTCATCAATAAAATCCTGAATCTTATGACGAAGGCAGATGCAACGGTTTGTATCATGACTGTCTTGTTGATGATAGGCACAGTATTTAGCTAAGTCATATCTTGGTGGAAGAGGATTTGGAAGGGGTTGGGGTTCTAGGAGCTCTAGGTACCCTTCTTCTCGCAGCATTTTCAAAGCTTGAAAGAGACTCATGTAAAGAAGATGGAAATTTCGGGCTTGGTGCTGAGTTGAAGTGGTTGGTCTTTCGCTATTATCGGGAGGAGGATTTTCGATGGGCATGGTTGCAGTGTTTACTTCTTCTGAGCATTTCGCAGTTGTGCTACCATCAGTAGTAACATCGGAAGTACGAATGACATTCTTCCCCATAAACTCATTACTTTCCACAATGTGCCCATGTCGGATGGCATCCTTGATTTGAACCCCAATGTCATGGAGGTCCTTAAAGTTGAATATCATATTCTGTAATGTCTCGGCTTGCCTAACCATATCTTGCTGCAGCGAATCTACTGATTGCTGAAAATGGATCAGTAAATCCTCTAGATTTGTCAGAATTTGAGCCATGATGGTGATAGATAGTCGTGCTCTGAATAGAGGTGATCTAGTTGGTAAATGCTAGTATAGTGGAATCGAGGAGCCCTGTCTGGCTCTTCTTTGCCCTGTCACCGGCGAAGGAAACACTGGTTGCCTGAACTCAATCTTCGACCCGACAAAGTCTATCAACAGAAGACCAGTGTACTCGGGGGGATATTGGAGCCTTCTGAAGGTATGGTTCCAAGACTATCTCTGCAAAAGAGAAAACAGACAGCACCTCAGCCTGATTTCACTAGAACAGATATGAGCACAACTGAATGATTGTGCTCTCTACTAAATTCTGCCCCAAAACAAATACCAACTTGGCAACTGATACGCACATCCCTGTACGGTTTCATTATAAGGCACATACCAGTTAAATGAGAGCCAAAACACCCCTATGATGGGGTTAGGTTACCATGTCCTAGTTTCGTCAAGAGCTAGGGATTCACTATGCACGCATGTGGTTTTCAAACAATCCTGCATTCAGGTGAGCAACTTGTCCTAGTTTGGAACAGTCTCTACGGCTTCCGATATGCAACTAGGTCAATTGGTCAAAAGGGTGCCTCAGTAAGACCACCTAATATACCTCTCCCTCCTAACGCCGAGAATTGAAAGAAGGATCAAACGGTACAACGGTAGTCCAGATCCAAGGTTTGTGTTCCCATCGTGGCAGAGCTCGCAACTGGTCAACCTTATGGCAAGCTTTTCCAAGCGAGCCTCCGGCAAACCACTCAGGAATAGCAGATGGCAAACACTGTGACTTAAGCGCACCAATGCAAATGCAAATGCAAAGAAAGACATAAGTGTAGATAAAACAATATATCATGAGTTCGAGTCAAGTTCTCTAAATCCCTAGCAAAGTTGCTAGAAACTATAGGCTCGACTTTCTTGCGTCCCCCCTTTCAGAGAGGCTCGAATTGGTCCTACAAATCGAACTCCTATCATAGTTCTGAATCTAATCTCACAAAGTGCAATGCGAGACTGATAAACACCAAAGAGTCCAATCCGGCAAATCATTTTGAAAAATCAGATTTTAAATCAAATATTGCCAAAACTGGACTGCTTTGCCAGATTACAGAGTCGCCACCTAAATATTTTATTTTTGGAAAATTTAGGAAACCCTGACTCATCCCAAAGGCCACGTGTCCGTCATCACCAAAGTTGCCTCGGCTCGGGAACTTGGGTACGAGAGGGGAAGGTCCTGAAATGAGCACCCCCGCTCGCCCGAACAAAGATCAGCCTCTGCTAACATGAAATGTTGTTTTATAAACACATGTGTTCTTGTTCTGATTATTAGCTAACTTTACTATGTGACGCACACACAAGTATAGACTAAATCGCAAGAATTGGGAGCAATTCAACTCATGTTTGATTTCAAAAATGATTTGAAAGTGCCACCCTCAAGTGGGCTAAAACGCAGATTTGCCACCCACAAGTGGGCTCCAAAAATGATTTGCCACTTCACAAAGTGGGCTTAAAACATACATTCGTTGAACTATTCCAATTCAATCAACAAAGCCTTCATCCACAGGCATTCATGCAGTTTAGCAAATAAGCACATAGCCTCATGGAAAGCATGCTAAACATGGCAACACTTACACTCAAGCAAGTATGCTAAAGCGTAAAACTTACAGTATACTCCATGCCAAAACAAAAGCTAGTTAGAAATATGCATGATCCTAACTATGTTAAATGCCTAGTGCAACACATGCAATAATGTAATTAATAGGCTCGTCTATCTAAGATGGCATATGAACGCAACAATTTGATAACATGCTTTGAAACACGTATTCAAATAAGTATTGAAATTCAATGCAGTTTGAATGATGCGCCGAGCCTGGTGCATGCAAGATAAATTAATGGATGCAAACATGCAAGCATAAGGTATGCTAATTGAAATATGTGCCCTAATCTAACCATCGAAAGGGGTTAAATAAAAGGGAGAAAGAAGTGGGGTTGGAAAACATGCACACACACACGCACCCTTATTACAACATTGTGCCCTCTCGAAGGAGGGTCCGAATGAATAAGCTAAGCTAATCCAAGCTAAGCTAATCAAACTAATCTAATTAAACTAATTAGACTAATTATTACAAACCAATCGAATAACTCATAAACTACTTACTAATTATTACAACACTTAAATAATTAGCACACTGATTAATTAAATTACAAAACCAATGAATACTAACTAAACATGCAAAACAAATGTTAAAACTACACTACTTCAGCTCTGCCTCGGGAAGTGGAGGATGCATACATGCTGTTTTTCGCCTCGAAAAGCCCTCCGATTTCCTCTTGAGAGGCTTTGTTTGCAGCGTTACTCCAAGAACGTTTTGCTCCAGCTTACCAATTCCATGTTGAGGACTGCACCAGTGGCCTGCCGGCCATGAGTGCTTGCTGCCGGCCATCTGCCGACCAAAAGTGAGCCATGCCGGCCAAGGATGAAGCACTGCTGGCCATCAGTAAGCCACTGCCGGCCACTGGTGTGCTAAATACCACACTGCAATAGAACACAAACAGAGGGAAAATGAGGGTTTTCCGAGAACATGTTTGTACTGTGCCCCTCCTTATCATCTCAAAACATCAAAGGAGAGGCACTCTTGGATCCAAAACCACCAATCAAGCATTTTCAATGCATGATGGCCAAAGATCCAAGTTGTACACTTTCAATCAATGGACAAAACAAGACTCAAAGGTCTACCACCCTATCATGCATGATCAACGGTGATGGAGACAAAAAGTGATTGGCTCATTTCATCGCTTTGAGTATGAAATGGACCAATCTACCTTGTGTTCAATATAACATCCGATTGAACACGTGCAATGCAAACAAAACATACTTATCTTGGTCATGTTTTACTTGGTTCATTTTATTTACTCATTTTAGGAATACCAAGCCATTCTTTAATTGGTTAAGTCCAAGATGAGTGTCCTCTAATGAGAGTGGAGTCAACCAAAGGATGGTTTAAGACATGAGAGAGATCATGCCTTTGGCTAGAAGGAAACCCTCAAAAGAGAGTTAAAGCCATTGAGCACAAGCTCTATCTTAAGCTTAATCACAACCTTAAGGTTAACCCATCCTCAAAGCAAATGAAAAGTGAAGAAATGAGGGAGGTTGTCGATATTTTTGTACTGAAATGGCATGAAAAATCATATTACAACATGCAAGCAACTCATACACAACATGTTCAAAAGCCATAAAACATTAAACTAGTGAAGAGCACTTCACTATAGGCATGCAATACAAAGTTCAAATGACCAAACTAGCTCTAGACAGAGCTTAAACATGCCAAAATAGTGGCTAAAACATGCTGAAATTGGAGCACAAAAGGCAAGAAAATCATGCTTGCACGTTAGGCTACAAACAAGACTCAAGACACAACTCTCAAAAGCATTGAAAGAGTGGAATAAGTGAGAGTGTGATAGAGATATATGCAATGAAATCACATGTAAAATGATGCTACTACATGCAATCATCTCAAGCAAAGCATGTTAGAGGCCTTAAAACAATGAGGTAGTGAAGACCATTACACTATAGCCATGCAATACAAAGCTTAAAAGGGACAAACAATCCAAAACAACCCTAAAACAACTTAAAAGAAGTCCTAAAACATGCTTGAAGTAGGCTAAAAATAGCTAGAATGAGAGGCCAACACATAGGACAAACTAGACTATTAAGCACCATTGCACTACAAGCATACAAAGCAAGCCTCAAGTGAGCAAACCAGCTCAAAACAGAGCTTAAACAAGTCAAAATAATGACAAAAACATGCTGAGATCAAGTCACAAAATTGTAGAAAAACGTGCTCACATGTTAGGATATCTGCTCATGCAAACAAGACACAAGGAGGGGAGGCAACCCCTCCTATTTTGGAGCTCTAAACACGGTTTTTGTCACAGAAAAAGCCTATGAGTTTCAATGGTAAAAAGGCCCAAAAAGTTTGATTTGAAGCTGATGAGAAATGGTGCAAAAAGCTTAACAAGCTAAAGAGCAAAAAGGAGGGACATCCCCCAAACTCACAAAGGCTCAAGCCACCATTTTAGGACTGAAAAATAGAACTTTTTACATGCCAAAAACAATTTGCAAAGGTGGCAAAAAGATGGCAAAGCAAGTATGAAAAACAAGCTTAAAGGGAGTGAGTTATACCTCTTGAAGCACAACACAATTTTAGCCAACAAAACCAAGCAAAACCACTTTCAAGGGCTCCAAGAAGACCTTCTAGAACCTCAGCTCCAAGATAACCAACTTTGGTCAAGGATGTATAGGCAAAGGAGAAGTGTATCTACACTTGTATGCACTAAGGTTCAAGAGAGAGAGGAATGTAGAGAGAGAGAATTATAGAGAGAGAGACTCCTCAAAATATTTCACTCATAAAATGTTTCTAACCTCCAAAACCATAGAGAAGGCTCTCTATATATAGAAGAATGCAAGCTCAGGTCGAAAATATCCAAAAGGGACAGCTGGAACAGTTGGAACACAAATGTCTGCAAAAAAAACTGACTTTTTCGTCAATGGCCGGGAAGGGACCATTGATGGCTGCCACATGATCATTTGTGGCAGGCAATGATCATCAATCACAGGCACTGCATCATCCATGGCCGGCAGAAAAATCTGCTCTCCAGGTCCAACTTCAAATGGGCATAACTCCTTCACCTGGACTCCTTTGCAGGTCACTCTTGTGTCTAAATTGAAGCCCCGGAAGTAAGATTTCTAATGGTGGCAGTTGCACATCAAAATTCCAAGTTTTCTAAGAGATATCCCCATTTTAGTGAAGACTGCTCACTTCCAGCTCAATCGGATTGATGCCTAACTTCAACCAGCCATATCTCCCTCGTCTGACCTTGGGCTTTGGGAGATTCTTGAATGTAAAATGAAGCCCCAGAAGTCCACTTTCCAACGATGGTTGCCTCATAGCTGAAATCCAAGTGTACAAATGGATAGGCCCGATTTAGTGAGGGTTGCTCGACTCTCTCTTAACAATTCATACCCATCTTCTTCCCCGACTTGGTTTCTTCCCTCTCCTCCAATTTTCTTCAACTCCAAACCTCTAAAAAAGATGTTTTAAAGAATTTTTCAAAGAGTTCACCTTTTTTTCATTCATTTCCACTTTGTCCTTGCTCGATTTACTAAAAAGCGCAACATTTAACGAAATGCGAACCTCGGAACATCGTAGGAACTCTTTTTCAAAAATATTTTGAAAGAGAGGGTTTTATGGTCTAAAATCATTTTGGTCAACATAGTGTTGGTCCAAAAAGGGGGTGTAAGGTGGGATTTGACGCTCTCCTTGCCGAAGAAATCGAACGTTTGCACTGCACAACTTTCATCACCAAGTAAGTAATTAGTAGCGCCCAAGTCTTAACGGCGGTCAAAAATGGGGTGTCTACACCTCTCGCACTACATGTTCAATTTTCCTTTCCGGTTCAGACGTCAGTTTGGGCATGATCAAACCCGCCCAAAGGAGGGGTTAGAGTACCCGATTTCATTCCCCATCCATGGTTCACATTTGGCTAAGTACCTCACTACCTGAAGGATGAGAGAGCTTCTGGCCCTTGCCCCTAGTTTCAGTTATACCCTTCCCGGCGAGTGTTGGGCTTGGCTCGAGGACGAGGCACAAGTCGGGCCCACTTTGGCTTCAAAAGCTTCCACATGCACGAGCAGAGAACGCATGAGCACTTGACTCACCTATGCCCCTAGTTTATTACTTTGACCTTTCTTTTCAAGTTTTATGATGTAAAAGCAACTTTGATTTGTATCAGAGATTTGGAGAACTTTATGTTGAAATCAATGGAATTAAAGTTGTGAGCATTAAAATTTTTTCTTTTGGTCCAACAATGGTCTAAGTTGTAAAAGGTAAGATTTTGAACAAAATCAACTTTTATTAAAACTTTCAAAAACCATTTTTGAAAAGAATCACCACCTAACATGCACGGAATCAATCTTCAAGATGTATAACCCCAAATCAAAAGATTAGAATTGCCCCTTGATGACCTCACTGCTCAGTATTGAAACTAGCTCTTCTTCTCAAAATGAAGATCACAACCGAACTCTCAGATAAAGAACAGACAAAGACCACCTGATTAGACACATGGACAGGACAGTTGAGTTGGAGGTGATTACGGCCGAACTTCAGGGCGAAGTTGCCTACGTATCCCGACGATGGGAATCAAGCATTACGTAATTCAGTTTAGGTTCACTAGAGTATTAACTCTCTCTTTTTGCGCTCTAACTTTTGTCAAAGTCATCCTTTAGGGTTTTCAACCTTGCAAGCTCAATTTTTCTTTATTTCTAATTTTTCATGCTCTAACTTTTGCCTAGGTCGCCCTTCTGGGTTTTCAACCTAGCGAGCCTCTCAGGGATAGTATTTCTTCAACTTGTCTATGTTGATCGGTTGTGAAAATTCCAGACCATCTAAGTCCATGAGAATAACTATAACGATTCCAGTTTTGACCTGTCACTTGTTGTATTCCTGACTCGGGTTTATGATTTTTGAATGATGTTCATTGTCTTTTGCTCTTTATTCCCCCTTAAGTTTGGTTATTTGGGCATTTTGAGTGTGTTTGGAACAGGTTGGTTACTTAGTTTTCAAACCTTGTGTTGCCTAGAATTTTGGTCCTCTGCTCGAGCGGCATTTCTTGTGCTCGAGCGAGATTTGCAAACTCTCAATACTTTCCATGTCTGCAAAAGTACTGAAGTGGTGTTTTCCACCCTCAAGCAGCATTTCCTACGCTCGAGTAGGTGGGCTCTCGAGTTGCCTTTCTTGCACTTGAGCAGTTTATCTGTTGTTTGCAAAAATACTGGAGGTGCATATTCTGCGCTCAGACGGGTCTCTTCTTGTGCTCGAGTGGAACAAATTTTTGTGTCTGACACTCAAGCGTCAACTCTTTTGCTCGAGCGTATATTAGATCGCAAAAGTGACATTTTATATCACTTTTCCATCTCACACTCTCTCTCTCTCTCTCCCTCCAAAGCTTTCTAAAAATCTACATTGAGACTCTCTCTCTGTCTAAAACTTACCTTCTCTCTTCATTTCCACCTAGATCTAGTGATTTCTCACCCTACTCCCGTTGATAAAAAGGTAGAGCTTCTCAAGATCTTCACTTTGATCCGACTAGAGTTAGATTTCGGCATTCTTGAGGTTTCTCCCTTGCTTGGCTCATCTTTTCTCTTTGAGGTAGGGATTTTTTGCACTTTGCTATGACTTTTAACTTAGTTATTTGTTGTTGTACAACAATGGTGGGATTTGGGAGTATTTTGAGCAAACCTAGGGTTTGGGTGAGATGTAAAAGCGGGGTTTTTGGTGGAAATGAAATAAATGAACATGGGGTTTGAAAATAAAGTCACGTTGTGTCAAAATGGGTGATTTTGATATTTGGATTGGTATTTTGAAAATGGGGATTTTTTCCCTAAAATGATTATCATATTTATTTTGTATAAATAGTTGAAATTGGTGTTGCAAACATGGAATTAAGTGAGTATTGAAATAGATGATGCAATTGCGTATATATTGCTTCATACCCTTGGAAATTTTGGATAAATTATCTGTCTTGAGATTGTATATCTATTTAGAAATATCTGTATTGGGTTATCGTTGGAGGATAGCTTTGATTGTTGTAGAAACTGCATGTGGATTAGGTGAATTGAAACTAATCACTTGTTAGTTGTCTTTGAATATGATTATGTGTAAATACATTGTATATATATGGTTATTTGAGATGAGAAAGGTGATGTACTCCATATATGATTATTTGTTTAAATACATTGTATATGTATGATTGTTTGGGAGGAGAAAGAGGATGTACTCTATTGTTTGGGAGGAGAAAGGGGATGGACTCCATTATAATTAAGTTCGTCGGAGTGTCCTGGGTGAAAGTCTCGAAATTGATACATGGGTGCCGATCCCGCGGATGAAATATCTGTAAAATGGCAGTTAGAAGTGTTTTTCTGTTGATTGTGAAATTGTTGAACCATTGAGTTGTCTCATTTGGGTTATTGAAAAATAATGAATTTGGTTTATGTATTGAAATTAATTGAAGGAAAATGAAATGGACTATGGACTTGACATTTTTATGACTATATAAAACTGTGAATGTTTTTTCCCTAGCATTGTATATGCACACTACACTTATATCTTCGTTACATTTCATATATTGTGTTAGGTCATTCCTACTGGGCAGTGGCTCACCCTATTTAGGAAAAACATTTTCAGGAATCGATGGTACGCCTCCACTAAGACAATAGCATTGGAGGGACTTGGGAAGCGAAAGCTTCTTGTTTTGGTTTATTTTGTATAGCCTAGGGCTTAATTTGTATGAGCTAAACTAACTTTTGTTGTAACCAAGCCAAGACTTGGAAAAATGTAAGCCTATAGGACATTTACTTATGTTAAACTCTTTTCTATCATTAACTTTATGTAATAAAAAGACTAGTTACTCTGATTTATATAGTTATTAACAAATGTTATGGGTTATACTTATTGTATTATTTTGGGGGCATGACAATAACAGCTCCACCCGACCAGATAGCTTTGATGATGTAAGGACCAGTCCAATTGGATCTGAACTTGCCCCTAGGGTCATGAATGGGAGCTCAGTTGTCTTTCAGCACCGTATCTCCCTCCTTGAGATTCCAGGACTTAACTTTCTTGTTAAAAGCCCTAGCAATCCTACATTGGTAGCCTTGAACATGATACAATGCTTTTAGCCTTCTCTCATCAAACAGAATTAACTCCTCAAATCTGCTTTGTTGCCAGTCCGCTTCTGCTATCTGACACTCAGCCATAATTCGCAGTGACGGGACTTCTATTTCAATTGGCAAAATGGCTTCCATGCCGTAGACGAGAGAATAAAGAGTTGCCCTTGTAGACGTCTGTGGAGAAGTGGTTTGGAAATACTCTTCTAATCCTGGGGGACGCTCATTATTCTCAGCTAGCCACCTAAAAAAGAATTAACACTCCGGTCGGGGGTGCCGGAATTAGCACTCCGACGGGCAAGTCAGTCTCTACACTCTGAATTACTTGTATTTTAAGTTAAGTGTAATGGTTCTCATGTACCTTTTTCTGGTTGATGTTCTTCTATTTATATATTTTCTTTCTTGGGCCTCGGGACTGAGCCCACCTTTAGGTCGCCATTCGGCTTCTTTTAAAGCAAACTGCTTTTCACTCGGCCCCTTACCCAACCGGCCTTTTGACTGAATAGGGTAGGATTTGAAATTGTGGGACGAAGCCGAATACTATATTTATATTCCAACTCTCCAATTTCATCCATTCGGCCTTTTTACGATCCCCAATATTCGGCCCCCACAATTGCCCCCCAAGCACCCCACTAATGACAGTTGGTTGGAGTGTTCGGTTTCGAACTCGAAAAGTCAGGGCCGAAATTCGGCGACTGACCTCATTCCAATGTAGATGTCTGAGCACACGCTTCTCGGTCATCATTTCAACTTCCTGCCCCTTCGTACACTTCTATTTATTATGATTTAAAATTTGGATGCCCTTTCAAATACATACACACTTTCAGATACTTGTCTCTGGACTTCCTTCCGAATTATCTCTCCAACTTCCTTTCCTTCACTATCCTCTTCTTCTCTTGCAAGTTTTCTCCCTCTCTACTCTAAATCCTTTTTTCTTGTTTTGTTTTTGGTTTAGAGTATACCTATAAACTGAAGAAAATGGCAAAACATTTGAAACATCTCCTCTCTTCGGATCGAATTTCTAGCTTCCGACGCCATTTTTCCATTCCTGATGACGTTCGTCTGTCTCTCGTGACAGACGACACCCTCGATATGGAGAGGGCTGACGAAACCACGATCGTCTTCCCTCTCCTATCAATCCCAGAGGGTGGAGTCCAATTCCCCCTTCACCCACTCCTTAGGGCTGTGCTTTGCCATTAGGGTCTAATTCCTTTCCAACTCAATGTCAACTTCTTTAGAATCATAATGGGAATTGTAGAGCTAAATCGTCGCCTTAGGATCAACCTCGGCATTCCTGCCATTCGGCATTGTTATGCCCTGGCCAAGTCTTCCGGTCGGCACGGTCGTTATTTCCTTAGGGCCAAGGACACCGACCATCAACTAGTGACTATGCTTTCCAGCTCTGGGAAGCGAGTCGATGACGTTATGGTCGTTGTCCAAGGCAACTGGGAATTCGGCGAAGGCGAGGATCGCCTCAATCCTATTCCTAGGTGGAGGGGCGAACCAGGTGGTCGTATAGCCTCTTGTGTTTATTTTTTCTTTGTTATATTTGTAAAGCTTCACTTTTAGGACCTAATGGTTTTGCTTGTGCAGGAAACGATTTGAAGAAAGTTTTGATCTCGACCGACGACACCGTTCTTTCGGAGATAAAAGTCGCGTTGAAATACTTCGGCCGTCCAAGCCTTCAAAAATAAGGGAGGGCGGCCCATATTCTGCTTCAATACAAGCCGACGTACACGACTTTCTCGACAGCAGAAAACATCCTGATTCCAAGGGGCAAGGAGTTTCCAACGGCTCTTATTTTGACCAACTTCAGAAACTTGCGCCAAATCGGCGTCGAAGGATCCGACTCGGAGCGTGCAGAGGTTTAGGTCGCTGAAGAATCTGGCCAATCCGAGGCCGAAGTAGACGAGGCTTTAAAGGTAGCCTTTGAAGACGCCGGCCTCAATTCAGCTAACCCTCCATCCACCTCCGACTGAGGGGAAGTTTACGACGACGTCTTTATCAGACTAGAAGATCTTCCCGGCTCGTACCCTGAAGATATGGCCGAGTTGTCACTCACCAAACTCGCCAAAAAGGCAAATGCCTAGTGAATGGCCGCGCGGCATCGAGCAGAGGCCATTCGAGCAGACGGCCAGTTGGAGAGGGCCAGAAATGCGGACCAACTCAGATTGGCTACCGAGCAAAGGGCAGACATGAGCGAAGCTGTGCTCAAGTTAGCTTAAGAGGCGATTGCCAAACTTGAGGCGGACTTAGCGGAATCGAAGGCGGCGAAGGAAGTCGCCGATTCTGAAGCTTCGAAGGCATATGAGGCCGGGCAAGGCACTGGCCTCAATAATTATGTGCAAGAAGTTCCCAAATTCGAGAATCGGGGATTCAAACACGGTTGGCTCAAAGCCCTTGCTGCTGCTAGTGTGACATTGGCTATGCCAATTCCATACGAGCAAGTGGATGTTGAGCCGCTGGAGTCTGACTCTGAGGATTGAACAGGGCGACAGTAGTTTTTGTTTACAGCTTTTGTTTAGTTTTTTATGTATGGCTACAGGTTTTAAGTTTTCTCTAGGCATTTCCCTGCAAATTTGCAGCTTTTGTTTAGTAGTTTTCATATGTAAAATTGCTACAATTTGTGCCCAATTTACTTAATGAAAATTCCTTTTGCACTTTACTCTTATTTGTGCTAAATTTTGTTACTGGATCATTCATTCATGTATACTTGCCGACCAGATAATTAGGCAATTTTAACTTCAAAAAGCCAAATATTGCCGTTTAGATGTCGATCGGCTTGGGGCCTAGATATTTGGCTAGTTAGATCATGAACTCCAAAACATTCATGTATAATTGCTGTTTAGATGATTAGGTAATTTTAACTCCAAAAAGCTAAAAATTAGTACATGGAGTGGCTGTGGCACATATTGATCGGCATGGGGCCTACATGCTTGGCCGGTTAGATTAATAAATCTGCCATTGCCCCAGCCAGTGCATGAACTCCAAATCATTCATGTATAATTGTCGTTTAGATAATTAGGCACTTTTAACTCCAGAAAGCCGAAAATTAGTACATGGAGTGGCTGTGGCACATATCGAACGGCATGGGGCCTAGATGCTTGGCTGGTTAGATTAATAAATCTGCCCTTGCCCCAGCCAGTGCATGAACTCCAAAACATTCATGTATAATTGCCGTTTAGATAATTAGGCACTTTTAACTCCAAAAAGCCAAAAATTAGTACGTGGAGTGGCTGTGGCACATATCGATCGGCATGGGGCCTAGATGCTTGGCCGGTTAGATTAATAAATCTGATCGGCATCCGTCTTTCGGAGTTTAGCGTTAATGAAATCGCCTCGGGGTTGCTGCAAGCATTAGAAATAAATGGGATGGACTCTTCACGCCAGTAACTTCACTTACAGTGTTCAGACTCAATTTAAAACAATTTGTTGCGTGGGGTTAGATAAGTGCGAATGTCAAATAGAGTTTTCTTCAACAGTAGAGGAGAAGCGCGAACTTTAGCTGAGCTTGATACTGCAATGAATTACAGCAGCGAACCCACCCGTGCGGGAGGTAGGGCATCCAAAGAACGGGAAAAACGTTAGCCTTCAAGTCATCGAAGGAGATCACCCCGAAAGGAGAAACAGTAACGGGGAAGTTCTCCACGACCGCAACCGAGAAATGAGGCAGATGTGGCGTCGCGACCGTTGAGTTTTGCAATTTTTGTGGGGAATAAACCGATGACAGAGGCGGACTCCATTATCATGGACCCAGGTGTGGTGGTCGAGTTTGCTCGATAGATTTTTCCACCGGAGGTCCAGCAGTCGATGGTTGGTCGACAGGATTTCGACGTATTTTGAGAGGGCATCCACGGGGCAGTGAAAGGGCTGTATACCGCCTATGAAGTCAGCATGCGCCTGCATGCCGCATGACAAGAAATAGAGAAGAAGGACGAAAGAATCCGTAGTTTGGAGGCCCGTGCGGAGAAGGCCGAACGTGTGCTCAAGGAGCTTAGGAAGGCTCAAACCGCCAAGCCGCGTGCGGTGGGTTAATCCAACCCGATCATGGATGAGAGGGTGACTCAACGCCATCGCCTATCGAGATATGGCAAGCATGTTCGCCGTAGAGAATGCGAGGACCATGGGTTACGACTAAGGCTTCTATGTGAGCCAGAAGGTTCGGATCGACAAAACCAAAGAGAAACTTGTGGAGGAGGTCTGCCGATGCGAGAACCGGGGATTTAGGCACAGTTGGATCGAGGCACTTCAGGCCGCAGAGACTCTCCGAGCAAAGGGTGTTGATTCGGCATTGCCGCTGTACCAGCATGATCATTTTCCCTTTTCCGCTTCTGAAGTTGAAAAGAGTGACGATGAGGGAGACACCTGATAAAAACACTCATTGTGATGCTGAAAACGTAGATTGCGTTAAAAACTATGTAATCATTGGCTGATTAAATAAAATGTTTTGTTTTCAATGTTCGTGTTTCTTTATAATTTTTGTTCGGCACACATATGTTTGCATGTTTTGTGCTTTATTGCATAAATGTTTGAATAAATGTGTTTTAGATGATTGGATAGACATTGACCATCTAGAGTCCATTTCAAATGTATATATGCCTTAATGTGCAAACAATTTTTGCCGGCTCATCATAATAGAGCGCTCGTCATTAAATATTTATTTAGCATACATGTTACACACAGCCCTGGCCCTAAATTCGGAAGCTTTTTCGGCCAAAAGGCGTCATGAGGCAATGAGGCTCCAAATTCGGAGGCTTTTTCGGCCCAAAGGCATCATGCGCCGATCGTGATATCCATGAAGGGCATTCCGAATCCGGAGGCTTTATCGGCCCAAAGATATCATGTGCCGATGGGGCTCCAAATCCAGAGGCTTTATTTGGCCAATTGTGATATCCACGAAGGGCGCTCCGAATCCGGAGGCTTTATCAGCCCAAAGACGTCATGCGCCAATGGGGCTCCAAATCCGGAAGCTTTATTTGGCCAATTGTGATATCCACGAGGGGCGCTCCCGAATCCGAAGGCTTTATCGGCCCAAAGACAGCATGCGCCAATGGGGCTCCGAATCCAGAGACTTTTTGGCCAATCGTGATATCCACGAAGGGCGCTCTAAATCCGGAGACTTTATCAGCCCAAAGACATCATGCGCCGATGGGGCTTCGAATCTGGAGACTTTTTGGCCAATCTTGATATCCACAAAGGGCACTCCGAATCCGGAGGCTTTATCGGCCCAAAGACGTCATGCGCCGATGGGGCTCTGAATCCGAAGACTTTTTGGCCAATCGTGATATCCACGAAGGGCGCTCTGAATCCAGAGGTTTTATCGGCCCAAAGACGTCATGTGACAATGGGGCTCCGAATCCGGAGACTTTTTGGCTAATCGTGATATCCACGAAGGGCGCTCCGTATCCGGAGGCTTTAATCAGAACACTTTTGAACTGGATTTGGTAGTGAGTAAACAAGGATCTTTGCATTACAAAAGTGGTGCACGTACACGTTAAACCATTCAGAACTAGTATCATTCCCCACAAGTCGGGTTTAAGGATAGAATTTTCGTAAGTGCGTTGAATTCCAAGGCTGTGGGAGGCTCCTTCTAGACATGTCGTTAAGCCGATACGCCCCTACCCCTGTGATTGAATCGACCTGATAGGGGCCGTCCCAGTTGGGGCCCAATTTTCCGTCAGCCAGTTCTCTGGCCGCCGGAAGTACTTTCTTCAGGACCAACTCCCTTGGTCTATAGCGGCGAAGCTGAACACGTTGATTGTACGACTTGGCAAGTTGTTGCTGGTATCGTGCCATGGAGGCAAGGGCGCAGTCTCTTCGTTCTTCAATCAAAATCAAATCCAAAGCCAGCATCATGTCGGTTCGGCCCATATCAAAAACTTGCGATTTCAGGGTTGGGTGGCCGATCTCCAGGGGTATGATCGCCTGGGTACCAAAACATAAAGCAAATGGCGTTTCTCCAGTGGATCGCCTCAGTGTAGTTCGATGTGCCCACAATACACTCGGTAATTCTTCGACCCATTTGCCCTTAGCTTTCTCCAGCCTCTTCTTGATGCCGTCCATGATGGATTTGTTAGAGGCTTCTGCTTGACCATTGCTCTGGGGGTAAGCCGGCATGGAAAAGTAGAGCCGGATACCATACTTGTTGCATAGCTGCCGGTAAACGCCACAATCAAACTGGGTGTCGTTGTCTGAGATAAGAGCTCTTGGAATGCCGAATTGTGTTATGATATTTCTCCACACAAAGCGCTTGACATCAGCACCTCGAATGTGCGTTAATGCCTCCACGTCGACCCATTTTGTGAAATAGTCTGTGGCGACGATCAAGTATCGCTTGTTGCCCAGGGCCCTCGGCAATGGTTCAACGATATCAAGCCTCCACTGGGCAAACGGCCAGGGACTGGTGAGAGAGCTCAACTCTTTAGCAGGTAGATGGGTTAATAGGGAAAACTTCTGGCACCGTTCACATTTTTTTGCATAGCATTCAGCATCAGATCTCATTGTCGGCCAATAATACCCCTGTGTTATAGCTCGATGGGCTAAAGAACGCCCGCCAGAATGTGCGCCGCAACTGCCTTCATGTATTTCGACCAAAAGCTCTTCAACTTTGTCCGGATGCACGCATTCTAGGTATGGGCTAAAAAGAGACTTTTTGTAAAGCTTTCCTTGCAAATCCAAGTAGTAACGCAGGGCTTTGTTTCGCAGCTTGTGTGCTTCTTTCTTGTCCTCTGGGAGCTGTTCGGCAGACAGGAATCCGGCGATGGGATCCATCCAACTCGATCTCGATTCTATGATATTGACCTGGACTTCCTTCGAAGGACCAATGCTCGGCTCTAGGATAAAACTCACTATAGACGTGCCCGGAGAACTCATCAATAAAATCTCGTTTTGTTCTCTAGTGTACTACAGTTCGGACTCAAATGTCACGATTCTGAATCTAATCTCACAAAGTGCAATGCAAGACCGATAAATCACCAAAGAGTCCAAATCCGGCAAATCGTTTTGGAAAACTGATTTTTGTAAAGAAGTGCCAAACATGGACTGCTTGGCTAGATACAGAGTCGCCACCTAAATATTTTGTTTTGGGGAATTTAGGAAACCCTGACTCGTGCCTAAGGCCACGTGTCCGTCATCACCAAAGTTGCCTCGGCTCGAGAACTTGGGTACGATTGGGGAAGGTCATGTAATGAGCACCCTCGCTCACCCGATCAAAGATCGGCCTGTACTAAACATGATATCTTGTTTTTGAAAGCACATGCATTCTTATTCTGCTTAATTAGCTAGAATTACTATGTGATGCGCACAACACACAAGTATAGACTAGGTCGCCTAATTTGGAACAAAGCATCACATATCTGTTTCTTTGGAAATGGTTTGAAGTTTGCTACTCGCAAGTAGGCTAAAACACGGATTTCAATGAATTGTTCCAATTCAAACAATCAAACCTTCACCCACAGGCATTCAGGCAATTAAATCACATAAGCAATTATCCTCATGGCAAGCATGCTGTCATGTTAACACTTACACACATGCAAGATGCTAAAGCATAAACACTCATAGCGAACTCCAAGCCAAAACAATGAACTAGTTAGAAATCATGCATGATCCCAGTTCATGTTAAGATGGCTAATGCAACACAGGCAAAAATGCAACTAGAATAGGCTCAGCTATCCTAAGATGGCATATGAGAAGCAATAATTCGATACATGTATTCAATTTGGAATCGAAGTACAATGCAGTTAGTATGATGTACCGAGCCTGATGCATGCAACACAGATGAATGGATGCACGCAAACGAGCATAAGGATGCTAAATGAAATATGCCCTAAAACTAACCATCGTAAGCGGTTTAAGTAAAAGGGTGAAAGAAGTGGGGTTGGAAGACATGCATCACACGCACGCACGCTTATTACAAAATTGGCCCTCTCGACAGAGGGTCCGAAAGAATAATACAAATCAACTAATTAATCAACTAACAAGCTAATTAATTATTACACAACTCTTAACTAATTAAACAAATTAATTATGCTATGAAAATAGTAAAGAGGCCTCGAGAAGAGGGACAAATGCATGCTCGGTTGGCTTTGCTCAGAAATCCGTTGCCATGCCTCATATTGCCTCTGTTTGCACTGCTCTGCACCTCTGAAAACTGTGAAAAGTCCTGTGATGCTCTAAAACCACTTCATGGACATGCTAAGAGGCCATCAGCCAAAGGAGAGGTGTCATCGACCACCTTTTAGCTCATCGGCCAAAAATTGTTAGCCGATCGGCACTGAAGATAGCCGATCGGCCATCTCTTCTTGCAGAATGCTCCTTTTGTTACAGCAGAGGACAAACAGAGCATGGCAATACACTTACAAGACAATGTTTGCAACTACACCCCTTATCATGTTTAAGACTCAAAGGAGTGCAGTTCTCGACCCTCGGGCCATCAATCACGCATTCCAATGCATGATGGCCAAAGGAGCCAAGTGTGCAATTCAATATCAAATGAAATGCAAAAAACACATAAAGGGCCTTAACCTCTATCATGTGTGATCAAGAGGCAAGGCAATGCACACACAATGCTATGCAAACTGAGCATGCAAGCAAGCATGCAAGCAAATGACTCAAGCATGCAACAAGATCATGCAATGCATCTAATATGCAATAGGCATACAACCTAACATGCAAACATGCATGGCATGCAACAACATGCAAAATGAAGCAAGCATGCGACAACATGCAAAGACAGACTTAAACTAAAGTGGACAGCTCTCAAACATGCCTAAATCAGTGGCCAGAGTGCTAAAATGATGGTACCAAAATACAAAACAAACATGTATGCCAATTGGCCCATAAACTAGGCAACAAGACACAACTCTCAAACATGAGCAAGGTGTGACAAACACGAGAATGTGGCAATGCAATAAGCTCTAAAAATATGTGAGGAATGATGTCAAATCAACCAAACAAAGCAAGTATAACATCCAAGGAGGCCTAAAGCTTAAGGCTAACCAAGAGACTCAAACCATGGCTATGCAAGGAGAGCCCCAAAGGGCCAAGGGCTATCAAAACAGTCCCAACGCAGGTCTAAATAGGGCCAAAAACAAGCTTAAAACTAGCCAACACAAGCTAGAACAAAAGTCCAAAGGCGTGAGGCATGCAAGGCTACAAAAGAGGTGTTATACTATACCTATCAAAACCAGACATGGCATGATTTAACCAATGAAAAACAGAGTTATGGCATGTCAAAGTAAGCCCCAAAACCCACTTAGATGACATCCCAATGACCTAAGCATCAAGGCATACACAATGGTCCATTCATGAGGCATAATACATCAACTCTTTAAAGCATTAAAGGGGTGATAAGTGCAAGTATATGAGCATGAAACATGGACTGAAATAGCATAACAAATGATGCCAAATCATTGAAATGAGCCAAGTAATGCATGCTAGTGACTTGGACACTTAAAGCTAACAAGCTAAAATGCCTTATGGCTATACAAAGCATGGCATATATGATTAAAAAAACACCAAACAAAGCTTAAACATGGTAAATCATGACTAAAAGTTCCTTTGGGTCAAGCCAAAATCATGCTAAAAACATGGCTCAAAGCACAAAGCATGTTAAGGCAAATAAGAGGATTGGAAGGCAAGGCAAGCACAAAATAACACCAAATACTTGCTGAAATGGAGCTAAAACATGCTAAGTAACACATGCTACCAATACCAAGGCAAGTATTGAAGACATAAGGAGAGGGGATACCCTCTCCTTCTTGGGACCTTAAAACACCATCCCCACCACTGAAATCCCTCTAGATTTCAGTGGTGAGAAGGCCAAGACAAGATGATCATGAAGCTCACAAAAAAGGCACAAAAGCAAGGCCAAACAAGGCCTAAGGGGGATAAACAACCCCAAACCAAAAAGTGACCTTAAACAAAGGTCTTAGGCATGCAAAATAAGAACTTTTTGTAGTTTAGAGTTAAACTTAAAACAATAAGCAAGTAGGTCTAAAAGCTTAAGCCAAAATGGGGTATCTAAAGGTTAGTTGCTCACCCTTGTAGAACCTCTTCAAGAACACCAATCCAGTAACTTTTCTGAGTTCAAACCCACCCAAGAACACCAGAACCAACTTCCTAGTAACTCAGCAACCAAAGGATGGTGTATTGCTAGGTGTCTATGTGATAACCCTGTTCCATATTTAGCTAATTGGTCCTTATTATGAATGTGATTATGTGTTTGATATGATTTTGTGTGCCAATTATGTGAATATATGTGGTTTTGAATTCCTATCTGCTCACCGTAGGAATATCTGTTTCATTATCATCTTTGGAATTTAAATTGAAGGCCTTATCGGCCACGAAACCCGAAATTGATTACGCCATTGTGATTAGCGTAATTTTTAAAGCCTACAGTGAAATTTAATTGAAAATTGACTCGGATCAAAATAATTAGATTGAAAACGATTAATTAAGTGCTCTATTAGTTAGTGTTAAAGCAATGTGATTAGAGGAGCCTATGTGCAGGACCCAACTACATTTAGGCTCACTTTTTGAGCTCAAAGAATCTGAAATTCGCTCTCTAGAGACAGGGAGAACTGAATTTAGAGAGGGAGAAGGGTCAATTTTGAAGATTTTGTTGAGGAGCTTTGAAGGGCTAGGCTCAAGAACTTGCTACTATTTGGAAGATTGAACCTCTAGGTGAGCATTTGAGCATAAATTCATGAGAATGAGTTTGTAAATGTGTGTGTTCAAGCTAGTTGGGTGATCAAGAACATCAATTGAGATGAAATTGAAGTTGACATGTTCATGCATGCATAGAATTGCTATTAATTGCCATGAATTTGCATAATCTAACATATAGCATGCCAATCATGCAAGATTGGGAGTTTGATCATACATGCAAGCATGGTTTTGTTGAGTCTCATGAGAATGAACACCATTTGCATCATTTGAAATGGAATTGAAGCCAAAAATTGGCATGCATGTCTGAATATTGGAAATATGGAGATTATATGAGGTTTGAAAGCATGAGGCATGGTTACACAAAAATGTTGATTGATTTTGAAGAATTGAACCGTGATTTTGAGCAATTAGCCTCATGTTGTTTGTGTACTCATGATATATGATGTGTTTGCATGATTATGAACCAACAATATGGGTTTTGAACCTTGGAAGGTCGAATTTGAGCTCAAGAACACATTCTGGAAAACCCAGAATTTATGATGTCCGCTCGAGCGCGGGAACTGACGCTCGAGCGGGAAATGCGAGCTCCCAGCATATTTTTGCAGACATGACGTTCGCTCGAGCGTGGAAGTTCACGCTCAAGCGGGGAGCCATGTATTGAGGCCTTCAGCACGAGCGACCGAGTTCACGCTTGAGCATGAAAATGATGTAACTAGTACTTTTGCAGACCTTATGGTTCTGCTTGAGCGGGGAAGTCCACGCTCGAGCGGGGACCCTTGTTTCATAAATTTTGTAAGGACGCTCTATTTTTCGTTTTCCGTTCTCTTTCACTTCTAAGTACTCTTAGGCATGCATTGAGCATTTTGAATGAATTAAAAGAATAAGAAAGAAGCCTAAGGAGGAATATGTGAATTAAAGACGGATTGAATCGTTTGTGACCCATATGTACTATGTGATGTGTAGGGTCACGCTCCAGGGAAAATCAACCAACCGATCACTGTGAGTAATATCTTAACAAAAGATATTTGAAATATGTTGTTGTCCAATTGCTTACTTCTATGTAAGTTTTATAAGTTCGTTAATTCGATTGGTGGACAATGTTTGCTATGCCAAATGTATGGGCCAAAGGCCAGTTTGACAAGAATGAATGAATAGGCCAAATGCCAGTTTGACATGAATGAATGAAGGGGCCAAAGGCCAGTTTGATATGATAGAATGAATGGGCCAGAGGCCAGTATGATCTAAATGATGAATGAATGGGCCAGAGGCCAGTATGATCTGAATGGTAGAATGAATGGGCAAGAGGCCAGTATGATCTGAATGATGGAATGAATGGGCCAAAGGCCAGTTTGACATAAATGAAAGACAAATGGGCCAAGGGCCAGTTTTGACACAAATAGATTGGGCCCGAGACCGTCTGATGTGCTTGGAATTGCAGTCAATTGATATACGTATGTATTAGATAGAAATATGAATTGGGCCCAAGGCCGTCTGATGTATATTGTTCCAATGTATCTTCTTTATTTGATATTATTCACTGGGCTTTCGCTCACGCTCATTCATGTGTTTGTAGGTGAGCCAAGAGAGGTCCAGACCCAACCTCAGTGAAGTTTGTATGGAACAACTAAGGTTTTGAAGAGTCAGCCCTTGCGTCTCACGCACGAGACACGTCTTTGCCCTTTTGTTATTTTATGTTGTTTTGTCATATTAGCGAGGACTTTAGATATGTTTGTATATAGTTTGATTGGCTAACCTAGACTCGAATGATCCTGTCTGTATAGAACCTTATATTACTGTATTTCTGTTGTGAGTTATTAATGTGCATATGTACGATTTGTTACGATGTGCCACGTAAGCACATCTCTGTTGACAAAGTTTTAAATTTTGCTTCCGTTTGCCCCCTTTTACTCTGATGAGTTATGCCTGGTTTGGTTTGAGGCTGTAGGTAATCTCAGGATTATTGGCCAGTTACGTTTTTAACCCATGGAGGCGGGTTCGGGTCGTGACAGTTTGTGTACAATAGTAAGACAAAATGACACTTTTGGGCACAAAATAAGAACAAACAAGAAGATATAGATACAAAACTATATGTATCACTCAACCCTAAATTTTCTCAACCTCTGAGAAAGGAGGAGGAGCTCCCTTCTTATAGGAATTCAATTCCAAGGCTTCTTAGAGAAGCTAAGCCAAGGTGCAAATCCCTCCATACACGTTTATGGAGGGGGTGAATTGTGCATGCTAGCTGTGCCAACTGGCATAAAATATCTGTAAAAAGCAGATGAACAGGGTTCAGCCAAAAAACATGGTCTATCGACCAACAAAGGGGCCGACCGACCAAAAAAATGCCGATCAGCCAACACTTTTGGCCGATGGCATCATGCCTTAGCCGATGGGATGAAGGGGTGGCCAACAAGCCACCCTCTTCCCCCAAAAGCAAAAACACAAGTGTTTGGTCCACAACCAAGCACAAAATAGTCAAGTTGAGAGATCTTGAGGCAAGGCGCATGGCCGAGACCTCCGGGAACTCAAAATGAACACGGGCATGGATGATCATCGAGTGTTCAAACGATGACGTCCAAGTCTTGAGGACGGTCAAAAATGGGGTGTCTACACCCACCTCGATGGTCCGTTTGATCTCTGAGTTAATGGCGGAGGCTAGGTAGGCCAGGGCGTTTGCATGCGTGTTCTGATCACATGTTATCTGATTCAATTCATGATGGTCAAATTTTGCTAGCAAGGAGTTAGCTGTTTTCATGTAAGCCGCCATAGGGTCATTTCTTGCCTCGTACTGCCCCTTCAGCTGATTGATCACCAGTTTTGAATCACAAAACACAAGCAAACGCCGAGCACCCAGACGATGTGCATTCTGCAAACCAGTTAGAAGGGCTTCGCATTCGGCTTTGTTATTTGACGCTTCAAATCCGAGTTTGACGGCCTGCTCAATTATTGTGCCGTCAAGAGCCATGATTACTACTCCGGCTCCACTGCCCTGCTGATTGGATGATCCATCACAGTACAGTTGCCAAATGTCCCTAACATAGATTCTCTAGTTCGGCTTAGGTCGAATTTCATCAGACTTGAAATTGGCAAGACCCCCGGTAACTTCAGCTAAAAAGTCGGCAAGCACCTGGCCCTTGATTGAGGTTCTAGGTAGAAACTGAATGTCGTATTGCCCGAGTTCAAGAGCCCACTTTGAAACGCATCCTGATGCTTCTGCACTGCGTAGTACTGATTGGAGGGGGTAATCTGTTAGCACCCCGATCCTATGCCCTTGGAAGTAATGCATCAGTTTTCTTGCCGCCATGACTAAGGCTAGGATGAGTTTCTCCAGCGGCAGGTAGCGTGTTTTGGGATCGACCATTGCCTTGCTCACATAATACACTGGCCGCTGCTCCCCCAGCTCTTCCTTAATCAGTACGGCGCTGACGGCCCTGTCAGAAACTGCCAGATACAAGATTAGCAGGTCGCATGCCGAGGGTGTTGTCAAGAAGGGAACTGATTGAAGGTAGGTTTTGAAACCGTTGAAAGCGACTTTGCACTCGGCGGACCATTCGAAAGACTTGCCCTGCCGTAGTGTATGGAAGACGTGTCGGCAGTGATCTGTTGACCGACTGATGAACCTGTTGAGTGCGGCGGCCATCCCTATCAACTTTTGAACCTCTTTTACTGAACGAGGGGAGCCGAGTTCCAAGATTGCTGTGATTTGCCTCGGGTTGGCCTCGATTGCTCGGTGGTTGACAATGTAACCCAAGAACTTACCAGAGCAGATCCCAAATGAACATTTGGAAGCATTCAACTTCATTTTGTATTTGCGTAGAATGCCGAATGTCTCCTCCAGATCGGCTATATGATTCTGCTCTTCCTTGGATTTGACCACCATGTCGTCAATGTATACTTCCATAGTGTGGCCGAGTTACTCTTTGAACATGGTGGTCACTAGTCTCTAGTAAGCTGCCCCTGCATTCTTTAACCCAAAAGGCATGACCTTGTTACAATACGTTCCTCTTGGGGTGAGGAATGTAGTCTTGTCTTGGTCCTCTGGATGCAAGGCAATTTGATGGTAGCCTCTGTAGGCATCGAGGAAGCTCATACGCTGATGACGTGCTGTAGCATCTACCAGTTGGTCTATCCTTGGGAGAGGAAAACAATCTTTGGGGCAGCCTTTGTTTAGGGCCGTGAAATAAACGCAGACTCGCCAAGGTCCCATTCTTCTTCTTCACAACCACAGTATTAGAGAGCCATGTAGGGTAGGTCACTTTTCTGATTGCCCCGGCGTCAAGCAATCGGTCGACCTCTTCAACAACTGCGGTAGTGTGCTCTACGGCTGATCGCCGGCTTTTCTGAATGATCGACTTGCATTTAGGGTCAACATTTAGACAGTGTTACGGAACAGATGGATCCACACCTGGCATCTCATATGGAGTCCACACAAATACATCAAGGTTGCCGAGCATGAAGGAAATTAGTTGCTGTCTGTCAGCTTGATTGAGGGAGGCACCGACCATGAAGAACCTGTCTGGGTTGTGTAGACACCCCATTTTTGACCGTCCTCAAGACTTGGACGTCATCGTTTGAACACTCGATGATCATCCATGTTCGTGTTCGTTCTCGAAGGTCTCGGCTACGCGCCTTGCCTCAGGATCTCTCAACTTGACTGTTTTGTGCTTGGTTGGACCAAACACTTGTTAGTTTTTGCTTCTGAGGGAAGGAAATGGCTTGTTGGCCATCCCCACACCTCACCGGCCACGGCATGATGCCACAGGCCTTGTTTCCTTGCCATCGGCCAAAGGTTGTGGCCAGTCGGCACTATTGGTGGTCGGCTGGCCCTTTGTGTTGGTCGATCGGCTTTTTCTGCTGGCTGAACCCTGTTCATCTGCTTTATGCAGATATTTTGTGCCAGGTGGCACAATCTGTATCCTCCACACACGTGTATGGAGGATTTGCACCTTTGTTTTAGATTCTTGAGGAAGCTTGAACCGTTTGAACCCTTGTTTTAGCTTCTTGAAGAAGCTTGGACCTTTTGAACCCTTGTTTTAGCTTCTTGAGGAAGCTTGAACCTTTTGAACCTTTTTCAGCTTCTTGAGGTAGCCTGAACCTTTTTAGCTTCTCCAAGAAGCTTGAATCTTTTTTTAGCTTCTTGAGGAAACTTGAACCTTTTTTAGCATCTTGAGGAAGCTTGAACCTTTTTAGTTTCTCCAAGAAGCTTGAACGTTGTTTTGGCTTCTTGAGGAAGCTTGAACCATTTGAACCTTTTTTAGCTTCTTGAGGAAGCTTGAACCTTTTTAGCTTCTCCAAGAAGCTTGAACCTTTTCTTAGCTTCTTGAGGGAGCTTGAACCTTTTTAGCTTCTCCAAGAATCTTGAACCTTTTTTTTGTTTCTTGAGGAAGCTTGAACCTTTTTAGCTTCTTGAAGAAGCTTGAACCTCTTTAGCTTCTCCAAGAAGCTTGAACCTTATTGTTTCTCTATAAGAGAGGGCCTCCCTCTCCTTTAGAGAGGTTCCAAAAATTTGTCTAAGACAAACATATATCTCGCTTTATATCTCTATATTTTGAGCTCCAACAGGGTCTTGTTCTTGGCCCTTTGCACACCATCTCTTAGCCTAACACTTCCGCCATCAACCTAAGCTTCTTGAAGGCCATTTTCAGAGGTTAAGGAGTTGTTCGTTTGGGTCCAAAGCTGCTAGAGTTCTTGCTACAAGGGTAACACTCTTATTCCCTTTTTTATTCCCCTTTTTTGCACAAGCTTTTAGCCTATCTTGCATGCTATTTTGAGCTTAGCGTATAACTGATAAAAGTTCTGTTTTTGCATGTTTTTGAACTTTATTTAAGGTCAGTTTTGTGTTTCGGGTTGTTTACCCCCTCTTAGGCCTTGTTTGGCCTCTTTTTTGTGCCTTTTTTGTGAGCTTCGGGACCACCATGTATTGGCCTTCTCACCACTGAAATCTAGAGGGATTTCCGTGGTGGGGATGGTGTTTTGATGTCCCAAGAAGGAGAGGGCCATCCCTTCTCCTTGTTGTCTTGTTTGTTGGCATTTTTGGCCTTACAAAGGAGCCCCTATTTGCACACTTCTTGAGCATGTTTCAGCCCAATTTTTGTGAGTTTTATGACCTGAATGAACTCTGTCCGGAGCCCTTTTTTCCATATTAAGTGTCTATTATGCATGTGTAGAGTAACCCTCTTCAAGGCCTTTCAAAGGGCTTTCACTTGCATGCTTCCTAGCCTCATTTTAGGCCCTTTATAGTGAGTTTTAGGGGCCTCATAACCTCTTTCTAGAGGTGGTTTTTCCATTTTATATGTCTAGCATGCATGTGTAGAACAACCCCTTGCATGGCCCTCCAAAGGAGCACTTCATTCTAGCATGCATTGATCATGTTTCCATGGGTTTTTTGGGTATTATTTGGCATGGCATACTTCTGTTTTTGGCTGGTTTGGTGGGCTCTCATCTGCTTCATATAGTTGTAGTACAAATCATGGTTCACTAGCTTACTTCGCATGCTTTGTTGACCCTTGGTTCTAGCACTCTTTGGCCATGCCTTAAACTGATTTTGTGCATATTTTGGACTGCCTAAGCTCTATTTTTGGGTCTCATGGTCGAATGAAGTTTGTTTTGCATGCCTGTAGTTCAATATCCATGCTTAACTTTGAGTTTTGAGGTCCATCGCATGCATATACTGAGGTGTTTTCATGATTCAGGACCATTGTGCATCATGTTTCAGAGCTAGAGAATGTGTGTTTCCATGCCATATTTCATCCTTTGCCATGCTTAGTTAGAGTTGCATGTTGTGCCTTAGGATCGGTCATTTGTATTCATGCATGTTTGCATGTATTTCGGTTGTCTCATTTTCATCACATGGCCACTGATTTGAGTGTGGCTAAGGTCCATTCATTTTAGTTTAAGTCCATCTTGCATTGTGTATGCCATATAGCCCATATTGTTACATGATTGGTCATTGCATTGTTTATGCCATGTTACAATGTGTTGTGCATGTTATGTTGTTAGCTTTGTGTATGCCATGTCACTCCTTGCATTGTGTATGTTAGGTGGTTAGTTGCGTTAAGCAAGCCATAGTTCGTATAGCATTGTGTGTGCCATACAGTCCATAGCATTGTGTATGCTAGGTTGCATGTTTGCATATTTAGGTTGTATGCCTATTGCATATTTGCTTGCTAGCATATTCATTTTGTATTAGTTTGTTTGCATGCTTAGGTTGCATAGCATTGAGCATGCATCCGTTGCCTCTTGATCAATCATGATAGAGGTTGGGGCCCTTCATGTGTTTTGTGCATTTCATTCCATATTGAGTTGCACACTTGGCTTCTTTGGCCATCATGCATTGAAATACGTGATTGATGGTCCGAAGGTTGAGAACTACACTCCCTTGAGTCTTAAACATGATAGGGAGGGTGGTGGTGCAAACATTTGCTTAAAAATGCATTGCCATGCTTTGTCTGCCCTCTGCTGCTGTCAAAATAGGGTTCAGCAGGAAGATATGGCCGACCGACCACATTCAGTGCCGGCCGGCCATGAATTGTTGGCCGAGAGCCTCACAACTGGTCGATGACCACTTTTCCATGGCCTGTGACCATTCTTCTTGCCCGGTGACCTTCCACCATGTTCAGGGAGTGTTCCAGAACAAACCTTGGGACTTGTGCAATTTTCAGAGGCATAAAACAGTGTAAACAAAGGCAGTATGAGTATGGCGATGGATTTCTGAGCGAAGCAGAGCGCACATGCGTGCATCCATCTTCCCGAGGCTATTTTTATTGCTTTCATAGCTTAGCTCATTTGTTAATTAGTTAAGTGGTTTTGTAATATTGAATTAGCTTGTTAGTTAATTAATTGGTATTATTTTTTCGAACCCTCCGTCGAGAGGGCGAACTTGTAATAAGCGTGCGTGCGTGTGATGCATGTCTTCCAACCCCCACTTCTTTCTCCTTGTTATTTAACCGCTTATGATGGTTAGTTTTAGGGCATATTTGATTTAGCATACCTTATGCTATGCATGCGTGCATCCATTCATTTGTATTGCATGCACCGGGCTCGGCACATCATACTAACTGCATCGTACTTCAATTCCAACTTGAATACGTGTATCGAGTCGTCGCATTTAACATGCCATTCTTAGGGTAGCCGAGCCTATCTTAGTTGCATTTTGCATGCGTTGCATTAGCCATTGCTAACATGAACTAGGATCATGCATGATTACTAACTAGTTTCTTGTTTTAGCTCGGAGTACACTGTGAGTGTTTATGCTTTAGCATCTTGCATGTATGTGAATGTTAACATGATAGCATGCTTGCCATGGGGCTAATTGCTTATGTGATATAACTGCCTGAATGCCTGTGGGTGGAGGTTGGATTGCTTGAATTGGAATAATTCATTGAAATCTGTGTTTTAGCCTACTTGTGAGTAGCAACCTTCAAAACATTTCCAAACAAACGGATATGCGATGCTTTGCTCCAAATTAGGCGATCTCGTCTATACTTATGTGTTGTGCGCATCACCTAGTAATTCTAGCTAATTAATCGGAATAAGAGCGCATGTGTTTTCAAAAACTAGATATCATGTTTAGTACAGGCCGATCATTGATCGGGCGAGCGGGGGTGCTCATAGCTGACCTTCCTCAATCGTACCCAAGTTCCCGAGCAGAGGCAACTTTTGGTGATGACGGACACGTGGTCTTAGGCAACGAGTCAGGGTTTCCTAAATTTCCCCAAAAATAAAATATTTAGGTGGCGACTCTGTATCTGGCAAAGCAGTCCATGTTTCGCACTTTTTCTAAAAATTTGTTTTCCAAAACGATTTGTTGGATTTGGATTCTTTGGTGATTTCTCAGTCTTGCATTGCACATTGCGAGATCAGATTAAGAACCGTGACAAAACGAGTCTGAACTATGGAAGCATAAAGCCCGAGGGCACCTCTACAGTTTCTGGCGACTCTGCTGGGGAGTTAGAGAACTTGACTCGAACTCATGATATCTTGTGTTGACTGCACTTATGTGTTTCTTTGCATTGCATGTGCATTGGTACGCTTAGGACACCGTGTTTGCCGTCTGCTACTCCTGAATGGTTTGCCGGAGGCTTGCTTTGTTAAGCGTGCCATAAGGCTGACCGGTTACGGGCTCTGCCACGATAGGAACACAAACCCCGGTTGTTGCCGGGGCACCCTTTTTGACAATTCCGCCCTGTGCATATTCGGAATCCATAGTGACCATTCCAAGCTAGGACAGGTTGCTCACCTGATTGTAGGTTGTTTGAAACCGCTCCGTGCGTAGTGAAACCCTAGCTCCTGACAAAATAGGACAGGGAAACCCTACCCCAACATAGGGGTGTTTTGGCTCTCATTTTCTTGTTATGTGCTTCTAGAGTATGCCTCTACAGGAATGCATGTAACAGTTTGCAAGTCTGGGTATCAGGCCTGCGGACATTAGTATTTTGAGAATCAGTTATATCTGCGGGTATCAGATTCAGTTTTGGGGCATTGATTTGGGGAACAATGATCAGTGATCTAGTACAGTCATTCAGCTATGCTCCTGTCCGTTCTAGTGAAATCAGGCTGAGATGCTCTTTGTTTTCTCTTTTGCTAGGTAGTCCTTGAACTGTAGCTTCAGAAGGCTCTAATATCCCCTGAGGTTCATCGGACTTGTGCTAATAGACTTTGTCAGGTCAGAGATTTAGTTCAAGGACAATCAGTGTTCCTTTGCCAGAGGCAGGATAAAAGGGCCAGTCAGGCACAGATCACCAGCTCAGTAGTTACCAGATCAGTGGTACTTATCCACCCCACCAGTGAACAGCCAGGCTGAGGTCTCAGTTTTTACCAGAGAGATAGAAATACCGGTCAGTCAGCCGGAACAGCAGAACATGGCAGGGATGGAGGAAATGATGCGTCAACTCCAAGAAAGTATGAAACTCATGCAGTAGGGCGCTGTCCGCCAAGCGGAATTTGCCAAACAGCAGGCTGCGATCATGGCCCAGCAGGCAGAGCTAATCACCAGGTTGCAACAGCAAAACGGAGCATCTGCTTCGTATCAAGCTCCTCCACCACCAGGGGTTCCGACACCCGAGGAAATACCAAATGTCCAGGAAGGTACGGACATTCCAACAGGGCCAGCTCCGCCCCCAATCCTACCCCATCTATCCAAAACACCTACTAATCTACTGGACTCTACCTTCGAATTCGAGGTGGACCCCACGACATGAAAACTGAACAAGCTTGAAAAGTTGTTCAAGAAATCTCAAGGAGTGAAGTACATCGAGGACATCGAGGATGGGTATACCGACGCAGCCGTGACGCTGCCAGACAGATTTAAGATGCCGCATATTGACCGATTTGATGGATCCGGGGATCCCATGGTGCACCTGTGGCTGTTTTCAGACATACTAAGGCTGATGGGCCTCACCAGACTACAGAAGCTTTCTTTATTCGGCCGGACCTTGTCAGGTGTAGCGGCCATCTGGTATGCAAAATTGGAAGACGATGTCAAGAGAAATTGGGATGAGATGGCCAAGGCTTTTGTCGTTCAATACTCCTATAATACACAGATCGAGATTACAACCCGTGATCTTGAGACGACTAGGCAGGAGCCTAAGGAGAGTTTCTCTAACTTTGTGACCCGGTGGAGGGCCAAAGCCTCAATGATGACCATTAGGCCAACTAACAAAGATCAGATTCGGATGGTTGTGCGCAGCCTCCAACCCAACCTCATGCAGAAGATGATCGTTTTCCCCTTCCCCACCTTTTCAGATTTGCATGAGATGAGAGTACAGATCGAGGATGCTTTGAAACAGGGCCTGATTGACAATGACAGAGAGCAGCCCAGGACGGCATTTTTCCGCAGTTCAAATACGACCACCAGTGGTGATGCAGCTACAAGATCTTCTAAAGTGGGCATGGTCACCACCACCGCATCAAAAACAGCTACCCCATTTATCGGTGCGTCCGGAAGTAGCTCACAAAAAACCAAATATCCACCTCGAGTCAAGAGGGTTTTTACCCCACTTTATATGGCTTTGTCAAAGGCTCTAGAAGCCTTACTCCGGAAAGTATATCTGAAACCTTTGGAACAACAGCCTCTACCCGATCCTATCCCTCCAAAGCATGACCAGACTAAATATTGTGCCTACCATCAACAAACCGGTCATGAGACCGATAGCTGCGTTCGTCTGCGCCATGATGTGCAAGATCTGTTTGACAACAGGGTCATCGCCACACCAAGTCCTTGGCTTGTTGTTGCCTTAACATGCCTTAGGTTGTAAACCATTGTTCTAGCATGTTTTAGGCTTGGCTTTGTGAAGCTTTTGTACTTATTTTGCTATGTTTGAGGTCTGTCCATAGTTGTTTGGGTCGATCTTGGCATGCTTAGTATAGCCCCTTTGCATTTTTGGCTTGTTAGCCTTAGGTGTGTGAGTGTATAGCATGCATCTTTGCCTCATTTCAAGGGTATGGAACTATTTTCCATGTTATTTCAGTCCCTTCAACATGCTCATATGCTTGCCTTTCAATGCTTCTTTGATGCTTTAAAAGTTGGTGTTGTATGCTCCATGTTAAGCATTTGTGCATGCCTCTATACTTGAGTCATTTAGATGCCATCTAAGTGCTCTTTTTTTTTAGGCTTTGTTTTATGTGATAAAACTCTGTCTTGGTCATTAAATTCATGCCATGTTTGGTCTTGATAAGTGTAGTCCAATGCCTCTTTAGTGAGCCTTAGGTTCTGGACCTTAATTGCATGATATGCTTGCTTTGTTTAATTGGTTTGGCACCATTTTAGCATGATTTTCAGAGCCTAGTATGCATGCCATAAGTCCATGTTTTCCCTTTTAAGTATGCTTGAAAGGTGTCCTTTGATGCTTAAGTGTTTAGGCCTTAATATGTGCATGTGTGTATGTGTGCTTGGTTCCATTTTCTTAAGCTTTGGCCACTGTTTTGGACCTAATTTAGGGCTGTCCAATTAGTGTAAGTCCCTCCCTTAGCTTGTATTGCATGTTTACTTTGCATATTGTCATATGTTTGGTCCCATTTGTGATATTGCATGCCTTGCATATTTGTACATTTGGATCACATCTCACATGCTTGATATTAACATGCTTGCCCCATGTCTTGCATGATTGTTGTCTATGCCTCGCATGATTGATGTATGTTTTGCATTGCTTGCTTGCATGTTCGTATTGCATGCTAGCTCCCATGCTTAGGATTGCATTGCATTGGCATGCATGCTTCACCTCTTGACCAAGTCATGATAGAGGTAGAAGCCCCCCCTTGGTTTGACTATTTGGTTTGCATTTCATTTGACATGAAAATGCACAACTTGGTCTCTTGGGCCATCACGCATTGAAATGCGCGATTGATGGTCCGAGAACCAAGGACCATGTCCCTTTGAGTCATACACATGATAAGGGATAGGGTTGGTGCATACATTGCTTGAATTGCATTGCCATGCTATGCCTTGCCCTCTGCTGCTGTCAAGTGCAGGTTCTGCAGGCATTCTTTGCCGACCGGCAGTGTTAAGTGCCGACCGGCAATGCATTTGTGGCCGATAGCTTCATAAACAGCCGATGACCACATCCCACTGCCGGTGGCAAATCTACCCAGGCGGTAGTGACCCCCAATATCCAGGGAAGCAATTCTGAGACTTTGGCAGTATTCGGAGGGGCAGAGCAGGGAAAACAGAGGCAGCCTATGCATGGCAGCGCACTTCCGAGCAAGACTGAGCATGCATTGCATTGGGCCCGCTTCCCGAGCTGGTTTACTGCTTTAATTAGATTAATTAATTTGCTTAATTAATTTAGTTGGTCTGTAATAATCAATTAGCTAGGATAGTTAATTCATTATTTGAATTGCATTATTTTTTTGGTCCCTCCGAGCGAGGGCAAATCTATAATAAGTGTGGGTGTGGGTGTGTGTGTATGTCTTCCAACCCCCACTTCTTTCTCCCTTTTACTTACCTGCTTTTGATGGTTAGGATTAGGACATATTTATTTTAGCATACCTTATGCTATGCATGCGTGCATCCATACATTTGTCCTGCATGCACCAGGCTCGGTACATCATGCTAACTGCATTTGTACTTCAATTCCAAATTGAATACGTGCATCAATTGATTGCATTTCACATGTCATATTTAGGATTAGCCGAGCCTAACCTAATTGCATCCCGCATGTGTTGCATTAGTCAATTTAACATGAACTAGGACCATGCATTTTCGCTAACTAGTTCACTGTTTTGGCACGGAGTACGATGTAAGTATTTTTATGTTTTAGCATATCGCATGCGTGTGAGTGTTAACATAATAGCATGCTTACCATGTGGCTAGATGCTTATGTGCTATAAACTGCCTGAATGCCTGTGGGTGAAGGTTGGATTGTTTGAGTTGGAATAGCTCATTGAAATCCGTGTTTTAGCCTACTTGCGAGTAGCAAATTCCAAAAACATTTTCAAAACAGACGGATATGTAATGCTTATTTCCAAATTAGGCGATCTAGTCTATATTTGTTTGCTGTGCGCATAACATAGTAATTCTCAGCTAATAACCGGAATAAGAACATATAATGTTTTCAAAATAAGATATCACGGTTAGTAGAGGCCGGTCTTCGGACCGGGCGAGAGGGGGTGCTCATAGCTGACCTTCCCCGATCGTACCCAAGTTCCCGAGCCGAGGCAACTTTGGTGATGACAGACACGTGGCCTTTGGCACCGAGTCAGGGTTTCCTAAATTTCCCCATTAAAAAAATATTTAGGTGGCGACTCTGTATCTGGCAAAGCAGTCCATGTTTGGCACTTCTTTTCTTTCAAAATCTGTTTTCTCAAAATGATTTGCCGGATTTGGACTCTTTGGTACGAGATTAAGAACCGTGACCCAAATCGAGTCCGAACTGTAGCGAGGTCCCCCGCGGGCTTGTTACAGTTTCTGGCGACTCTGCTGGGGAGTTAGAGAGCTTGACTCAAACTCATGATACCTTGTTTTGATTACACTTATGTGTTTCTTTGCATTGCATGTGCATTGGTGCGCCTAGGACACCGTGTTGGCCATTGCTATTCCTGAGCGGTTTGCCGGAGGCTTGTCTTGTCAAGGCATGACCATAAGGCTGACCAGTTGCGGGCTCTGCCAGTATGGGAACACAAACCCCGGTTTTACCGGGGCACCCTTTTTGACCATTCGACCTAGTGCATATCGGAATCCATAGTGACCATTCCAAGCTAGGAGAGGTTGCTTACCCGATCATAGGTTGTTTGAAAACCGCTGCGTGTGTAGTGAAACCCTAACTCCTGACAAAATAGGACAGGGAAACCCTACCCCAACATAGGGGTGTATTGGCTCTCTTTTACATGCTATGTGCTTTTAGAGTGTATCTCTACAGGGAATGCACATATCAGTTTGGAAGATGGAGTATCAGGCCCGAGGGCACCAGTGTCAGTATTTGACGAAATCAATTATATCTGTGGGTATCCGATTCGGTGTTTTGGGACAGTGATTCTGGGGAACAGTGATCAGTAGTAGAGTACAGTTGTTCGGCTATACCTGTGTTTTGATCCGTTTAAGCTGAGATGCTGCATTTTTTTTCTTTCAGTTCAGAAAGTTGATCCGGGGTAGCTAGTGTTCCTACTTGCTGAAGCAGGACTTATGATGACACAAAATTCAGTGGAGATTGTGGCTATGACAGCCGCATTAGATCAAGAAATCACCCTGCAAAGTGGGACCAATGTCGATGTGTCACACCCATCCAGGTCACCTGTTGCGCACCTGGTTTGGACCCCCCAGCTGTATCAGGCTCGCGAGCCCACCACATTCGAGTTAATGGGGATGATAGGTGATCTCCAGAGGTTCGTGGCGGATCTCGCTTACGGGATGTCAGCTTCACCACCAGCCGCACCATATGCCGGAATTTTTATACCCCAGGAGCCCCCGCTGTTGGGACGGATTGTGATTGAGCTTAGCCAACCGGAGATGGCCTCCATCTATGGCAATGATGTACCAGCGTCAACCCCAGATTCTAGATCAGGCTGAAGCCATAGACAAAGGCAAAATGAAGGCAGATGCCGATCCTATCGAACAACTACTGTGGGCAGTCGAGGCTTTGAAAGTCGGGGGGATGAACAAGCAACAGGTATCCGCAGTTGCAACAAAAGCTGTGGAGGATGCTTTCCCCCGCTCCACCTGAGGGTAGTTCAAGTCAGTCAGAAAGCCGGGATAGGCCCCGTCATGCCAGAACAGTTCCTTCTGCTCCCAACCCTGCACTTGGGAAAGATCAGAAAGTCAAGGCCGCACCTGCCGACCCTTTCGTTGGTGCATCTAGCAAGAATACGAAGTACCTACCCCGAGGGCGCAGGGTCTTCCATGCTCTCTACATGCCATTGTCCAAGGCACTTCAGATCCTCGCCGAGAGGGGACACCTTAAACCCTTGGAGCCTCGACCTCTGCCGAAGAATCTCCCTGCTACACATGATCCTGCTCAGTACTGCGCGTACCACCAGCAGACAGGTCATGCTACCGATAATTGCTTCCGCCTCCGTAATGAGGTGCAAGATTTGATTGACAACGAGGTTATCCTCCCGCCGACCTCAGCCAAGTCCGTTACTACCCAGTTATTGGATTTTGAGGATGCAGATACCGTGAGTATGTGATCAGGGTTGGACCACTTGTGAGCGGCACCCAGTGTTTTGATGTGGCGTCTGGCACGCATTTTTGAGCATCTGTGAATGTTGGCTTTGTAAATTCTGGCTTGGGTGTCGAGTCAGTCTTTTGTTTTGAGTCTGTCTCATTGTCGTGAGTCAGTCCTTTTTGATTTATGGGTCTGTCTTGTTGTAGCGAGTTGGCCACCCCTGTATAGAACGTCAGGTGATTCCGGGGTTGTTGCCTCGAACACCGTTTTGTAATTATCCTTTTGTTTTTCCTTTTGAGTTTGTCTCAGTTGAGGAGCCAGTTATACCAGGAAACCTTAATGAAACAGCTGTGGCTATCACGTTTTCGTACTTGTTGCTATTTGAACTAGTTGTGCCAGAGGATGTGAATGGAACGGCAGTACATTCTACCTACACTCTTGTGCCTTGAACATCATCGTAATGACCTGAGTTTTACAAAACTTTTTGAACACTGCGGTGACAAAAACGAAGAGGAAGGAATTCCTCGGGTTTTGCAAAATTTTGATCATTTTGAGAGAAAGAGGAGCATGTTGAGCCTTTTAATGAATGAAATCATGCATGTCAGTGTGAGTACTGAGAAGGATCCTGGTTTGATCCAGGCTGATTCCACACTATCTTTAGCGCCGGTGATTTGTCGCTTTCTTAAAAACTTTCAAAAACAAAATGTTTTGCGCGGTCCTGTGAAGACTTGTGTGGAATTGCTCTTGAGATTGTGCAGCCTAGGATCGCTCTCAGCCTCGAGATTCAATCTATCTGTTGCGAACCTGGGATCCGTTCAAAACGCTCAACAGCCAATTGCCGTGTAAGGCCTGTGCGGCCCAATTTGAAGCTGCCCTCGAGCAAGAGGCACCAAAATCAGATCAAGAAGGACAGGTCTCACTGGGAAAAGCTCGTGAAGCAACCGTGATGGATTCTTCTGCAAATCAACACAGTAATCACTCTCCCGAATACAGAGGGCTTCAATTTCAAAACCATTTGGCATGGACTTGTTACACTTTTCCCCTTTGAGAGGCTCGCTGGGACGAAAACCCGAAAGGGCGACCCAGGAAAAACTTAGAGCAAGGCAAAAAAAGAGAAAAAGAGAGAAAAAAAAACGCAAAAAGAAAAAAATGAATGAAAAAAATGTAAAAAATAGAAGAAAAAGAAAAAATGAAAAACAAATGCAAAAAAAAAATGAATGAAAAAAAAAGGAAAAGAGAAAGAAGAAAAAGAAGCTCGCAAGGTCGAAAACCCGCATCGGGCACCTTGGCAAAAGTTAGAGCCTGAAAAAGTGAAGGTTAAAATACTCGAGTGTACCTTAACCGGAACTACGTAAGGCTTGATTCCCATGTTTGGGATACGTAGGCAACTTCATCTTGAAGTCCAGGCCCCAACGCTTTCACAGCGCCCCAGTCCATGTAATGGTTTTGATCATCCTTGCTTCCTCTGCATCCGACAACCCGGTTGTAACAACCCGAACTACGTAAGGCTTGATTCCTATGTTTGGGATACGTAGGCAACTTCATCCTGAAGTCCAGCCACAATCGCCTTCACAGTGACTGTGTCCATATATTGGTTCAGACCGTCGTCTTCGGAGTTCAGTCGTCATTGATAAGATTAGTTTACAGCATGCTGCGGCACCATCCAGACAAGGGGCAACTTTCCGTTGCCGCAAGTTATCTTCCAAACCAGGGGCAACTTTCCGTTGCCTTGTACCCCCTTCAAGCAAGGGGCAATTTTCCATTGCCTCCGATCCAAGGTTGCGCATCTCGAGGGTAAGTGCCGTGCTCGTTGAGCATTGACTGTTTGTAAAAAAAAGAGTTTTTGAAAATTTTTACTGAAGTTGATTATTTTCTCGAAAACTATTTCATTTTCCAAAAACTGGACCATCTTCTTGGACCCAAAAAGGAAAATTTTCAGTGCTCACAGCCTGACTTGCATGATTTCAAATCAAAAATCGGACAAGTATGTTAATCCAACTCTCATTTTGGTCAAAATTGTTTTAGGAAGAAAACAAAAAAAAAATGGTCAATGTGACGAACTAGGGGCGCAATTGAGTCAGGTGTTCTGTCTTTTCCCCGCCGTCAACATACTTGCCAGAGAGGCACTCTATTCGCCGGAAGAAGCTTTCCCTGCCCGAAACCTCGACTGGACGTCGCCGGAAGAAACAGCCGTAAGCTACAATGCTGTGGGTGAACCCACAATTTCTTATTCACCCATCAATCACCCTGGGGAGGGATGAAAAATGAGAGAATAAAGAATAGAGAGGTGTAAGTGGAGAGAAAAGCGTGCAAGAGGGTTTTGAGAGAAAAACCGAGCATGAGGGCCGAGCGATGTGAGAATCACAAATCAGAAAGGGTGGGAACAAAACCCGGGGAAACTGGCTCCTCGTGATCTGAGGTCTCTCATTCTTTTAAACGCGTCCACGAGTCGTGTCTTTTGCTTTGTTTTGTCGCAATTCTTGTCTTGTGTCTCTTCCGGGCGTGTCTCGTTGCATTTAGGTCGTGTGCCTTTTTGTTTTCTTCAATTGAGTCTTTCTCGCTGTGTTCAGCTTCAGATTCGATACCCCGGTTGCAGAGCCCCTCTTCAAAAGTTAAAATCGTTTATGCTCAGAGTGCCGTGCCATTCTCTACATTGTATGCGAAACAAAAGAAGAAAAGGGAAAATTTGGGGCATCCGAGTGTGTTTCAACTGTAACCGTTTTAGCTTTCGTAGTCCGTCTTGTCAGATTGGGGTTGTTTGTTCAGGATTTGCTGTGTGCAGAATGAACCAAATACTGTGTTACGGGCTGTATGCAGATTAATCCCCCAGTAGAGTAAGGGTTGTGTGTTCGGAATCAGGCAGTGGGTTGCTTGGGTTGTTTTGCTGTTTGCTGGTCAGTTATCTGATTATTACAGTGCAAGTGTTCAATTTTCAGACAATAAATCACTTTCATTTACGTTGAGATGTAATATGATATGATGTAATGCGATGCAATGCATGAGATACACAGATGTAACAACTTTTAGACAAAAAGTTTATTTCATTTCATAATCTTTTCAAGTACATAAGTTTTGGAAACAAAATCTGCCCGCGGCAGTACAAAGTACCCTAACTACTAAAAAAAGGGGAAAGTGCACCAAAGAAGAAAAACAGCAGAAATCTGTATCGAATGTCGAAAATGGCTCCAGGGCTATCAGTCTGTCCTAGTCCTCTTCCTGGACGAAGGTCCAGGAGCATCATCAGCATCGTCATCAGAGCCCGAGTCAGTACCCGCCTTCAGTCTCCTCCTCAGATGACCTCGCCTCTGCCTCTGCCTCGGACTCGGACTCACCATCGTCATCGTCATCATCAGGAACGGGTGCCCGAGAGCTGCTCCCGACATGAGTACGCCCTCCCCTGGTACGGGGACGTGCAGTATCTCCACGCCCTCCTCGAGCAGGAATAGAGGGCCCAGCTGGAACACCACCCACCGGCGGGATCTGGAAGGGAGGCTAAAAAGCATAAAAGGCAAATACATCAGAATACTGTGAGCAGTGAATCAGTGTAGAATGCAGTGTATGAGTACAGTCTGTGAGTGCCGTGAGCAGTGAATCAGTGCAGAATACAGTGTATGTATGCTGTGAGCAGTGAATCAGTGCAGAATGCAGTGTATGAGTACAGTCTGTGAGTGCTGTGAGCAGTGAATCAGTGCAGAATGCAGTGTATGAGTACAGTCTGTGAGTGCCGTGAGCAGTGAATCAGTGCAGAATACAGTGTATGAGTACAGTGTATGTATTCTGTGGGCAGTGAATCAGTGCAGGATGCAGTGTCTGAGTACAGTGTATCAGGTGCCGTGAGGGCTGGGTATCCAGTGTTGTGTCGTGCATTAGATTATGCAAAGCAGTTTGTGTATGGTTTGGAACGGTGGTTAGAAGAACATACCGGAATGCTGTAAAGGGCCAGGAGGTCGAAGGTCCGCTGTACCATCCCCATCATGGAGGCATTCATCTCCAATGACTGCCGGGTGTACTCGGAGGAAGCCTGCAAAAATATCAGATACATCAGTATTCTGTGGAATATCAAATAAACTGAAATGAAACGACTATACAAGAATGCAGTAATACATACCGGAGGCAAGTCGGGGACACCGACTAACTCGTGATCAGCCGGGGGAGGAGCGAAGGGGATCTGGTAGGTCGCCCCACCCTGCCCTCTGAAAGTCAGTGAAGCGGGCAGAGCAGGCCAGCCGGTCCCCCGCCCTCTCTGAACTCCGCCTCTACCACGGACTCGAGCTCTCCTCGACGCTCCCGCTCCAGCTGCCGGCGCCGCTGGCCTCGCCCTCTCAACTCGCCGACCACTGCTCAAGGGTCACATAATGTAGGTCCGGACGTACTCGGCGTAGTCGCCCTCGCCTCTGTGCTGCTCCGTGTCCCAGCCAGCGGTATACTCTCTCAGGTGCGCGAGGGAAAACCTCTCTGTATGCCTCATATGTGCAGGAGGCGGACCCGGAACTATCTGCTCCGGTAAACCCAGGGTCTGACGCAAGAAGTGCTCCCCCAGATACCAAACCCGACAGACCGGGCCCTACAACAGAATCCAGAGGCGGGAAGTCTCCTCTGCGCCCTCATAGTGATCCCTCACCACGGCCGGCAATGGAGCCCAAGGCTGCCAGGTGATCTGCGGGAACAAATGCAGTTTGTTATCTATCTGTTATCAAAAATACTGTGCTATGCGAAGCTTCAGCAAATTCTACCATTGAACATACCTCCTCGGCGGTGATGGTGTCGAAGTAGCGGCGGAAGAAAGTAAAAGACTCCAGGGGTCTCCGCACGCACCGCACATCAAAGCGATGAGAAAAGGGGACGTCAAGCGGGATCTCCACATCGGGTACTGGGGCGAGCCTGGGAAAGTAGGCATATACCCACAACTGCAGAACAGATATCAGTATGACTATCGGATAAAACAGAATATAGAATAAAGCAGAAATGGCAGAGCCGTGTGTTGTGCAGTGTATTGTGCAGAGTGTACAGTGTGTGTGCAGTGTACAGTCAGTGTAAAGCAGAGTATATGTGTGCCTCGTGTGCAGTATATAGTCAGTAAGAGGCAAACCGTGCAGTGTACAGAATACAAAAAATGTAAAGCAGAAAACAGAAATGTAAAAGGGGAAGAGGATGCACCTCCCAAGCTCGCCAGTAGCCGCCAAGAAGCTGTCCGCTGAGGCGGGAAGAAGAGCTCATGTAGCCGTACAAAGTGGCCAAGCCCGCGCCACCCCAGTCGTAGCGGCGGATCCGCCTAACGTCCACCAGTGCGCTCAACAGGCATAGAGGCACGGTGTTCGCCCGGTCGGCGAAAAGGGAGTATCTGACAAACCCTGCCCGAGCAAGGGGTGGCCGGGTACCGAGCAGGTACAGCTGGGCGGCGTCCCACTTATCCATATCTGTGTCAAAGGGGATCGGATCACCCCCTACGCCGATGCCGGTAAGCATCGAGAAGTCATAAGGGGTCATCGTCATGTCCCCTGCGACGGAGAAGTGGAAGGAGTTGGTGGTATCCCACCACCTCTCCACTAAAGCAGGAAGCAAGGGCCTGCAGGTGGTAAGCTGGGAGAGCCCCCTGCAAAAGATGCCGAAACCCGCCTCGTCGATGATCTGGAGAACCGCGTCGAGCAACTCCATGTACCAGTCTCGGGCAACGACGTTCCCATACCCGCGGATGGTATGGGAATCCCCCTGTAACCAAAAACAACAATTGCAAAGCAATATTCAAGATGCAGTTTTAAGAAACATACAGATATATAGCATGTGTGCATGTTTTTCAGATTCAAACAGACATTGGGTGTCAGTGTGCCAGCAAAGAACTACAGCATATGATGTGTCAGTGTGTTTGAGTGGTTCAGGGTAAATACAACATGAGTGTATATTTTTCAGAATTCAAGCAGATACCGGGTGCCGGTGTGCTTACAGTGAAGTACAGAGTGTGTTGCGTCAACTTGTTTGAGCAATTCAAGGCTAGTGCAGTGTGTGTGCACGTGTCAGATTCAAATAGTTATCAGTTGCAAGTGTGTTCACAGTCAACTACAGTGTACAGTGCATCAGTGCATTCGAACTAAGCAATTAAAGAACAGAATCAACAATAGCAGTTTAAGTATCCTACATTGCGAAAAATTGAAACCGGGGGAAGAATGTACCTCGGAGGCGCCGTGCGACAAGTGTGACTCGGGCTCACGAAGTAATAGCTCGGGTGCCACGCCCCTCTCGAAGCTCCGGAACTGGCGTAGTCCATCGGGGAGCATCACGTGAACCGCTGGCCTGTAAGTCTCCGGATCAAATGGCCGGATGCGGAGTGGCAAGGGCTCGACCTCGGGGTCCATCTCAAGCTCTGGAGGGGGCCCGCCCTGTGAAAGATCATCCGCCATCTCGAAGAGAATGTGAAAATGGCTGGAAAAGGGAAAAATAGGAAAGAATACGAAAAGTCAACAAAAAGTCAACCCCAAGAGGGCCGGGAATGGCCGGGAAAGCTGAAGTACGGAAATGGCACAGATATCGAGAAAAACTCGAGGGAAACATGTCCCGAGTAGTGGAAATCAAAGACGGGACACCGAAACGAAGTTTTATTCGGTTCAAAACACTCGAAACACGAAGATATTCGCGAATCGAACAACGAAATCAAGGCTAGAACGCAAGAAAATGGGGAAATCGAGGGAGGAAAATAGCTTAGAGAGGGAGAGGGGGGATTTTCGACCAAGCACAAGTGAAGAAAATAGGGTTAGAAACCCTATTTTAAAAGACCCACGGCAGAAATGTCAAAACTGCCCCGAACAGGAATTCTTTGCCGGTTGGCCACACTCTTTGCCGGTCGGCAGTTTTTTGTGCCGATGAGATTGTTTTATGGTCGATGGATGGCCGGTGATACATTATGATGGCCGGTGGACAGCCGGTGGTCTCCCACAGTGGTTTTTGAGCCTCCTACACCTTTCCTTGGGTTATATGAGTGGTCCAGAGCCTTCATTGCTTAAAAAAATGCAAAACAGTGCCTCTCCGACGCACAACCGGCCTCCGTTTTGGCCTTGGATTGTGTCTTCTGCGCGTGGCACTCGAATTCGTGCAAGGTGTATCCTTTCTGTATCCTTTTGGCTTTTACAAAGTTCAAAAGTTGCCCCATGTGCATCGCATTTCAATCGCACTGTCTTGTGCATTGCATTTCAATCGCATTGTCTTGTTCGCCGGTCTGGCGAGACCTTAAACACGCACGGTCTAGGAGACTTAAAATCCTTGGGAGGTGCAAGACCTTCACTCGCATTGTCTAACACACCGCGCTGTTTTGCGCATCTCATGGCATTTGGCATGTATTCCATCGCGCGATCTTGCACATCGCACTGTCTTGTGCACCGCATCTAAATTCATGCATTGCCCCAACATCGGTCCGGCGGGACCAAAAACACGCGCGGTCCGGCGAGACCATAAACCCGCTCGGTTGCATTGTCATGCATATCTTACGCCGCATGTCGCTGCGCAAGCTCACTTGCATTTTCATGTATCTTAAGCCGCACGTTGCCGTGCATCAAAAATCATGCATTGTCATGCATTTCGAGCGACTTGCGTTGTCGCGCATTCCATGCAACATGCATTTCATGCATCATTTGCATTCCAAAAAAAAACAACATGCATTGTCATGCATACATTTCGCATCCCGGTCTAGGAGACCTTAAATCCTCTAAAGGTGCAATTCCTTTGGTGTTTGTCGTGCCCGAACGACTTTCGGTGGTCTGGTAAAGCCACCTGCCTGTGTTTGCGGTGAGTTCCTAGAAGACCAACTGGGACGGTGGAAACTAGAGTTCGAACGGCTCATGCCTAGAACGTAAAGGTTCGGGAGTTCCGAGACTAAAGTCTGGTTTAAATACCCAGGGGTGTACCCTCGGCTTGAAATCTGTATGAAAACCCCATAGGTTGAGGCAGCATGTCTGCGCCTCAGTTCTGGATACTGAACCAACATAGTATATCACCCTGTTGGTAAGATAGGGAAAGCTGCAATCATAGCCATTGCATCACAGTGCATTGTCATGCATCCATTGTAAATAGTGCATTGTCATGCATACATGGTAAAATATTGCATTGTCATGCATTGTAGAAAATAACCATGCATTGTCATGCATTTCCGTTATAGCTTGCATACCTCCGTTGCACTTTCCCCAGTGGATCGCATCATACTGCATTGTCTTCCATTTTTGTAAATTTCCATTCCATTGCATATTTGTAGATATTGCATTGTAGTTTGCATGCACTCACTGCATCACCCTCCACCCATGGCTTGCGCCTTTCCATGTTGAGCTTGTTCTGGTATGTGCCCTTACTTTTCACGTTAAAACACAGTTCTGCATGTGTACGCGCCTATTCCATGCTGGTATGTTGGTTTGAGGGTTGCGGCACCTTTTCTGTGTTAGACATGGCTTGTTTGTGTACATGCCTTTCCTAGGCAAGATTTGGTTTGGCCCGTGTGCCATATCCATTGTATCCATTTCCATTGCATTGTAGCTTGCATGCATTCATTGCATCACCTTCCACCTATGGCTTGCGCCTTTCCATGTTGAGCTTGGTCTGGTATGTGCCTATACTTCTCGTGTCAAAGCATAGTTCAGTGGACCGTTCTATGTTAGCTGCGGCTTGTTTGTGTACATGCCTTTCCTAGGCAAGATATGGTTTGGCCCGCATGCCATATCCGTCGTAGATATTACATTGTAGTGTAGTTTTGCATCCGGCATTAGGATCATTGTCCTTTCCCCAGCGGGTCGTTACCCCACTTATGTCATTCCACCCAATACTCGTTCTTGTGTCCGTCTACATTACTCATAGTTCAGTTGATTGTTCTATGGTAGACGGACTTGTTACCTCCATCACTCTATTTGACATACGTGTGGTTTCGAATCGCTCGTGATTGGATCATGGTTCAATTGCTTTGCATATAGTTTGCATTGTTTCAATTGCATTGCATTTTCATTTGCATTGTTTATACATTGTTTTGTATATATTGCATATCATTTTGCATTCATTTTTGCATTGTCATGCATGTTGCTAACAATATCATACCTGTTAAGTTGTTTTCTTTGCAGGCACGATATTGTATGTACGGTTCATTTACCGCTGGTGGAACCAGACGAACCGCACAGGTATTGTATCCTCTGCGTGAGACGTATCGAGAATTGCATAATTTTCTTACATCCTTTTCTGCATTGTAGTGTAGTTTGGTGTATGCTAGCTTAAAACTGTCGCATGTATGCTTCGTTACAGCTTTTCTTTGCATGATCATAAGTTATGCTCGGCTTCGTGCATTGTCTTGTATTTTTGCCCCTGCCTTCGGGCGCATACCTTAATTGTCTTGCATGTTTGTCTAAGTCTTCGGCCTTGTCAAAAATGGGTCGTCTCTGGGCTTTGACATTCACTCCCGTCATTGTTATGACTTTCGAGTTCTGTCAAAGAGGGGCAACTGTAGACACCCCATTTTTGACCGTCCTCAAGACTTGGACGTCACCGTTTGAACACCCAGTGATCATTCACGTTTGTGTTCGTTTGGAGTTCCCGGAGGTCTCGGCTACGCGCCTTGCCTCAGGATCCCCGAACCCGACTGTTTAGTGTCTGGTTTTGCACCAAACACTTGTGTTTTGCCTTGGAGGGGTAGGGAATGCCTTGTGAGGCATCCCCACACATCACCGGCCGTGGCTAAAGGCCACCGGCTGGTGTTTTGTTGCCATCGGCAATGTATATTGCCGGTCGGCATTCTTTGTTGCCGGTCGGCAGTAAATTTTGTCAAAATGGCAATTTTGAGCAGCCGACTACTGTTCATCTACTTTTTGTAGATATTTTGTGCCAGCTGTGATAGCTGGCACCCACTCTGTTCCCCTCCATACACGTGTATGGAGGGATTTTCCTCTTGTTTTGTAAGCCTTACAAGAGGAATTGCCTATAAGAGGAGGTCTCCTCTCTTGGCATTAGGGTTAGACAACTTAGAGAGGAGAGAGAGAGAGAGACAATATTTTCAGAGGGTTTGGATTAGGGTTTGATCTTTGTATCTAACCTATCTCTATCTCCCTCTCTTGTGTGTGTTTTAGCCTTAGGATTGCACACAAACACCCACCATCACACTATCTTCTTGGAGCTGAGGCCCTTGAGGCTTGTTTTGGAGTTTTAGGGCTGGTTTGAGCTCAAGGAAGGTGCTGGTCCACCATTTGTGAAGAGGTTCTTCAAGGGTAACAATCTTACCCCTTTTTACCCCTTTCTTGCATTGTATTTTTGACCATCTTAGAACTGTTTTTGTGTTTAGTGTATAACATAAAAAAGTTCTGTTTTTGGCCCTCTAAATAGTTTGTTAAGAGTGCTTTAAGCTTTGAGGAAGTTTGACCCCTCTAAGGACTTGTTTGGCCCTTGTTTTGTGCCATTTTGTGTGAGCTCTGGGACCCTAGTGTTTGGGCCTCCTCACCACTGAAATCTTGAGGGATTTCGGGGGTGAGGATGGTGCCTTGAGGTCCTAAGAAGGAGAGGGCCACCCCCTCTCCTTGTTGTCCTTGAAAAGGACCATTTTTGCCTCTTGAGGGAGCATCATGTTCAAGTGTGTGTTGACCATGTTCTAACTGTTTTTTATGCTTATTATGCCATGAAATAACATTGTTGTGTGTTGGTTTTGGTACACCATGTTAGTTTAACATACATGCCATGTAATGCCTTGTTGTTGCCTTAACATGCCTTAGGTTGTAAACCATTGTTCTAGCATGTTTTAGGCTTGGCTTTGTGAAGTTTTTGTACTTATTTTGCTATGTTTGAGGTCTGTCCATAGTTGTTTGGGTCGATCTTGGCATGCTTAGTATAGCCCCTTTGCATTTTTGGCTTGTTAGCCTTAGGTGTGTGAGTGTATAGCATGCATCTTTGCCTCATTTCAAGGGTATGGAACTATTTGCCATGTTATTTCAGTCTCTTCAACATGCTCATATGCTTGCCTTTCAATGCTTCTTTGATGCTTTAAAAGTTGGTGTTGTATGCTCCATGTTAAGCATTTGTGCATGCCTCTATACTTGAGTCATTCAGATGCCATCTAAGTGCTCTTTTTTCTTAGGCTTTCTTTTATGTGCTAAAACTCTGTCTTGGTCATTAAATTCATGCCATGTTTGGTCTTGATAAGTGTAGTCCAATGCCTCTTTGGTGAGCCTTAGGTTCTGGACCTTAATTGCATGATATGCTTGCTTTGTTTAATTGGTTTGGCACCATTTTAGCATGATTTTCAGAGCCTAGTATGCATGCCATAAGTCCATGTTTTCCCTTTTAAGTATGCTTGAAAGGTGTCCTTTGATGCGTAAGTGTTTAGGCCTTAATATGTGCATGTGTGTATGTGTGCTTGGTTCCATTTTCTTAAGCTTTGGCCACTGTTTTGGACCTAATTTAGGGCTGTCCAATTAGTGTAAGTCCCTCCCTTAGCTTGTATTGCATGTTTACTTTGCATATTGTCATATGTTTGGTCCCATTTGTGATATTGCATGCCTTGCGTATTTGTACATTTGGATCACATCTCACATGCTTAATATTAACATGCTTGCCCCATGTCTTGCATGATTGTTGTCTATGCCTCGCATGATTGATGTATGTTTTGCATTGCTTGCTTGCATGTTCGTATTGCATGCTAGCTCCCATGCTTAGGATTGCATTGCATTGGCATGCATGCTTCACCTCTTGACCAAGTCATGATAGAGGTAGAAGCCCCCCCTTGGTTTGACTATTTGGTTTGCATTTCATTTGACATGAAAATGCACAACTTGGTCTCTTGGGCCATCACGCATTGAAATGCGCGATTGATGGTTCGAGAACCAAGGACCATGTCCCTTTGAGTCATACACATGATAAGGGATAGGGTTGGTGCATACATTGCTTGAATTGCATTGCCATGCTATGCCTTGCCCTCTGCTGCTGTCAAGTGCAGGTTCTGCAGGCATTCTTTGCCGACCGGCAGTGTTAAGTGCCGACCGGCAATCCATTTGTGGCCGATAGCTTCATAAACAGCCAATGACCACATCCCACTGCCGATGGCAAATCTACCCAGCCGGTAGTGACCCCCAATATCCAGGGAAGCAATTCTGAGACTTTGGCAGTATTCAGAGGGGCAGAGCAGGGAAAACAGAGGCAGCCTATGCATGGCAGCGCACTTCCGAGCAAGACCGAGCATGCATTGCATTGGGCCCTCTTCCCGAGCCGGTTTACTGCTTTAATTAGATTAATTAATTTGCTTAATTAATTTAGTTGGTCTGTAATAATCAATTAGCTAGGATAGTTAATTCATTATTTGAATTGTATTATTTTTTTGGTCCCTCCGAGCGAGGGCAAATCTGTAATAAGTGTGGGTGTGTGTGTGTATGTCTTCCAACCCCCACTTCTTTCTCCCTTTTACTTACCTGCTTTTGATGGTTAGTATTAGGACATATTTATTTTAGTATACCTTATGCTATGCATGCGTGCATCCATACATTTGTCCTGCATGCACCAGGCTCGGTACATCATGCTAACTGCATTTGTACTTCAATTCCAAATTGAATACGTGCATCAATTGATTGCATTTCACATGTCATGTTTAGGATTAGCCGAGCCTAACCTAATTGCATCCCGCATGTGTTGCATTAGTCAATTTAACATGAACTAGGACCATGCATTTTCGCTAACTAGTTCACTGTTTTGGCACGGAGTACGATGTAAGTATTTTTATGTTTTAGCATATCGCATGCGTGTGAGTGTTAACATAATAGCATGCTTACCATGTGGCTAGATGCTTATGTGCTATAAACTGCCTGAATGCCTGTGGGTGAAGGTTGGATTGTTTGAGTTGGAATAGCTCATTGAAATCTGTGTTTTAGCCTACTTGCGACTAGCAAATTCCAAAAACTTTTGCAAAACAGACGGATATGCAATGCTTATTTCCAAATTAGGCGATCTAGTCTATACTTGTTTGCTGTGCACATAACATAGTAATTCTAGGCTAATAACCGGAATAAGAACATATAATGCTTTCAAAATAAGATATCACGGTTAGTAGAGGCCGGTCTTCGGACTGGGCGAGAGGGGGTGCTCATAGCTGACCTTCCCCGATCGTACCCAAGTTCCCGAGCCGAGGCAACTTTGGTGATGACGGACACGTGGCCTTTGGCATCGAGTCAAGGTTTCCTAAATTTCCCCATTAAAAAAACATTTAGGTGGCGACTCTGTATTTGGCAAAGCAGTCCATGTTTGGCATTTCTTTTCTTTCAAAATCTGTTTTCTCAAAACGATTTGCCGGATTTGGACTCTTTGATTTGAGATTAAGAACCGTGACACAAATCGAGTCCGAACTGTAACCCAGCGAGTTCCCTCGCGGACCTGTTACACTATCCTGCGAAGACCTGTGCGGAATCACTCTTGAGATTGTGCATCTTAGGATCGCTCTCAGCCTCGAGACTTGACCCCTCTTGATTTCAAACCTTGAACTCGGATTCAAAATTTTCCAAGGCCAATCATAATGTGAGGCCTGTGTGGCCAGATTTGAAGCAGCCTACGAACTAGGGGCAAGAAAGGTCAGATCAAGAAGCTTGTGAAGCTAGATCAGGAGCACCCCTAGAACTAGGCGCAAAAATGTCAGATGTGCTCGAAGAGTCAAAGACGAAGATCGGCAATAATGCCAAATCCCAGAAGGGAGGAAAGAAGAAAGTATTGCTGAAGGATAACCGAGTTCCTATCCACAACACTAGGAGCAAATTCAGTCCCCCCATTGGATGGACTCCTGCATCGTCAGCGGACAGCAGCCATTCTCCTGGATTCAGATGACTTCAGGATCTCAAAATCATTTGACGTGGACAAAGCTACACTTTTACCCTTGAGAGGCTCGCTGGGCCGAAAACCCGGAAGGGCGACCCAGGCAAAAGTTAGAGCAAGAAAAAGAAGAAAAAGAACAAAAAAAAAAAAAGAAAAATGCAAAGAATGAAAAAAAAAAGGAAAAATGAAGAAAATGAAAGGAAAAGATGAAAAAGAAAAACATGAAAAGAAATGAAAAGAATTGAAAAGAAAAGAAGAACATAGCTCGCAAGGTTGAAAACCAGGAAGGGCGGCCTTGGCAAAAGTTAGAGCGCAAAAGGAAAGGTTAATACCCGAGTGTACCTAACCCCGAACTACGTTAGGCTTGATTTCCATCATTGGGATACATAGGCAACTTCATTCTGAAGTCCAGTCGTAGAACACTTCAAATTCGACTGTGTCCATGTGATGATTCTGGTCATCTTTGTCTTCTCTGTATCCGAGAATTTGGTTATAAGGATTGGTTGCCACATGCTGCGGTGCTATTTAAATAGGGGGCAACTTTCCGTTGCCGTACAATGTGTTGCGGTGCCATTCACACAAAGGGCAACTTTCCGTTGCCATGCAGTGCCATTTCAACAAGGGGCAATTTTCCATTGTTATGGATCTGAGGTAGTGCATCTCAAGAGTAAGTTTTGTGCTCGTTGAGCAGTGGCTGTTTGCCAAAACAGTTTTTGAGAAGTTTTACTGAGATTGACTAATTTCTCAAAAATTATTTCATTTCCCAAAACTGGACCATTTCTTGGACCCAAAAAAGGAAAATTTTCGGTGCTCATAGCCTGACTTGCATGATTTTAAATCAGAAAATTGAACAAGAGTGTTGATCTAACTCTCATATTGGTCAAAATTGTTTTAGTAGAAAACCAAAACCAAAAAATGGTCAAAATGATGAAATAAGGGCACAGTTGAGTCAGGTGCTCTGTCTTTTCCCCATTGTTAACATACTTGCCAGAAGGACATCATACTTGCCAAGAAGGGCGCTCTACTTGCCAGAAAAGGGCACAACTGAAGCTAACAACAAAGGGCTGAAAACTCTCTCATCCTCTAAACAGCGAGGTATCAAACCAAATGCGAAGCACGAATGGGAATGGATCAAGATATTCCATCCCCTCATCAAGGGCATTGGCTAGATGTCACCAAAGGAAATAGTCACGAGCTGATAATGTTGGCGCATCAACCCACAATTTCCTGTTTTTCCATCAACCACCCAGGGGAGGGATGAAAAATGAGAGATTGAAGAATAAAGAGATGTCCGCTGAGAAAAAAAGCGAGAAAAGGGCTTTTTCAGAAAAAACAGGGCCTGAGGGCCGAGTGATGTGAGAATCAAAAATGTGAAAGGGTGGGAAACAATACCTGGAGAAACTGGCTCCTCGTGCACTAAGAGGTCTCTTGCCATTGGAACATGTCTGTGCGTCGCGTCAGTCATTTTGTTTGTTTCGATTCTTGTTTTGAGTCATTTCGGGTGTCTATAGATGCGTTCAGGTCGTCTTACCTTGAGTCATGGTGCGCTGTGTTCAGTCGTAGGCTCAATACCTAGTTAAGAACTCATTTCTTAATTTCAAAAATAAAATTGTTTTGTGCTCGGAGTGTTGTGCCATTCTCCTCATGTATGCAAAACAGGATTTGTTCTTTCATAAAACTGCAAGGTTCAACCCAGGTCATGTGAGAACAGTAAAACTAGGACCTATCTGAAGCTATATGGGTTCCAGATTGCAAAGCAAAAGAAAAGAGGGAAAATTGAAGCATCTGAGTGTGTCTCAATTTCAGAAAATTCCGAGATTGCGTTCCAGACCTACCTCTTCAAGCCTTGTCAATGCTCCAAAGTATGAGTGTGCCTGTACCTCAAGCTCAAGATCAAGTTTGCTTCAAGCCAGAATGGCGATCAAAAGTGCTCTCCCTGAGTACCATTCCCTGCCAGAGGCATCTTGGCTGTGTTCGCAATGAGTTCCTAGGAGACCAACTGTGACGGTGGAAACAAGAGTTCAAATGGCTGTTGCCTAGAATGCAAAGGTTCGGGATTTCCGAGACTAAAGTCTGGTTTAAATACCCAAAGGTGTGTCCTCGGCTTGAAATTTGTATGGAAGCCCCATAGGTTGAGATAGCGTGTATGCACCTCAATTCTGGATACTGAACCAACCTAGTTTGTCACCCCGTTGGAGAATAGGGAAAGTTGTGAATATGATCAGGAAGAAAGGCAGCATCCAAAGTATTCTACGTGAAGAACCCTTGTCAGCATTTCAGAGCCTTTGTACTGTAAATTGAAGGTAAGTGTTCTAAGAGCACGAGAGGAGATCCCCGTCAGAGTAGAGCGGTTCATCGCCACTCACCCCATGAGGTGCTTTCTAAAGCGTTGCTAGGTTTGTTTATTGCATTCCTTAAACATCATGCATTGTATTGCATTGTACCTATCAAGTTTATTTCTCATTCATGCAGGATATTATATGTACGGTTTATTCAAAGAAGTTCCGTTTGAGATAATTTATTTAGTGTATCATTCACACTTCATTCAGTTAGTGTATCAATAACACTTCATTTATTTAGCGTATCAATCACACTCTCTTCACTTAGTGTATCAATCACACTTCTTTCATTTTGTGTATCTATCACACATTCTCATTTTGTGTATCTATCACACACATTTTCATTTTGTGTATCTATCACACACATTCACATTTTCTGTATCTATCACGCACATCCTCATTTTGTGTATCTATCACGCACATATTCACTTCAATTACTTTCGTGTATCCATCACACTTCATTACCTTTTGTATATCTATCATACTTTATTCCTTTAGTGTATCAATCACACTTCATTCGCTCAGTATATCAATCATACTTTGTTCACTAAGTGCATCTATCACACTTTGTGTTCACCTTTAGTATATCAATCATACTTCGTTCACTAAGTGCATCTATCACACTTTGTGTTCACCTTTAGTATATCAATCATACTTTGTTCACTAAGTGCATCTATCACACTTTGTGTTCATCTTTAGTATATCAATCATACTTTGTTCACATAGTGCATCTATCACACTTTGTGTTCATCTTTAGTATATCAATCATACTTTGTTCACATAGTGCATCTATCACACTTTGTGTTCAACTTTAGTGTATCAATCACACTTTGTTCACTAAGTGCATCTATCACACTTTGTGTTCACCTTTAGTATATCTATCATACTTTGTTCACTTAGTGCATCCATCACACTTTGTGTTCACCCTTTGTGTATCTATCACACGCTCACTTTGTGTATCTACCGCACACGTTCACTTTGTGTATCTATCACATACTCCCTTTGTGTATCCACCATACACGTTTGCTTAGTGTATCTATCACATATTTGCTTAGTGTATCCATCACACTCGATTCGCTTTGTGTATCTCTCACACTTTGCTTCACTTAGTTCATCAATCACACTTTATTTGTATAAGTGTATCCATCACACTCGCTTCACTATGTGTATCGATCACACATGCTTGTCCATTTAGTGTATCTATCACACTTCGTTCACCTTTATGTATCTATCGCACATGCTCGTGAGAATTGCATAATTTTCTTACATCCTTTCTGCATTGTAATGTAGTTTGGTTTATGCTTGCTTAAAACTGTTGCATGTTATGCTTCATTATAGCTTTCTTTAGATGATCATATGTTATGCTCGGCTTTGTGCATTGTTTTTGCATTTTGCCCCTGCCTTCGGGCGCATATCTTTATCTGTAGCTTGTATGCTTTGTCTAAGTCTTCGGCCTTGTCAAAAATGGGTCATCTCTGGGCTTTGATATTCACTCTCGTCATTGTTATGACTTTCGAGTTTTCTCAAAGAGGGCCAACTGTAGACACCCCATTTTTGACCGTCCTCAAGACTTGGACGTCATCATTTGAACACTCAATGATCATCCATGTTTGTGTTGATTTTGAGTTCTCGGAGGTCTCGGCTACGCGCCTTGCCTCAGGATCTCTCAACTTGACTGTTTTGTGCTTGGTTGGACCAAACACTTGTTGGTTTTTGCTTCTGAGGGAAGGGAATGGCTTGTTGGCCATCCCCACACCTCATCGGCCATGGCATGATGCCACCGGCCTTGTTTCCTTGCCATCGGCCAAAGGTTGTGGCCGGTCGGCACTATTAGTGGTCGACTGGCCCTTTGTGTTGGTCCATCGGCCTTTTCTGCTGGCCGAACCCTGTTTATCTGCTTTATGCAGATATTTTGTGCCAGGTGGCACAGTCTGTATCCTCCATACACGTGTATGGAGGATTTCCACCTTTGTTTTAACTTCTTGTGGAAGCTTGAACCTTTTGAACCCTTGTTTTAGCTTCTTGAAGAAGCCTGCACCTTTTGAACCCTTGTTTTAGCTTCTTGAGGAAGCTTGAACCTTTTGAACCTTTTTTAGCTACTTGAGGAAGCTTGAACCTTTTTAGCTTCTCCAAGAAGCTTGAACCTTTTTTTAGCTTCTTGAGGAAGCTTGAACCTTTTGAACATTTTTTAGTTTCTTGAGGAAGCTTGAACCTTTTTAACTTCTCCAAGAAGCTTGACTCTTTTTTTAGCTTCTTGAGGAAGCTTGTACCCTTTTAGCTTCTTGAAGAAGCTTGAACCTCTTTAGCTTCTCCAAGAAGCTTGAACCCTTTTGTTTCTCTATAAGAGAGGGCCTCCATCTCCTTTAGAGAGGTTCCAAAAATTTGTCTAAGACAAACATATATCTCTCTTTATATCTCTATATTTTGAGCTCCAAAAGGGTCTTGTTCTTGGCCCTTTGCACACCATCTCTTAGCCTAACACTTCCGCCATCAACCTAAGCTTCTTGAAGGCCATTTTCAGAGGTTAAGGAGTTGTTCTTTTGGGTCCAAAGCTGCTGGAGTTCTTGCTACAAGGGTAACACTCTTATTCCCTCTTTTATTCCCCATTTTTGTACAAGCTTTTAGCCTATCTTGCATGCTGTTTTGAGCTTAGTGTATAACTGATAAAAGTTCTGTTTTTTCATGTTTTTGAACTTTGTTTAAGGTCACTTTTGTGTTTGGGGTTGTTTACCCACTCTTAGGCCTTGTTTGGCCTCTTTTTTGTGCCTTTTTTTGTGAGCTTTGGGACCACCTTGTATTGGCTTTCTCACCACTAAAATTCAAAGGGATTTCAGTGGTGGGGATGGTGTTTGGAGGTGCTAAGAAGGAGAGGGTTATCCCCTCTCCTTGTTCTCTTGTTTGTTGGCATTTTTGGCCTTACAAAGGAGCCCCTATTTGCACAATTCTTGAGTATGTTTCAAGCCAAATTTTGTGAGTTTTATGACCTGCATGAACTCTGTTCAGAGCCGTTTTTGCCATATTAAGTGTCTATTATGCATGTGTAGAGTAACCCTCTTCAAGGCCTTTCAAACGGGCTTTCACTTGCATGCTTCCTAGCCTTATTTCAGGCCCTTTTCAGTGAGTTTTAGGGGCCTCATAATCTCTATCTAGAGGTGGTTTTTCCATTTTGTATGTCTATCATGCATGTGTAGAACAACCCCTTAGATGGCCGTCCAAAGGAGCACTTCATTCTAGCATGCATTGATCATGTTTCCACGGGTTTTTGGGCATTATTTGGCATGGCATACTTCTATTTTTGGCTGGTTTGGTGAGCTCTCATGTGCTTCATATAGTTGTAGTGCAAATCATGGTTCACTAGCCTACTTCGCATGCTTTGTTGACCCTTGATTCTAGCACTTTTTGGCCATGCCTTAAACTGTTTTTATGCATGTTTTGGACTGCCTTAGCTCTATTTTTGGGTCTCATGGTCGAATGATGTTTGTTTTGCATGCCTGTAGTTCAATAGCCATGCTTAACTTTGAGTTTTGAGGTCCATCACATGCATATACTGAGGTGTTTTCATGATTCGGGACCATTGTGCATCATGTTTCAGAGCTGGAGAATGTGTGTTTCCATGCCATATTTCATCCTTTGCCATGCTTATTTAGAGTTGCATGTTGTGCCTTAGGATCGGTCCTTTGTATTCGTGCATGTTTGCATGTATTTTGGTCACATGGCCACTGATTTGAGTGTGGCTGAGGCCCATTCATTTTAGTTTAAGTCCATCTTGCATTGTGTATGCCATATAGCCCATATTGTTACATGATTGGTCATTGCATTGTTTATGCCATGTTACAATGTGTTGCGCATATTATGTTGTTAGCATTGTGTATGCCATGTCACTCCTTGCATTGTGTATGTTAGGTGGTTAGTTGCGGTAAGCAAGCCATAGTTCGTATAGCATTGTGTGTGCCATACAGTCCATAGCATTGTGTATGCTCGGTTGCATGTTTGCATATTTAGGTTGTATGCCTATTGCATAGTTGCTTGCTAGCATATTCATTTTGCATTAGTCTGTTTGCATGCTTAGGTTGCATGGCATTGAGCATGCATCCCTTGCCTCTTGATCAATCATGATAGAGGTTGGGGCCCTTCATGTGTTTTGTGCATTTCATTCCATATTGAGTTGCACACTTGGCTTCTTTGGCCATCATGCATTGAAATGCGTGATTGATGGTCCGAAGGTTGAGAACTACACTCACTTGAGTCTTAAACATGATAGGGAGCGTGGTGGTGCAAACATTTGCTTAAAAATGCATTGCCATGCTTTGTTTGCCCTCTGCTGCTGTCAAAACAGGGTTCTGCAGGAAGATATGGCCGACCGACCACATTCAGTGCCGGTCGGCCATGAATTGCTGTCCGAGGGCCTCACAACTGGTTGATGACCACTTTTCCATGGCCGGTGACCATTCCTCTTGCCCGGTGACCTTCCACAGTGTTCAGGGAGTGTTCCAGAACCAACCTTGGGAATTGTGCAATTTTCAGAGGCATAAAACAGTGCAAACAGAGGCAGCATGAGTATGGCGATGGATTTCCGAGTGAAGCCGTGCGTACATGCGTGCATCCCTCTTCCCAAGGCTGTTTTTACTACTTTCATAGCTTCACTCATTTGTTAATTAGTTAAGTGGTTTTGTAATATTTAGTTAGCTTGTTAGATAATTAATTTGTATTATTTTTTCGGACCCTTCATCGAGAGGGCGAACTTGTAATAAGCGTGTGTGTGTGTGATGCATGTCTTCCAACCCCCACTTGTTTCTCCCTTTTATTTAACCGCTTATGATGGTTAGTTTTAGGGCATATTTGATTTAGCATACCTTATGCTATGCATGCGTGCTTCCATTCAACTGTATTGCATACACCGGGCTCGACACATCATACTAACTGCATCGTACTTCAATTCCAACTTGAATACGTGTGTCGAGTTCTCGCATTTCACATGCCATTCTTAGGGTAGCCGAGCCTATCTTAGTTGCATTTTGCATGCGTTGCATTAGCCATTGCTAACATGAACTAGGATCATGCATGATTACTAACTAGTTTCTTGTTTTGGCTCGGAGTACACTGTGAGTGTTTATGCTTTAGCATCTTGCATGTATGTGAATGTTAACATGACAACATGCTTGCCATGAGGCTAATTGCTTATGTGATATAACTGCCTGAATGCCTGTGGGTGGAGGTTGGATTGCTTGAATTGGAACAATTCATGAAATCCGTGTTTTAGCCTATTTGTGACTAGCAAACCTCAAAACATTTCTAAACAAACGGATATGCGATGCTTTGTTCCAAATTAGGCGATCTAGTCTATACTTGTGTGTTGTGCGCATCACCTAGTAATTCTAGCTAATTAATCGGAATAAGAGTGCATGTGTTTTCAAAAACTAGATATCATGTTTAGTACAGGACGATATTTGATCGGGCGAGCGGGGGTGCTCATAGCTGACCTTCCTCAATCGTACCCAAGTTCCCAAGCTGAGGCAACTCTGGTGATGACGGACACGTGGCCTTAGGCAACGAGTCAGGGTTTCCTAAATTTCCCCAACAATAAAATATTTAGGTGGCGACTCTGTATCTGGCAAAGCAATCCATGTTTGGCACTTCTTTCTAAAAATCTGTTTTCCAAAACGATTTGCCGGATTTGGACTCTTTCGTGATTTATTAGTCTTGCATTGCACATTGCGAGATCAGATTAAGAACCATCACAAAACGAGTCCGAACTGTAGAAGCATAAAGCCCGAGGGCGCGTCTGCAGGTTGCCGTTGATTTCAACTCGATCTAGGTCTTTCGTGGCCTTTTCATTTGGGAGCCGCCCAACATCGTCAAGGCTCTCGCGATCTGTTACCTCAATAGAGTTCACTTGCAACTCCTTTGGCGTCTTTTGAGCAAGGAGATAGCATGCTTGTGCTGATTTTTGAGAGCCATAGATTTCCTCAATGCCGCGTTCTGTGGGGAAGCATAGCAGCTGATGATAGGTGCTTGGCACGGCCTGCATAACATGCAACCAGGATCGCCCCATGATGAGATATACGGCGATGGTAGCTTGACGACCAAGAATTCCACATCCACTGTTCGGGTACCCGCTCGGACTGGTAGTGTGATTTTCCCCAATGGGTATTCTGGATTGGCGTTGAAGCCGAATAATGGATAAGGAGCCAGAGAGAGATCCGATTATGAGAAGCCGAGTTTGGTGAATGTCTTGTAATACATAACCTCTGATGTGCTTCCCGGATCAATGAGTACGCGCTCAATGGTGAATCGGTTTACGCGTAACTCAATTACCAAGGGATCGATGTGAGGAACTATCACTCCGGGCAGATCTGAATCATCAAAAGAAATGCTTGCAGCTTCATGGGGCCGTTTACCTGGAGCAAATTGATTTTGAGGGTCGGGAGTCGATTGAATCGTATGCACCGCGAATGAAATTGGCAGGCTATATATCATGTGGATGACGCCGAGTGGAGGGTAATCCTGTCTCAAGGCTATTGCTTTGTTTGAGTTGTCCTTTCGGATGTACTGTTGTAGCCGACTGTAGACACCCCATTTTTCACCACCCTCAAGACTTGGACGTCACCGATTGAACACTCGGTGATCATCTATGCTCGTGTTCGTTTTGAGTTCCCGGAGGTCTCGGCCGCGCGCCTTGCCCCAAGATCTCTCAACTTGACTGTTTTGTGCTTGGTCGTAGACCAAGCACTTGTGTTTTTGCTTTTGATGGAAGAGGGTGGCTTGTTGGCCATGTTCTCAACCCATCGGCCAAGGCATGAAGCCATTGGCCCCTTTTTCTTACCATCGGCCAAAAGTGTTGGCCGATCGGCACTATTTTTGGTCGGTCGGCCCCCATGTTGGTCGATCGGCCATATTTTCTGGCCGAACCCTGTCCATCTGATTCATGCAGATATTTTATGCCAGTTGGCACAGCTGGCATTCACAATTCACCCCCTCCATACACGTGTATGGAGGGACTTGCCCCTTGGCTTAGCTTCTCCAAGAAGCTTTGAAATTGAATTCCTATAAGAAGGGAGCTCCTCCTCCCTTCTCAGAGGTTAAGAAATTTAGTGTTGAGTGATACATATAGTTTTGTATGTATATCTTCCTGTTTGTTCTTATTTTGTGTTCAAAAGTGTCATTTTGTCTTACTATTGCACACAAGCACACACTAGAACACCATCCTCTTGGAGCTGAGGTCCCTTGAGGTTGATTTTAGTGTTCTTGGGCTGGTTTTGATCAGAGGAGGCTGCTGGAGCAGTGTTCTTGAAGGTGGTCTTCAAGGGTGAGTTCTTTGCTTTTAAACCACCATTCTTGCTTAAGCTTTTAGCCCTATTTGCTTATTGTTTTAAGCTTAACTCTAAACTATAATAAGTTCTGTTTTTGTGTGATTGAGGCCTTTGTTTAAGGTCACTTTTTGGTTTGGGGTTGTTTACCCCCCCTTAGGCCTTGTTTGGCCTTGCTTTTGTCCCTTTTTTGTGAGCTTCGGGATCACCTTGTTTTGGCCTTCTTACCATTGAAATCCAGAGGGATTTCAGTGGTGGGGATGGTGTTTTAAGGTCCCAAAAAGAAGAGGGTCATCCCCTCTCCTTCTGTCTTCAATACTTGCCTTAAATGCCTCATGTGTGAGCATATTTGTTAGGCTTGTTTTAGCTTGTATATTAGCATGTATTTGTGGTTATTTTGCTAAGGCTTACCACTATTTTTTATTGGATTGATCACTCCATGCATGGTTTATACACTAGTAGTGTAAATCACACACACTAGTCTTGTATGCTTCATGGAGTAGCACGTCATTCTAGCCTATGTTGTGTTCCTTTAAGCATGTTCTTGGGCTTATTTCACCATGTCATACCTCTGTTAGGGTTTGGTTTAATAGCTCCTTGTATGCTCCATGCACTTGTAGTGCATTTCCATGAAGTAGCCTAATGTGTCTCATGCATTTGGACCATCATCCTTGCATGTTTTGGCTTAACTTTAAGAAGTTTTTGTCCATGTTGTACCATGCTTCAGCCCTGATTTTGGTTGTTTTGATCATCTATGCCATGCTTTGTATAGCCCTAAAGCGTTCTAGCTTGTTAGCTTCAAGTATCCAAGTCACTAGCATGCATTACTTGACTCATTTCAATGATTTGGCATCGTTTGTTATGTTATTTCAGTCCATGTTTCATGCTCATGCACTTGCATTTATCACTCCTTTAATGTTTTAAAGAGTTGATGTTTTATGCCTCTTGAATGGATCATTGTGTATGCTTCCATGCTTAGGTCATTTGGATGCCATCTAAGTGGGTTTTGGGCTTGTTTTACCATGCCTTAACTCTATTTTTCGTTGCTTAAGTCATGCCATGTTTGGTTTTGATAGGTGTAGTGTAACACCCCTTTTGTAGCCTTGCATGCCACATGCTTTTGGCATTGTGTTCTAGCTTGTGTTGGCTAGTTTCGAGCACATTTTCGGTCTTGTTTGGACCTGCCTTGGGACTGTTTTAGGTCCCCTTGGCCCTTTGGGGCCTGTCTTGCATGGCCTTGGTTTGAACCCCTTGGCTAGCCTTAAGCTTTGGACTTTCTTGCATGCTATACTTGTATTGTTTGGTTGATTTGGCATCATCCCTAACATCATTTCAGAGCTTGTAGTATTGTCATACTTGCATGCTTTGTCCCCTTTTAAGTGTTCTTGAAAGTTGTCCTCTTATGCCTAGATCATAGGCCATTATATATGCATGTTTGTATGTACTTTTGTCCATCATTTCATAGCATTTTGGCCACTGATTTTGGCATGGCTGAGGTCTACCCATGTTAGTTTAAGTCCATCTTGGCATCTTGTTGCATGCTTGTCTTGTATGTTGTTGCATGCTTGCTTCATTTTGCATGTTGTTACATGGTACACATGTTCATATGTTTAGGTTGTATACCTATTGCATATTAGTTGCATTGCATAATATTGTTGCATGTTATTGCATGCTTGTTGTTGGCATTGTTGTTGCATACCTATTACATTGTATGCATGCATGTTTGCATGCTTAGCTTTCATATTGTTGCATGCTTACTAGTTTGCATGTTGTCACATGCTTCCATGCTTAGGTTGCATAGCATTGTGTGTGCATTCCCTTGCCTCTTGATCAAGCATGATAGAGGTTTGGGGGCCCTTATATGTTTTGTGTATTTCATTTGATATTGAATTGCACATTTGGCTCCTTTGGCCATCATGCATTGAAATGCGTGATTGGTGGCCCGAGGGTTGAGGACTACACTCCTTTGAGTTTCAAGCATAATAAGAAGGGTGGTCGTGCAAACATTGCCTTGTAAATGTATTGCCATGTTTTGTTTGTCCTTTGTTGCAGCAAAACAACATTTTGCAGGAAGAAATGGCCGGTCGGCTACTTTCAGTGCCGATCGGCTAACTATGGTTGGCCGATAGCTTCACAATTGGTCGATGGCACCTTTCCATTGGCCGATGGCCTCACCACTTGGTCGATGACCTCTCAGCATGTCCATGAAGTGGTTCAGAAGTGTTCTGGAGACTTGTGCAATTTTCAGAGGTACTGAGCAGTGCAAACAGAGGCAACATGTGGCATGGCAATGGATTTCTGAGCAAAGCCAACTGAGCATGCATTTGTCCCTCTTCCCGAGGTTGCTTTACTGTTTTCATAGCTTAATTAATTTGCTTAATTAATTTGCTTAATTATTTAAGTCTTGTGTAATAATTAATTAGCTTGTTAGGTTAATTAATTAGTTGATTTGTATTATTCTTCCGGTCCCTCTGTCGAGAGGGCCAATTTTGTAATAAGCGTGCATGTGTGTGATGCATGTCTTCCAACCTCCATTTCTTTCTCCCTTTTACTTAACCGCTTACGATGGTTAGTTTTAGGGCACGTTCCATTTAGCATCCTTATGCTATGCATGTTTGCATGATTCATCTGTATTGCATGCACCGGGCTCAGTGCATCATACTAACTGCATTGCATTTCAATTCCAAGTTGAATACATGTATTGAATTGTCGCATCTCATATGCCATCGTAGATTAGCCGAGCCTATTCTAGTCGCATTTTGCATGCGTTGCATTAGCCATTCTAACATGAACTAGGATCATGCGTTGATTACTAGCTAGCTTCTTGTTTTCGCTCGGAGTACACTGTGAGTGTTTATGCTTTAGCATCTTGCATGTTTGTAAGTGCTAACATGACAGCATGCTTGTAAGTGCTAACATGACAGCATGCTTGCCATGAGACTAATTGCTTATGTGATAAAACTGTCTGAATGCCTGTGGGTGAAGGTTGGATTGCTTGAATTGGAACAATTCATTAAAATTCGTTTTTTTAGCCTACTTGCGAGTAGCAAACTTCAAACCATTTCCAAACAAACGGATATGTGATGCTTTGTTTCAAATTAGGCACTCTAGTTTATACTTGTGTGTTGTGTGCATCACGTAGTAAGATTAGCTAATTAACCGAAATAAGAACACATGTGTTTTCAAAAACAAGATATCATGCTTAGTACAGGCCGATCTTTAATCGGGCGAGCGGGGGTGCTCATTGCATGACCTTCCCCAATCGTACCTAAGTTCCCAAGTCAAGGTTTCCTACATTCCCCCAAAATAAAATATTTAGGTGGCGACTTTGTATCTGGCAAAGCAGTCCATGTTTGTCACTTCTTTACAAAAATTAGTTTTCCAAAACGATTTGCTGGGTTTGGACTCTTTGGTGATTTATCAATCTCAAATCGCACATTGTGAGATCAGATTAAGAACCGTGACATTTGAGTCAGAACTGTAGCATTGAGGCCCCCAGGGCGCATCTACAGTTTCTGGCGACTCTGCTGGGAAGTTAGAGAACTTGACTCGAACTCATGATATCTTGTTTTGATTACACTTATGTGTTTCTTTGCATTACATTTGCATTGGTGCGCCTACAACACTGTGTTTGCCATATGCTATTCCTGAACAGTTTGCCAGAGGCTTGCTTTGAGAAGCATGCCATAAGGCTGACCGGTTGCGGGCTCTGCCACAACGGGAACACAAACCCCAGTTTTACCGGGGCACCCTTTTTGACCATTCAACCTAGTGCATATCGGAATCCATAGTGACTATTTCAAACTAGGACAGGTTGCTTACCCGATCGTAGGTTGTTTGAAAACCGCTGCGTGCATAGTGAAACCCTAGCTCCTGACAAAATAGGACAGGGAAACCCTACCCCAACATAGGGGTGTTTTGGCTCTCATTTACTTACTATGTGCTTTTAGAGTGTGTCTCTACAGGAATGCATATATCAGTTTGCAAGTCTGGGTATCAGGCCTGAGGGCATCAGTATTTTGGGGGGAATCAGTTTTACCAGAGGTATCAGTTTACGGGCAGAATTTTGGGCAGAACCCAGTAGAAAGCACAGTCATGCAGCTATGCTTACATCTGTTCTGGTGAAATTGGGCTGAGATGCTGTCTGTTTTATTCTTTTGCAAGGTCAGGGGGGAGGGAAATTCAGTTCAGAGCAGCCAGTGTTTTCCTTTGCTGAGGCAAGACAGAGAAAAGCCAGTCAGGGCTCACCGGTTCATCTGATCTGTCAGTCACCAGTTGTGTCACCTCTGTTCAGTTCAGCAAACTCGTGATGACACAAAATTTAGAAGAAATTGTGGTCATGGCAACGACACTAAACCAGGGAACCGTCATACAGGGTGAGACTGATGTTGAGATACAACGCCCACCCAAGTCACCCGCCGCATATCCAATCTGGGAACCCCAATTCTTTCAAACCCATGAGCCCACCACCTTTGAGCTGATGGGAATGATTGGCGATCTTCAGAGATCTGTGGCTGATCTAGCCTACGGAATGTCGGCCCCGCCGCCGACCACATCATATGCCGGAAACTTCATGCCAGAAGAGCCCCCACTATTGGGACGAATTGTAATTGAACTCAGCCAACCTGAAGCTATCCCAAGTCCCGGCAATGACAGGTCGACAACAACCGGGCTCCACTCCAATGTAGCGACCCAAACCTTCAACCAAGTTGAGGCTAGTGGTAAGAACAAGGTGGGGGCAGACACTGACCCCTATGAACAACTTTTGCAGGCTGTTGAGGCTTTGAAAGCCGGGGGATTGGACAGACAGCAAGTGCTCGCAGTCGCCGCAAAGATTGTGGACGATACTTTCCCCACTCAGAACGAGGGCAGTTCAAGCCAAGGGGAAAATCGGGAGAAGGACCGTCGTACCAGAACCACTTCTTTTAACCCTAATTCTGCACCCGGGAAAGATCAGAAAACCAATTCAACACCTGCCGACCCCTTTGCTAGTGCGTCCAGCAAAAATCCACAAACCTTGAAGTATCTACCCCGAGGTTGTAGGGTCTTCCATGCCCTCTGCATGCCTTTGTCTAAGGCTCTTCAAATCCTTGCTGAAAAGGGGCATCTCAAACCCTTCGAGCCTCGGCCTCTCCCAAGTCGTCTTCCACTTGGTCATGATGCTACCCAGTACTGTGCGTACCATCAACAAACTAGTCATACCACTGACAATTGCTTCTATCTTCGCCACGAAGTACAGGATTTGTTTGATAACAGGGTTGTACTCCCACCTAGCTCAGCAAAGTCTATTGTCACTGGATCAGTAAACTTCGAGGATAATACAAGTATGTGATCAGGGGATGAACCACCTACAGGCGGCGCTCGGTTTATTTCATATGTGGCGTATGGCACGCACTGTTTTGATCATTTGCGAATCCTAGTTTTTGTAGTTTATGACTTAGATGTTGAGTCAGTTCTGTGGTTTTGTTTTGAGTCTGTCTCATTGTTTTGAGTCAGTCTTTTTGATTAAGGGTCTGTCTTGTTGTATCGAGTCAGTCCTGCTGTACAGAAGTCGAGTGATTTCAGGGGTGTTACCTCGGACCTCACTATCTTGTTTTGTGTTTTTGCTTTCTTTTGAGTCTGTTTCTACCATGGAGCCAGTTGTGCCAACAGATCTGAATGAAACAGCAGTGATTTTCACATTCTTGTGTTTGCTTCTGCTTTGAGCCAGTTGTGCCAGAAACTTGAATGAAACGGCAGTGCTTTTCACCTACTTTTCTGTGCCTTGAAATCATTGCATTGACCTAAGTTTTTCAAAACTTTTTAAACATTGTGATGAAAACGAAGAGGAAGGAATTCCTCAGGATTTGCAAAACTTTTATCAAATTGAGAGAAAGAGAGGCGTGCTAAGCCCTTAATGATTGAGATCATGCTTGTTAATGTGAGTACTGAGAAGGATCTTAGCTTGATCTAGATTGGTTCTACAATGTCTTTAGCACGAGCGATTAGTCACTTTCTTAAAAGATTTCAAAAAAAAAAAAATGTTTTGCGCCGTCCTGCGAAGACCTATGTGGAATCGCTCTTGAGATTGTGCAGCTTAGGATCACTCTCAACCTCGAGACTTGACCCCCCTTTGCTTTCAAACCTTAAACCTTAATTCAGAATGTTCAACGGTCAACCACAATGTGAGGCCTATGTAGCCAGATTTGAAGCAGCCCATGAATTAAGTGCAAGAAGATCAGATGTCATCAAAAGAAGCTTGCGAAGCTAGATCAAAAGTAACCCTTGAACTAGGGGCAAAAGAATTTCAAATGTGCTTGAAGAGCAAAAAGTTGAGATGCTTCTCAAGCTAACGAAGATCGACAAGAATGCCAGATCCCAGACGGGAGGAAAGAAGAAAGTATTGCTGAAGAAAAACCGAGTTCCTATCCACAACACTAGGGGCAAATTCAGCCCCCATTGGATGGACTCCTACACCATTAGCAAACGACAGCCACTCTCCTAGATGCGAATGGCTTCAAGAGCTCAAAACCATTTGACATGGATAAAGCTACACTTTAACCCTTGAGAGGCTCACTGGGCCGAAAACCCGGAAGGGCGACACAGGCAAAAGTTAGAGCAAATGAAAAAAAGAAAGGAAAAGAACAAAAAAAAAATGCAAAGAATGAAGAAAAGATGAAAAAAGAACAAAGATAAAAAAAAAAAAAAAAAAAAAAAAAAAAAAAAAAAGAAAGATGAAAGGAAAAGAAAAGAAAAACAAAGCTCGCAAGGTTAAAAACCTAGAAGGGCGGCCTTGGCAAAAGTTAGAGCGTAAAAAGAAAGGTTAATACCCGAGTGTACCTTAACTGGAACTACGTAAGGCTTGATTCCCATGTTTGGGATACGTAGGCAACTTTATTTTGAAGTCCAGCCACAAACACTTCCAAATTGATTGTGCCCATGAAGTGGTTTTAATCATCTTTGCCTTCTCTGTATCCGAGAGTTTGGTTGTGTTCGTCACTCTAAGGATTGATTACAATGCGTTGCGGTGCCATTCAGACAAGGGGCAACTTTTCGTTGCCATACAATGTGCAGCGGTGCCATTCAAACAAGGGAAATTTTCCTTTGGATCTGAGGTTGTGCATCTCAAAAGTAAATTCTGTGTTGGTCGAGCAGTGGCCATTTGCAAAAACAGTTTTTTTTGAGAATTTTTAATGAAGTTGACTAATTTTCTCAAAAATTATTCCATTATTTTCCAAAACTGGACCATTTCTAGGACCCAAAAAGGAAAATTTTTAGTGCTCATAACCTAACTTGCATGATTTTGAAATCAAAAATTGAACAACTATGTTAATCTAACTCTCATATTGGTCAAAATTGTTGTAGTAGAAACCAAAACAAAAAAGTGGTCAAAATGATGAACTAGGGGTACAGTTGAGTTAGGTGTTCTGTCTTTTCCCCATTGTTAACATGCTTGCCAAGAAGGGCACTCTACTCGCCACAAAGGGCACAACTGAAACTAACAAGCAAAGGGCTGAAAGCTCTCTCATCCTCTAAGCAGCGAGGTATCAAGCCAAGTGCGAAGCACGAATTGGAATGGATCAAGATACTCCACTTCCTCATCTGGGGCATCGACTAAACATCACCAGAGGAAATAGCCGTGAGCTGAATATGCTGGGCATGAGTCCACAACCTTCAATTTATCCATCAACCACCCAGGGGAGGGATGAAAAAAAAAATGAGAGATTGAAGAATAGAGAGATGTGCGATAAGAGAAAAAGTGAGAAAAGGGCTTTTTCAGAAAAACAGAGCCTGTGGGCCGAGTGATGTGGGAATCACAAATGAGAAAAGGGTGGGAAACAATACCCGAAGAAACTGGCTCCTCACGAACTGAGAGGTCTCTCGTCTTTGTAACACGTTTGAGTGTCGTGTCTGTTATTTTGTTCTTCTCGTTTCTTGTCTTGAGTCGTTTTGAGCGTCAATAGATGTGTTTAGGTTGTTTACCTTTTGTTTTCCGTTATTGAGTCATTTTTGCTGTGTTCAGTCATAGGCTCAATACCCGGTTAAAAACTTATTTCTTAAATTTCGAAATGAATCTTTTTGTGCTCAGAGTGCTGTGTCATTCTCCATATTTGTGTAAAACGGGTTTTGTTCTTTCACAAACCGCAGCGTTCAACCCAGGTCATGTCAGAACAGTAGAATCAGGACCTATCTAAAGCTATATGGGTTCCGGACTGCGAAGCAAAAGAAAATAGGGAAAATTCGGAGCATCTGAGTTTGTTTCAACTTCTGTAAGTTCTGTCACTACATCCAGTATGTTCAGAATGAGCAGTGCGTTGTATGAGCTGTGTGCCAAATAAACCAAGCACTGTGTTATGAGCCGTGTGTCCAGAATGAGCAGTGTGTTGTATGAGCCGTGTGCAAAATAAATAAAGTACTGTGTTATGAGCTGTGTGTTCAGAATGGGCAGTGTTCAGAGTGGGCTGTGTGTTCAGAATGAGCACTGTTCAGAGTGGGCCGTGTGTTCAGAATGAGCAGTGTGTTGTATGAGCCGTGTGCAGAATAAACAGAGTACTGTGTTATGAGCTGTGTGTTCAGAATGAGCATTGTTCAGAGTGGGCTTTGTGTTCAGAATGAGCAGTGTGTTCAACATGAGCTGTGTGCCAAATGAACAGAGTACTGTGGTACGGACTGTGTGTTCAGAATGACCAGTGTGCTGTATAAGCTGGTTGTTCAAAGTGAATAGAATACCTTGTCGACTATTCTTATGCCAGAATGGCAGTCAGAAGTGCCCTCCTGGAGTACCACTCCCTGCCGGAGGCATCTTGACTATGTTTATAATGAGTTCCTAGGAGATCAATTGCGACGGTGAAAACTAGAGTTCGAATGGTTGTTGCCTAGAACGCAAAGGTTTGGAATTTCCGAGACTAAAGTCTGGTTTGAATACCCAGGGGTGTATCCCCGGCTTGAAATCTGTATGGAAGCCCCATAGGTTGAGGCAGTATGTATGCACTTCAATTCTGGATACTGATCCAACCTAGTCTGTCACCCCGTTGAAGAATAGGGAAAGTTGCGAGTATGATCAGAAAGAAAAGCGGCATTCGTGGCTTCCCCAACAGATGTTGCTCCTCGTTAATATTTCAAAACCTTTGTACTGCGAGTTGAAGGTAAGTGTTCGAGGAACACAGAGGGGGGATCCTTGTCAGAGTAGAGTGGTTTATTGCCACTCGCCCAGTGAGTTGCTTCCTAAAGTGCCGCTATGCGGGTTTATTGCATTCCTTGAGTGTCATGCATTGTTTTGCATTATACCTATCTAGTTTCTTTCTCATTTATGCACAGTATTGTATGTACTGTTCATTTAGAGACGTTTCGGTTCAGTTTAACCGATACCTTTCTCCTCTCGCATTTGGCATGCGTTTGGACCTATCTTTCTCCTCTCGCGTTTTATACGCGTTTGGATGACTGCGCTTTCCTGCACAGTCCTTTCCTCTCCTGCGTGTGATACACTGAGAGGTGCTTTCTCTTTCCTCTCCTGCGTGTGATACGCTGAGAGATGCTTTCTCTTTCCTCTCCTGTGTGTGATACACTGAGAGATGCTTTCCCATTCCTCTCCTGTGTGTGATACACTGAGAGATGTTTCCTTTCCTCTCTAGCGTGTGATACGCTGAGAGGTCTTCCTTCTTCCGAAACACGGGGATATGTCCCTTTTGTTTCCTTTTTTTTCCGTGAAATGGGGATACGTCCTTATATTTCTCCTTCTTTGTGAGACACCGGGATATGTCTCTATGTCTCCTTCCTTTTCGAAACAGCGAGATATGTCCCAATGTTTCTCTTTCTTTGGTTACGAGCATTTGGAATACATTCCAATGCTTATTCCATTCGAAAACACCAGGATATGTCCCTGTGTTTCTCCTTCTTCGATTTAGAGCATTTGGAATACGTTCCAGTGTTTGTACCACGCCTTTCTCTCTCCTCGCATGTGATATGCTAAGAGATGTCCCGTTCCTTATGCGATTTCAGCGTGTTTGGAATTTTATCTCAGGACGCGTGATGCGCGGGCCTGGGCGGGTTTTATCTCTGGTTGTGTTGAAAACACACTTGGGCGGGTTGTTTTGGACCTCCTCTCACGATTTCAGTGTGGTTTGAGTGTCCTGCTCCTTACGCGATTTCAGCGTGTTTGGAATTTTATCTCAGGACGCGTAATGCGCGGGCCTGGGCAGGTTTTATCTTAGGTTGTGTTGTAAACACACTTGGGCGGGTTGTTTTGGACCTCCTCTCACGATTTTAGTGTGGTTTGAGTGTCCCGTTCCTTACGCAATTTCAGCGTGCTTGGAATTTTATCTCAGGACATTTGATGCGCGGGCCTGGATGGGTTTTATCTCAGGTTGTGTTTGGTACACGCCTAGGCGGGTTGCTTTTGGACCTCCTTTCACGATTTCAGAGTGGTTTGAGTGTCCCATTCCTTACGCGATTTCAGCGTGTTTGGAATTTATCTTAGGACGCGTGATGCGCGGGCTTGGGCAGGTTTTATCTCAGGTTTTGTTTGGTACGCGCCTGGGCGGGTTGCTTTTGGACCTCCTCTCATGATTGCAGCATGGTTGGAGTTTGTCACCCTTTGCATCTACTATACTATCATTTCATCGCACTGTTTTCTGCACCTTACTTGCATTTTATGCACCTGTTAGTGCATTACATTTCATTCGCGCTATTTTGTGCATCGCGCTATTTTGCGCACATCATATGCACCTGTTAGTGCATTGCATCATATGCACTTGTTAGTGTATTGCATTTTGCATTTCATTCGCGCTATTTTGCGCACATCATATGCACCTGTTAGTGCATTGCATTCATATGCACCTGTTAGTGCATTACATTTCATTTCGCGCTATTTTGCGCACATCATATGCACCTGTTAGTGCATTGCATTCTTATGCACCTGTTAGTGCATTACATTTCATTTCGCGCTTTTTTGCGCACATCATATGCACCTATTAGTGCATTGCATTACATTTCATTTCGCACTATTTTGCGCACCTCATGCACCTGTTAGTGCATTGCATTTTATGCACCTGTTAGTGCATTACATTTCATTTCGCGCTATTTTGCGCACATCGTATGCACCTGTTAGTGCATTGCATTACATTTCATTTCGCGCTATTTTGCGCACATCATATGCACCTGTTAGTGCATTGCATTACATTTCATTTCGCGCTATTTTGCGCACCTCATATGCACCTGTTAGTGCATTACATTTCATTTCGTGCTATTTTGTGCACATCATATGCACCTGTTAGTGCATTACATTTCATTTCGTGCTATTTTGCGCACATCATATGCACCTGTTAGTGCATTGCATTACATTTCATTTCGTGCTATTTTGCGCACATCATATGCACCTGTTAGTGCATTGCATTACATTTCATTTCGCGCTATTTTGCGCACCTCATATGCACCTGTTAGTGCATTACATTTCATTTCGTGCTATTTTACACACATCATATGCACCTGTTAGTGCATTGCATTTCATTCGCGCTATTTTGCGTACCTTATATGCACTTATTGGTGCATTGCATTGTTATGAACACTTCACTTGCATTGTTATACTTGTTTTCTGCATTGTTATGCGTCACACTTAGGTTGCATTGTCATGTACTCTTTTCTGCATTGTTATGCGTCACACTTAGGTTGCATTGTCTTGCATCCATTCTGCATTGTTATGCGTCACACTTAGGTTGCATTGTCTTGCACCCTTCCACCTGCATTGTTTCGCACCTCTCTAACTTGCGTTGTTTCACACGTTATACTTACATTGTTATCCACGCTTCACTTGCATTGTCACGCGCTTTTCACCTGCATTGTTATGCATGTTTCTAACGATATTGTACTTCTTAAAGTTTTCTTTCTTTTTCAGGCACGATATTGTATGTATGGTTCATTTGAAGCTGGCGTGACCAGACGAACCGCATAGGTATTGTATTCTTCGCGTGAGACGTAGCGAGAATTCTATAATTCTCTTACATCCTTTCTGCATGAAATGTAGTTTGATTTGTATTCGCTTGCTTAAACTGTTGCCTGCCATGCTTCGTTACAGCTCTTGTTGCATGATGATAAGTTATGTTCAGCATTATGCATGTCCTTGCATCTTGCCCTGCCTGCGGGCACATATCTTCGTTATCTTGTATGCTTGTCTAAGTCTTCGGCCTTGTTGAAAATGGGTCGTCTTTGGGCTTTGACATTCACTCTCGTCATTTTATGAATTTCGAGTTCTATCAAAGAGGGGCAACTGTAGACACCCCATTTTTGACCGTCCTCAAGAATTGGACGTCACCGGTTGAACATTCGGTGATCATCCATGCTCGTGTTCGTTTTGAGTTCCCGTAGGTCTCGGCCGCGCGCCTTGCCCCAACATCTCTCAACTTGACTGTTTTGTGCTTGGTTGTGGACCAAGCACTTGTGTTTTTGCTTTTGATGGAAGATGGTGGCTTGTTGGCCATTTTCTCAACCCATCGGCCAAGGCATGAAGCCATCGGCCCATTTTTCTTGCCATCGGCCAAAAGTGTTGGCTGATCGGCACTATTTTTGGTCGGTCGGCCCCCATGTTGGTCGATCGAACATATTTTCTGGCTGAACCCTATTCATCTGCTTTATGCAGATATTTTATGCCAGCTGGCACAGCTGGCATGCACAATTCACCCCCTCCATACACGTGTACAGGGGGATTTGCCCCTTGGCTTAGCTTCTCCAAGAAGTTTTGAAATTGAATTCCTATAAGAAGGGAACTCCTCCTCCCTTCTCAGAGGTTAAGAAATTTAGGGTTGACTGATACATATAGCTTTGTATCTATATCTTCTTGTTTGTTCTTATTTTGTGTTCAAAAGTGTCATTTTGTCTTACTATTGCACACAAGCACACACTAGAACACCATCCTCTTGGAGCTGAGGTCCCTTGAGGTTGATTTTAGTGTTCTTGGGCTGGTTTTGATCAGACGAGGTTGCTGGAGCAGTGCTCTTGAAGGTGGTCTTCAAGGGTGAGTTCTTTGCTTTTAAACCCCCATTCTTGCTTAATCTTTTAGACCTATTTTCTTATTGTCTTAAGCTTAACTCTAAACTACAATAAGTTCTATTTTTGTGTGCTTGAGACCTTTGTTTAAGGTCACTTTTTGGTTTGTGGTTGTTTACCCCCCCTTAGGCCTTGTTTGGCCTTGCTTTTGTCCATTTTTTGTGAGCTTCGGGATCACCTTGTTTTGGCCTTCTCACCATTTAAATCCAGAGGGATTTCAGTGGTGGGGATGATCTTTTAAGGTCCCGAAAAGGAGAGGGTCATCCCCTGTCCTTGTGTCTTCAATACTTGCCTTAAATGCCTCACGTGTGAGCATATTTGTTAGGCTTGTTTTAGCTCGTATATTAGCATGTATTTGTGGTTATTTTGCTGAGGCTTACTACTGTTTTTGCTTGGATTGATCACTCCATGCAAGGTTTATACACTTGTAGTGTAAATCACACACACTAGTCTTGTATGCTTCATGGAATAGCATGTCATTCTAGCCTATGTTGTGTCCATTTCAGCATGTTCTTGGGCTTATTTCACCATGTCATACCTCTATTAGGGTTTGGTTTAATATCTCCTTGCCTGCTCCATGCACTTGTAGTGCATATCCATGAAGTAGCCTAATGTGTCTCATGCATTTGGACCATCATCCTTGCATGTTTTGGCTTAACTTTAAGAAGTTTTTGTCCATGTTGTAGCATGCTTAAGCTCTGATTTTGGTTGTTTTGATCATTTGTGCCATGCTTTGTATAGCCCTAAGGCATTCAAGCTTGTTAGCTTCAAGTGTCCAAGTCACTAGCATGCATTACTTTGCTCATTTCAATGATTTGGCATCGTTTGTTATGTTATTTCAGTCCATGTTTCATGCTCATACACTTGCATTTATCACTCCTTTAATATTTTAAAGAGTTGATGTTTTATGCCTCTTGCATGGATCATTGTGTATGCTTCCATGCTTAGGTCATTTGGATGCCATCTAAGTGGGTTTTGGGGCTTGTTTTACCATGCCTTAACTCTGTTTTTCATTGCTTAAGTCATGCCATATTTGGTTTTGATAGGTGTAGTGTAACACCCCTTTTGTAGCCTTGCATGCCTCATGCTTTTGGCATTGTGTTCTAGCTTGTGTTGGCTAGTTTCGAGCATGTTTTCGGTCTTGTTTGGACCTACCTTGGGACTGTTTCAGGTCCCCTTGGCCCTTTGGGGCTTGTCTTGCATGGCCTTGGTTTGAACCCCTTGGCTAGCCTTAAGCTTTGGACTTTCTTGCATGCCATACTTGTGTTGTTTGGTTGATTTGGCATCATCCCTAACATCATTTCAGAGCTTGTAGTATTGTCATACTTGCATGCTTTGTCCCCTTTTAAGTGTTCTTGAAAGTTGTCCTCTTATGCCTAGATCATAGGCCATTATATATGCATGTTTGTATGTACTTTTGTCCATCATTTCATAGCATTTTGGCCACTGATTTTGGCATGGTTGAGTTCTACCCATGTTAGTTTAAGTCCATCTTGGCATCTTGTTGCATGCTTGTCTTGTATGTTGCTGCATGCTTGCTTCATTTTGCATGTTGTTACATGGTACACATGTTCATATGTTTAGGTCATATACCTATTGCATATCAGTTGCATTGCATAATATTGTTGCATGTTATTGCATGCTTGTTGTTGGCATTGTTGTTGCATACCTATTACATTGTATGCATGCATGTTTGCATGCTTAGCTTTCATATTGTTGCATTCTTACTAGTTTGCATCTTGTCACATGCTTGCATGCTTAGGTTGCATAGCATTGTGTGTGCATTCCCTTGCCTCTTCATTAAGCATGATAGAGGTTTGGGGCCCTTATATGTTTTGTGCATTTCATTTGATATTGAATTGCACATTTGGCTCCTTTGGCCATCATGCATTGAAATGCATGATTGGTGGCCCGAGGGTCGAGGACTACACTCCTTTGAGTCTCAAACATGATAAGAAGGGTGGTCGTGTGAACATTGCCTTGTAAATGTATTGCCATGTTATGTTTGTCCTCTGCTGTAGCAAAACAGCATTCTGCAGGAAGAAATGGCCGGTCGGCTACTTTCAGTGCCGATCGGCTAACCATGGTTGGCCGATAGCTTCATAATTGGTCGATGGCACCTTCCCATTGGTCGATGACCTCTTAGCATGTCCATGAAGTGGTTCAAAAGTGTTCTGGAGAATTGTGCAGTTTTCAGAGGTACTGAGCAGTGCAAACAGAGGCAACATGAGGCATGGCAATGGATTACTGAGCAAAACCGACCGAGCATGCATTTGTCCCTCTTCCTGAGGCTGCTTTACTGTTTTCATAGCTTAATTAATTTACTTAATTAGTTAAGTGTTATGTAATAATTTATTAGCTTGTTAGGTTAATTAATTAGTTGATTTGTATTATTCTTTCGGTCCCTCCGTCGAGAGGGCCAATTTTGTAATAAGCGTGCGTGTGTGTGATGTATGTCTTCCAACCTCCATTTCTTTCTCCCTTTTACTTAACCGCTTACAATGGTTAGTTTTAGGGCACGTTCCATTTAGCATCCTTATGCTATGCATGTTTGCATCATTCATCTGTATTGCATGCACCGGGCTCAGCACATCATACTAACTGCATTGTATTTCAATTCCAAGTTGAATACATGTATTGAATTGTCGCATCTCATATGCTATCTTAGATTAGCCAAACCTATTCTAGTCACATTTTGCATGCGTTGCATTAGCCATTCTAACATGAACTAGGATCATGCATTGATTACTAACTAGTTTCTTGTTTTGGCTCGGAGTACACTGTGAGTGTTTATGCTTTAACATCTCGCATGTATGTAAGTGCTAACATGACAGCATGCTTGCCAAGAGGCTAATTGCTTATGTGATATAACTGCCTGAATGCCTGTGGGTGAAGGTTGGTTTGCTTGAATTGAAACAATTCATTAAAATCTGCTTTTTTAGCCTACTTGTGAGTAGCAAACTTCAAACCATTTCCGAGCAAACGGATATGTGATGCTTTGTTCCAAATTAGGCGCTCTAGTCTATACTTGTGTGTTGTGCGCATCACGTAGTAAGATTAGCTAATTAACCGGAATAAGAACGCATGTGTTTTCAAAAACAAGATATCATGCTTAGTACAGGCCGATCTTTGATTGGGCGAGTGGGGGTGCTCCTTGCATGACCTTCCCCAATCGTACCTAAGTTCCCGAGCCAAGGCAACTTTGGTGATGACAGGCACGTGGCCTTAGGCACGAGTCAGGGTTTCCTAAATTTCCCCAAAATAAAATATTTAGGTGGTGACTCTGTATCTGACAAAGCAGTACATGTTTGGCACTTCTTTACAAAAAACAGTATTCCAAAACGATTTGCCGGATTTGGACTCTTTGGTGATTTATAAATCTCACATTGCACATTGTGAGATCAGATTAAGAATCGTGACATTTGAGTCCAAACTGTAGCATTGAGGCCCCCAGGGCGCGTCTACATCGACCATCCTGTACCAATTCCTCCAGGTGATCCTTCAATGCATAACAACTCTTAGTTTCATGGCCATGATCCTTGTGATACTCGCACCACCTATCACGTCTTCGAGTGTCGGGAGGTCCCTCCATCTTTGACGGCCACTTGAAGAACGAAAGATGTTAGATTTTGGACATGACCGTGCTGATCGGTTCAGACAACTCAGTATATTTCTTGTCAGCGCACCGTGTGCACTTGCCGATTTGCAACTGTTCATTCGCTCGGTGGGAGCATTGGTCACTTGATCGGCGAGAATCTTATCTTCTATCTCGTTTTGCCCGATGCCGTGGTTCAGGGCTCTGTGGTGCTACAGAATTTAATGGCTGAGCAATTTCAGCAGGAGCCGTCTTGTTGGTCACATTTCCGGCTTTAACCCTCAAGGCATCATCTTCCACTTTACAGTATTCTTCAACTTTCTTCAGCAATAACCAAACTGTTTTGGGGGGGCCGTCTGGTCAAAGAGCTACAGAGGGCACTGTCGGGATGCTGCCCTATCTTGAAGGCGGTGATGGCCATGGAGTCATTGCAAGCATCGTCTACCAGATTGAAACATTCCTAATACCCCGCCGAATAGGCGCGAAGGGTTTCCCCCGGTTGAATCTACATTGCCCAGAGGGACCGCAACCTTTAATCTACTCATAGGGCTGCCGTGGCTGCACCAGGTAAAGGCGGTCTCTTCCACCCTGCACCAAATGTTGAAATACCTCCACGGGAGGGGGGTGGCCATAGTTTTTGGGAATTCATCAATACATCTGCCGCCAAAGGTTTCTACACTTGTTCTGGATATCGAGCATGGCGCGGAGGATGTGTTCCCGTCAGGATTTACCCTAGCTCCAGCACATCCCCGAGATGGGATTAGGGAAAAGTGGTCGGAAGGGCATTACAGCATCAACCGAAGTGCCGCACAACCCGTATACCTTTGGTTTAGGTTATCTGCCTACCAAAGATGATTGGGTGAGGAAAGGCAAAGAGATGGCCGGAAGAGCCAGAGCCAAGTAGGCCGGGAAGCATTCTGAGTTAATGCACCGACCTATCCAGGGTACCCTGAACAGACGCTTTGTCCAGGAGGGGGAGGACTTTCCATTCTGCGACTTCCCAAATCCATGGTTAAATGTAGAGAGACAGCGCTTGCCGGGGTTCGAGATTTTCTTTGACTGGCAGTTGTCCAGGGATGATGTCGCCGAAGAGCAGACAGACCCACCAGCTGAGGCTGAGCAGTGTAAGGAGGCGGTTTCTGAGAGTATAGAGATTGAAATGGGGGTAGCACTGGCTTGTCTGCTCTCAGATCCTCCGATCGTATATGAGTGATTGGAGGATAACTTCTCGGTGTCCATGATCGGGAATGAAGCGGCTATGAGCCCATCTTCAAACATTCTGGATGTGTCCATCGCACCCTCCCTCGTCTGGCAGTACGAGGAGGGGTTTTTATCGAGTAGCAACGGGTCAAGTAGTGAGCCAGAATCTGATTCCACCGAGTCTACGGAGTCGGAATCAGGTTCCAGCTCGTCTGAGTCTGAGTCCGGTATTCTTAGGGGTGACAACCCAGATGCCAGAGTCCTATCTAGGTCGTCTTTTTCTTTTTCTTTTTCATTTGAGTCTATTGTAACAGAGGAATCAGGCGATTTGGAAGTGCTTAAAGAGAATGGAATGGCTGTGGCTTTTGAGTACTTTTCTGTGCCCTTAATTTATTGCATTAATCAGGATCAAAATTTTGATGAAAACGACGAGGAAGAAATTCCTCTGGTTTTGAAATATTTGCTTAATCAAGAGCATGAGAGGTTTGTAAAACCGCTGGTTGATGAAATCACCCAAATTAATGTTGGTACTGAGAAGGACCCGCGGCTGGTCCAGATCGGGTCCACGTTGTCTTCAGAGGAGCGCGAGCGCTTAGTCGCTTTGTTAAAAGATTTCAAAGACGTTTTCACGTGGTCCTACGAAGACATGCCATGAATCGATCCTGAGATTGTACAGCATCGGATCCCTCTTGACACAGAGGCCCGACCTGTTAAGCAGAAGCTCCGAAGGATCCGCCCGGACTGGGCTCTGAAGATCAAAGAAGAGGTCACCAAGCAAATTGATGCAGGGTTCCTGCTGGTATCTGAATACCCAAATTGGTTGGCCAATATCATTCCAGTGCCAAAAAAGGATGGCAGAATTCGGGTATGTGTGGACTTCGGGTATTTGAACAAAGCCAGTCCGAAGGACAACTTTCCTCTACCGCACATCGACGAATTAGTGGACTTCACTGCTGGGCATGCCTTGCTCTCTTTCATGGATGGGTTTTCAAGCTACAATCAGATTTCGATGGCACCCGAAGACTGGGAGAAGACTGCTTTTACCACCCCGTGGGGGACCTATTGTTATAGGGTGATGCCGTTTGAGCTGAAGAACGCTGGAGCTACATATCAACGGGCTGCGACCACAATTTTGCATGATATGATCCATAAAGAGGTTGAGGTGTACGTGGACAACATGATTGTCAGGTCCAAGGAAAGAGAGGGCCACTACACCGCCTTGCAGAAATTCTTCCGAAGGATCAGAGAATATCGATTGCGGCTGAATCCTCAGCAATGTACATTTGGTGTTACAGCAGGGAAAATGCTGGGGTTCTTGATCACACAGAGAGGTATCGAGGTCGATCCTTCCAAAATCAAGGCCATCTTAGAAATGCCACCACCAAGGACTGAAAAGGAGGTGCGAGGCTTTCTGGGTAAAGTGCAATTCATAAGACAGTTTATTGCAAAATTAACCTTGACTTGTGAACCACTCTTTGGCCTCTTGAAGAAAGGAAAGAAGTTCCAATGGGACGGCCGATGCCAAGCAGCTTTCGAGCAGATCAAACAATATTTGTAGAACCCACCTGTGTTGTCATTGCTGGAGCAGGGGAAGCCGTTGATTCTGTACCTTTCAGTGACTGAAACTACAACGGGCTGCATGCTTGCACAGGAGTCTGAGGACAAAGTGGAGAGAGCTATCTACTGCCTGAGCAAGAAAATGTTGGATTATGAGACCCGCTACACTCCGCTAGAGAAGGCTTGTCTAGCCTTGGTATGGGCTACCAGGAAGCTGCGGCACTACCTGTTAGCTCACTCCGTAATATTGGTTTCGAGATTAGATCCCATCAAATATCTCTTCGAGAAACCGGCACTTGCGGGTAGGCTAGCTCGTTGGTTGCTCCTACTTTTTGAATTTGATCTAAAGTACATGACGCGCAAGTCAGTGAAAAGGAGAGCAGTAGCGGAGTTCCTAGCCAATCACCCAGTTGAAGGGGATGAAGCAGTCGAGTATCTGTTCCCAAACGAGGCCATTCTGCATGTCAAAGAAGAGGCTTGGACAATGTACTTTGACGGAGCGTCAAACCAATACGGGTATCGGATAGGGGTGTTATTGATAGCGCCCGACAATTCCCGCATACCCTTAGCATTCAAACTCCAGTTCAGAGTATCGAACAATGAAGCAGAGTACGAGGAATGTATTGCTGCACTAGCAATCACCCTAGAACTAGGGGCAAAATGGTTGGATGTCATCGGGGACTCGAATCCTATTGTATCTCAAGCTAAAGGAGATTGGAAAGTTAAAGAAGAAAAGATGAGAATCTATCACCAGACCTTGGATGTGCTAATTCCTCGGTTTGAGAAACTGAACTTCGCTTATCTGTTAAGAGAGAACAACAGGTTCGCTGATTCATTAGCAACTCTATCCTTTATGATAGACATTCCTTTCGAAGTTCGGATGCGTCCGATCATCATCGAACAGAAATTTGTGCTGGCCTACAAGCTTATTGCTGTCATCGATGAGGTACAAGATGTGAATCCCTGGTATTATGATGTCTGGAACTTCTTGGAAAAGGAAGCATATCCACCAGGGGTAAATGCCAAAGATAAGAGGTCAATTCGAAGAATGGCTGCTCAGTTCATCATCTGCGGGGGTAAACTATACGAGAGGGGTCATTTCGGGATGCATAAGCTGCGTGTTGATACTGAAGAATCTAAGCGCCTGATGGTGGCCATCCATGGAGGAGAGTGCAGAGTGCACATGAACGGGGTGATGTTAGCCCGGAAGATCCTTAGACAAGGTTATTACTGGTCCACCATGGAGGAGGATTGTATTGGCTTTGTCCAGCGATGCCATAAATGTCAGATCCATACAAATTGCATGAACATTCCGCCGTCAAAGCTATACAACATGACTTCGCCATGGCCATTTTCAGTCTGCGGGATTTATATAATTGGGGTTATCACTCCAAAGGGGTCCAATGGGCATGAGTACATTTTGGTAGCGATAGACTACTTTACGAAGTGGGTTGAGGCCCAATCTTATGTGGTGTTGAAGGCATCGCACGTTGCAAAGTTCATCAAGAACAACATCATTTGTCGCTATAAGGTCCCGAATGAGATTATTTCAGATAATAGCTCCCACTTCAAGAAGGAGGTGGTCGACTTGTTGGAGAAGTACAACGTGGCTTTTCATAAGTCATCTACATATCAGCCGCAGACCAATGGAGCAGTTGAGGCCGCCAACAAGAACATCAAGCATATTCTGCAGAAGATGGTGGAAACCTATCGGGACTGGCCAGATAAGCTGCCATTTTCTCTATGGGGCTACCGGGCTTCAATTCGAACTTCTACTGGGGCAACTTCGTATTCCTTGGTTTATGGGATGGAGGCTGTTCTGCCTATCGAAGTTGAGGTTCCATCGTTACGGGTATTGGTTGAGTGTCAGATAGTTGAGGTAGATTGGCAGCAAAGCAGGTTCGAAGAACTTATGCTCTTTGATAAAAGAATGCTAAAAGCACTGTATCACGTTCAGGGTTATCAACGGAGAATTGCCAAGGCTTTCAACAGGAAGGTTAAGTCCAGGAATTTGAAAGAAGGGGATCTTGTGCTCAAAGACAACCGAGCTCCCATTCACGACCCTAGGGGCAAGTTCAGACCCAATTGGACTGGCCCTTATATCATCAAGTCTATCTGGTTGGGCGGAGCTGTCATTCTGATGGACCTAGATGGCCTAGAGTTCTCCCAACTGATCAACATGGACAAGTTGAAGAAATACTTTCCCTGAGTGGCTCGCTAGGCTGAAAACCCGAAAGGGCGACCTAGGCAAAAGTTAGAGCATGAAAATTTTGAAATAATAAAAACTGAGCTCGCAAGGTTGAAAACCCAGAAATAGCAGTCTTGGCAAAAGTTAGAGCACAAAAGGAGAATGTTAATACACGAGTGAACCCGAGCCAAACTACGTAAGGCTTGATTCCCATCTTTAGGATACGTAGGCAACTTCATCCTGAAGTCCAGCCATAAACACTTCCAAATCAACTTTGTCCATGTGATCATGTTGGTCATCTTTGTCTATTCTGCATTCAAGAGGTCGGTTGTGATCTCTAGTGCAGTGCTATTCAGACTAGGGGCAACTTTGCAGTTGCTGGGATCCGGGGTTGTGCATCTCAGTGATAGCTCTCGAGTGTGTCCAGTTGTGATCCATATCGAAAATGGTTTTGAAAAGTTTAATAAAAGTTGACTTTGCTCAAATTAATCTTTTTACAACTTAGACCATTTTTGGACCAAACGGAAAATTTTCAGTACCCACAACCTTCAATTACATTGATTTCAGTACAGAGTTATCCTACTCTTGATACAAATTGAAGTTGCTTTTATTACATTCATAAAGAAAACTTGAAAGTACTGATTAAAGCAAATAAATTCGGGGCATAGTCAGGTGTTCCTGCATCCCCTCCCAGAGCTTGTGGAAGCCTCTGATGCCAAAGTAGGCCCAACCTATGCCTCTTCATCAAGCCAAGCTATGCACTCATCAGAGAGGGTGCAACTGAAAGTGGGAGCGAGGGCCAGAAGCTCTATTGTCCTCCATGCTGTGGCATACTGAGCTAGCTGTGCACCTCGAACTGAAAATACAACTGGGTACTCTATCCCCTATTTCGGGCAAGTCTGATCATGACCGAATTGGCACCGAAATCGGAATAAGAAGTAAAAGACATAGTGTGTCAGGCCGATCAACTGAATCCCAGGCTGGCGGTCATGTTGTAGCTCATTGCTGGTAAATTAAGCCAGGGGGCAGTGCCAAGCAATACTGGTAGCGGACAAACTGCACATCTAGTCGCACCACCATCCCTCATCAGGAGCATCGACTAAGCGTCGTTGGAAGAAACAACTGCGAAATGAATATGCTGGGCATGAGTCCACAACCTTCAATTTATCCATCAACCATATCTTGGGAGGGATGAAAAATAAGAGATTAAAGAATAGAGAGGTGTACGTTGAGAGAAAAAGTGAGAAAAGGGTTTTGAGAGAAAAACCGAGCCTGAGGGTCGAGTGATGTGAGAAATATATATGAGATAAGGTGGGAAACATTACCTGTAGCAGTAGTGGACTCCCCGCGAATCTAGTCGTCTCCCGATGATGAAAAGCGTCCAAACCCATCAATGTCTCAGCTAGTGTCATGGCGATGCAGCTCTTGCCCTCTTTTAAGCCCTCGGCGACTTCAATCAAACGAGTGCTAAACCCACCAGAGCCTGGGGGAAGCAAGAAATGAGACAACATGCACAAGCAAAGCGCATGTCGCCGATAACACTGCCAATGATGATCGCTGCGGTCACCGGCATCAGAAAACTGACGAATGAAGCTTGCAATGTCCAACTCTCTGTCATGAATCAATGACCGAGCGTCATGCAAAGTAAGCCCACGCATCCATCCTAAGGCTTGGACGTAGCCGAAGCGGAATTGAGGCAAGATTTCTCATTATGCTCGGATTCCATTAAAGCTTGGAAGTCCTCGAAAGTGGGACATATCTCTTGTCCGCCAAAGCTAAAGACCTGTGTTACCGGATTCCAAAACCTTACCGCAGCATGAAGGAACGGAAAACGTAGTGGGGTGCGACTCAACGTGAATAGTGCATTTATTTCGAAGCCCTGAAAATTCAGCTTTTCCGAGCCATCCAAGTTGGCAATCCAATTTGTGAGATTTTGGACAAGAAATGCTTCCATTTGGTGCATAAACTAAGCTGAAAATGAGAAACTACGAAACTGGGGCTTTTGTAGAAGATAAAGTGTTGAGTGAAAGACAAGTGGCAGCATTCTGGAGGTTCTTCCCATTTTTGGCCGATCGGCCAAAAAGAGTGCCGACCGACCATCCTTTTAGCCGATTCATTTCTTGTGGCTGATGGCCTCTCACTTTGGCCGATGGCCTTCCCTTTTGTTCTCTAGGCTGTCCATGTGTTGGAGATTTTGAGAACTTGTGACTTGTTCCACTTCAAATGCCTTTCGGTGATGATTTTGTGAAGTCACGCCTGTGTTACTTCAATTTGTTTATCGAGTTGTTGTACTTTTGTTTATCGAGTTGTATTTTGTGTTCTTTAGTCCTTGTCTTGCTTATAGAGTTGTATTTACGTTTGGTTAGCATGTCAAGTTTTTTTGTTTTGCTTATCGAGTTGTTTTATTGTCAGTCGGTTCACTACCTGATTAATGCAATTCGAGTGTTCAGTTTTCAGAACAAAATTCAATCTCATTTACATTGTTATGTAATGCGATGCAATGTGATGCGATGCTTAGAATGTAGAAATGTAACACTTTTTCAACAAAAAGAGTTGTTTCATTCCATCATATTTTCTTTTGCAAAAGTACATAGTTTTAAATAAAAATAAAATCTTCCTGACACAGTACAATGTGTAAAACTACTGCTAAAAAGAAAAGTAAAGCAAAAAAGAAGAGCAACATCTCAATCGGCGTCAGTCGCCTCAAGCGCAGGAGTCCGTCCTCATCCTCTTCCTGGATGAAGGTCCAGGATCGCCACCGTCAGCTCCGCTGTCTGAACCTGAACCAGAGCCATCCCCAGCCTCATCCTGAGACGACTCCACCTCCGCATCAGACTCATCATCATCTGGGGTAGGCGCCCGTGAGCTACTCCCAGAGTGAGTGCGCCGGGCTCTGCTGCGGCTGCATGCTGAGATCCCTCGTCCTGCTCTCCCTGCTCCTTGGGCAGGTACTGATGGTCCTGCTCAGGCACCCCTGCGATCGGTATCTGGAATGGGTCCTGAAAAGAACAAATTGGTAAATGCATTAATTACCCTATGCGAAGTCGAGTATGGTATCAAATACAGTGTATGAGTACCATATGAATGCTGTGAGCAGTCTATGATTACAGTGTATGAATGTTGTGAGCAGTGTATGATTACAGTGTACGAATGCCGTGAGCAGTGTATGAGTACCGTATGAATGATGTGAGCAGTATGTGAGTTACAGTGTATCAGTGCCGTGAGTGGTATGTGAGTGCAGTGTATCAAGTGTCGTTTTGATAATGTGATGTATCAGATCATGTATGGAACAAATTATGCAAAGTTTTGGGATTGAGGTTGAAGGAATTTATCGGGATACCATAAATGCTCAGTAGGTCTATGCTCCTCTGTAGCATCCCCATCACTGAGGCTGACAACTCCAGAGCCTGTCCAGTATACTCGATGGAAGCCTGCAAAAGTGTTGAAGTAATTAGTATTCTGCATGATATCAACTGAAATGAAATGGCTGCATAGAATGCCAAGTATAGTACATACCGGGGTCGAACCGCGAACTCCGACGAGCTCATGATCAGTCGGAGGAGGAGCGATGGGTATCTGATAAGTCTCTCTGCCCTGTCCTCGGCATGTCATGGTGGTGGGCAGCTCTGGCCACTCTGCTCTCCGTCCCCTCCGAGAACCACTCCTGTCACGGGCCTGAGTCGTCGTCGGTGCTCCCGCTCCTCCTACTAGGGCTGCAGGCCTCTTCCTCTCAACTCGGTGAGCACTGGCCAGAGGCCGCATCAGATATGTCTGTATGAAGACGGTGTAGTCTCCATCCTCTCAGAAAAAGTCGGCATCCCAACCGATCGTGTAATCGATCATCTCCTAAAGGGTGTACGTCGCTGTATGCCTCATGTGCGAAGAAGGTGGCATCGGGACTGTCTACTCAGGTAAGCCAAGGGTCTGCCGCAAGAAGCGCTCGCCCAAGTACCACGCCCGGCAGACCAGACCCTCCAATAAGACCCAGAACCGAGCAGTCTCCCAAGAACCCATATACTGGTCCTTCACTGCATCAGGCAGCGCTGCCTAGGGCTGCCAGGTGATCTGCAAATGACAGGATACACAGTTTGTTATCTTCTGTTGAAAGTACAATGTAGAGCAAAGCTTAAATAAACTGTAATGTTTGAAATACCTCTACTGCGGCTATGGTGTCCAAGTATCTGCGGAAGAACAGGAAAGACTCTCGCGGCCTCCGCTCGCACCTCACATCGTATTGATGAGAATATGGGACAACGAGGGGCATCTCCACCTCCGTCTCTGGAGCAAGCCTCGGGAAGTAGGCATACACCCACAACTACAGAATGAAACAAGGTAAGAATGAGTATGTTTTATCAGTAAAGCAGTATGCAGATAAAGCAGAAATCAGAGAATGGTGTGCAGTGAATTGTGCAGTGTATGCAGTCTACAGCCAGTGTAAAGTAGATTGCGTGTATACAGTGTGTGTCGTGTATAGACAATGTAAGGCAGAACTATAAAACAAAAAGGGAAGGTGTACCTCCCAGGCTCGCCAGTAGCCTCCTAGCAGATGTCCGCTGCGGCGGGATGAAGAGCTCATGTACCCGTAAAGCGTGGCCAGGCCTGTGCCACCCCAATCATAACGTCGGATCCTAGTCACATCCACCAATGCGCTCAGCAGGTAGAGGCCAACCGTGTTCGCCCGGTTGGCGAAAAGAGTGGTGCCCAGCAAGAACATAATGAACCCTCGGGCATACTGTTCAACCTCCTCGTGGGTCGTCACCGCCTGTACTTTGAAATGGTCCTTGAACCACGAGTATCTCACGAACCCTAGCCAGGAGAGAGGTGGACGAGCGCCAAGCAAGAACATTTGGGCAGCATCCCACTCGCCCATATCAGTGTTGAAAGGGATCGAATCACCCCCTACTCCAATGCCAGTGAGCATGGAGAAGTCGAAGGGAGTCATCGTCATCTCCCCGCCGCGGAAAGGTGGAAGGAATCGGTGGTGTCCCACCACCTCTCCACCAGTGCGCCTAGAAGGGGCCTACTCGTAGTAAGGCGCGAGAGTCCCACGCAGAAAATACCGAAGCCGGCCTCGTCGACGATCTGGCGAACCTCGTCAGGCAACTCCATGTACCAACCCCGGGCAATGGTGTTCCCATACCCCCGGAAGGCATGGGAATCTCCCTGTGTTCAAGACAAACGGATGCGAAGCAGTATCAGAAATACAGTGTTTGAATGCCTTTAGAATTGATAAACATGCAGTGTGTGTGCATATGTTCGAGTTGACACAGATATCGTGCATGATTGTGTTCAAAGTAAACTAAGCATGTGATGTACAAGTGTGTTTGTGATGATCAGATAAAGAACAGTATCGGCTATCAAAGACATACGATCTACATTACAGAAAGTAAAGAGAGGAAGAGTGTACCTCAGCGGGGCCAAAGGATAGGTGTGACTCTGGCTCGCGCAGCAGGATATCCTCTGGAGCGCCTCGCGCGAAGCTCCTGAACTGGCAGATACTGTTGGGAGGCAATACATGCATCGCGGGCCGGTATGTCGCCGGGTTGAACGGTCGAACGCTGAGCGGCAAGAGCTCGACCTCGGGATCCGTATCCATCTCTGGGGGAGTCCCACCCCATGGAATATCGTCTGCCATCTCGAGAAGAGTGCAAAAATGGTTGAGGGTATGGAAAGTGGGCAAGAATGCAAAAAGTCAACCGAAAGTCAACCCCGAGGGGTGAAAAAATGAAAGAAAAGGGCGAAGTGCGGAAGAAGGCACGGAAACCAAGGCTAACTCGGGGGAAACAAACCCCAAGTGGTGGAAATTGAGAATGTGGCACCGAAATCACATTTCGTTCGGTTCAAAGTGTTTGGAACGAAGAGGGTTTCACGAATCGAAAGTTGCGGGAGGGTTGAAAATGGGAGAAAAACACTGATCAAATAGAGGAAAATGACCTAGAGAGAGAGGGAAATGTTTTTCGGCTAAGGAGAAGTGAGGATATAGGGTTTGGAACCCTATATTTAAAGACCCGAAGCAAACGGACAAAATTGCCCCGAATTTGCCACTTTTGGCCGATCGGCCAATTTGTTAGCCAATCGGCTAAATTGTTGGCCGATAATCTCTTTTTGTGGCCGATGGATGGTCGATGGCTCCCTCTTGTGGTCGATTCACCTCCAATGCCCTTGTTTGGGTCAGTTCTATTGATTGGTAGCCTCATCTCTCAAGAAAGTACAAGAAAATACACTTTTGAAGCTTAAGCAGTCTTCGTGATGACCTCAAACCGTGTCTTCCGTGTGCGGCGCTCGATACGCACGAGGTGTATTCTTTTTTGTATCCTTTTGTATCTTGCAAGATTCAAGAATTGTTCAAGAATTGCTTTGAATATGTTGCATTACATTGAGCATGCCTCATCTTGTTTTGAAGTTGCATCTCAACATCGCGAATAACATGCCTTTACCATGCTTACATTGAACATGTGCCTCTCTTTGTTTGGCTTGCGTTGTCGCACATGCTTTTCTCACATTGTTATGCACATTGCTTGCGTTGTCACGCATGCTTTACTTACATGTGTTTATGCACTTGGCTTGCGTTGTCGTGCATGCCTTTCTCGCATTGTTATGCACATAGCTTGCATTCTCGCGCATGCTTTACTTACATGTGTTTATGCACTTGGCTTGCGTTGTCGCGCATGCCTTTCTCGCATTGTTATGCACTTGGCTTGCATTGTCGTGCATGCCTTTCTCGCATTGTTATGCACATTGCTTGCGTTGTCACGCATGCTTTACTTACATGTGTTTATGCACTTGGCTTGTGTTGTCGCGCATGCCTTTCTTGCATTGTTATGCACATTGCTTGCATTGTCGCGTATGCTCTACTTGCATTGTTATGCACCCCTTGCTTACGTTGTCGCGCATGTTTTACTTGCATTGTTATGCTCGTTCTAGTTGCATTGTCATGCATCTTTTCACTTGCATTGTTATGCACCTTCTCACTTGCATTGTATATGCATGCGTTTATCTCATATTGAAATGATATCTTGATCTAACGATTGAACATGTGTTTCTACTATATTTTACCTGTTGAATTTCCTTCTTTTGCAGGCACGATATTGTATGTACAGTTCATTCAAGAGAAGTTCCAGTTCAGTTTGACTGCTACCCTTCTCCCCTCACATTTGGCATGCATTTGGACGTATCTCTCTCCTCTCGCGTTTGGCACGCGTTTGGATGACTGCGCTTTCTTGCATAGTCTTTTCTTCTCCTGCGTGTGATACATTGAGAGATGTTGTGTTTGAGACTCCGGGTATCCTTAGTAGTCGCTTTTAGCCTTCTCCACATGGGACGCAGTGAGAATTACATAATTTTCTTACATCCTTTCTATTGGAATGTGTAGGAGCACTCTTTCTTATTCGCTTGCTTAAAATGTTGTATTTGTTTTGCATAAATGCTTCATTACAGCTCTCTTTGCATGATCATAAGTTATGTTCGGCATCATGCATGTCATTTGCATCTTGCCCTTGCCTGCGGGCGCATCTCTTTGTTATCTTGTATGCTTGTCTAAGTCTTCGGCCTTATCAAAAATGGGTCATCTCTGGGCTTTGACATTCACTCCCGTCATCTTATGACTTTCGAGTTCTGTCAAAGAGGGGCAACTGTAGACACCCCATTTTTTACCGTCCTCAGGACTTGGATGTCATCGTTCGAACACTCGATGATCATCCATGCTCGTGTTCGTTTTGAGTTCCCGAAGGTCTCGGCCACGCGCCTTGCCTTAGGATCTCTCAACGTGTCTGTTTTGTGCTTGGTTGTGGACCAAGGACCTGTGGCTTTGTTTCTGAGGGAATAGGGTGGCTTGTTGGCCATCCCTACAACCCATCGGCCAAGCCTTGTGCTTGTCAGCCTTGTTTTCTTGCCATCGGCCATAAATGGTGGCCGATCGGCACTCTTTTTGGTCGATCGGCCATATTTTCTGGCTAAGGCCTTTCCATCTGCTTTTGCAGATATTTTTGTGCCAGCTGTCAGGTGAGCACAGTTTTCATCCTCCATACAGTATGGAGGGATTGATTCAAGACTCAAGCTTGTTCAACAAGCTTGAGAATTGAATTTCTATAAGAAGGGTGACCCCTCTCCCTTTCTAGAGGTTCTGAAAAATTGATATAGAAGTTATATATCTCTCTATCTCTCTCTATATTTCCTTTTTCTCTATATATTTGCACTTGTTTGTGATCAAAAGTGTAATTTCTTCGCACTTTTGCACTAAAGCACCTACTAGAACACCATACTCTTGTTGCTGAGGCATTTGAGGTTTTTGTTTGAACTCAAAGTTTGGTTTTTGGCTCAGAAAGTTGCTAAAGTTACCTCTTTGAAGGTGTTCTACAAGGGTGAGTCTCTAAGCTTCTTTTAAGCTTTGTGTTCATTGCTTACTTAGCCTTATTTGCATGCTTATTTTGGATTAACTCTTAACTGTAAAAAGCTTCATTTTCGTGTGTTTGAAATGATTGTTTAAGGTCTTGTAGGTGTTGGGGGTGGTCTATCCCCTCTAAGGCTTTGTTTGGCCTTGTTTTGAGCTACCCCTTTAGGCTCTTGTTTTTATCTTTGCATGACCTTTCTACCACTGAATTCTAGAGGAATTTTAGTGGTGGAAAGTGTATTTTGAGGTCTTGAATAGGAGAGGGTCACCCCCCTCTCCTTGTGTCTTGTATGCTTATATAGATAGCTCATCAAAGTAGCATATTTGTCTAGCATGTTTTGATTCCATTTCAGCATGTTTTTGGTGTTATTTTAGCATGCCTCAACTCTGTCTTAGGTTGGTTTGATAGCATCTTGCATGCTTCACATACTTGTAGTGCAATCTTGCATGCTAGAATAACATGCATCATGTCTTTGGACTATCATGCTTGCATGTTTTGGCTCAACTCCAAGAAGCTTTTAGCCTTGTTTTACCATGCTTAAGCTCTGAATTGTGTTGTTTTGGTCATACATGCCATGCTTTGTATAGCCATAATGCATTCTAGCTTGTTAGCTTTGAGTTTCCAAGCCACTAGCATGCATTGCTTGGGCTACTTTCATGATTCTGCATCATGTGAAATGTGATTTCAGCACATGTAGTGTGGTCATACACTTGTATTTGTCACTCTTTCAATGCTTTGAAGGATTGGTGTTTCATGCCTTAAGAATGGGTTATTGTGCATGCCACCATGCTTAGGCCTTTGAGCTATCATTTCAGTGCATTTTTGGTCTTGTTTTGCCATAATATAGCTCTGATTTTTGTTGGCGAAGCCATTCCATGCTTGGTTTTGACAGGTGCAGTGTAGTCCTCCCTATTTGCCTTGCATTCATCATGCCTTATGCCCTTGATGCTAGCTTGTTTTGGCTTCCTTCCATGCATGTTTTAGATTCATTTTGACATGTTCTAGGACTGTTTTGGGTTGTATTTGTCACATGCTTCATGTATTGCATAGCTATAGTGCAATTGGCCTTGCCAGCCTTGTGTTTTGATGCCTCTTGCATGCTATCTTTGAGCTATTTGAATGATATGGCATCATTTCTTACTTGATTTCAGAGCATGCAACATTGTCATATTCTCATGCATATCACTCTTTAATTATGTTTCAAGTGTATTTTGCGTTGTTGCCTTGTTTGTGGCCTAGCATGCATGCTATCTTGCCTAGGTCCTCGAGCTCCCATCGCAGCATGTTTTGGTCTTTGTTTTGACCTACTTGAGCTTTGTTTGTGGCTGGTTCATGCATTTGTGCCATGTATTGCGTGCCCCCTTTGTAGTCCTCTTTGCTAGCTTTATGCCTTAAGGACCCTAACATGCCATGCTTATGTTGATTGAATGATTTAGCATCATTTCTTACTTGATTTCAGTGCATTTGGTGTTGTTACACCTCCATGCTTGTCACTCTTTGAGCACTCTTGAGAGTTATGCTCTTATGCCTAGTCAATGAGTCATTACATTGAGCATGCTTGTCTTGATCTTCATGCCTTAGTTTCATCATTATGGCCACTGTTTTGGACCCTCTTAGGTCTGTCCATATGCGGTTTAAGTCCACAAAGTGTTGCATTATATGGCCCTTGCCATCGCATTGTTGTTCGTACATAATAGCATGTTGTTGCATGCTTGTTAGATAGCATGTTGTCGCATGCTTGTTCCATTGTGTTGTTGTTGCATGCTTGTCGCATTGCATGATTCTCACATGTTGTTTGCATGGTTGTTGGCATACTTATGTTACATTAACTTAGCTTGCATGCTTAGGTTGCATTGCATTGAGTTGGCATGCCATTGGCTTTGATGAGTCAATCATTGTTGCATCACATTGTTCACATGCCATTAGCTTTGTTAAGTTGTGCATGCATTGCATTGTGTTTGATTTGGGTGTTAAGCCAAACACGAGGAACGAGGGATGTTTCATACTTGAAGTGATGAAACGTGCCTCAATTCTCGGTCGCCGACACTCTTGATCAAACATGATAGAGTTTAAGGCATTTATGTATTTTGTGCATTTCATCCACATTGAATTGTGCAACTCGGCCTCTTTGTCCATTATGCATCGAAATGCGTGATTGTGGCTCAAGGACCGAGCACTATACTCCTTTGAGCCTTAGACATGATAAGGGGTGTAGTTGTACACACATTTTCTTGCAAATACATTGCCATGCCTCTATTTGTGCTCTGTTGCAGCAAAAAGGAGAGTTTGCAAGAAGACATGGCTGATCGGCTATCCAGTGTGCCGATCGACTATCAGTATTTGGCCGATAGCCTCAAAATTGGTCAATGACCTTTATCCTTTGGCCGATGGCCATACCTCTTGGCCGATGACCTCTCAGCATGTCCATGAGGTGGATCAGAAGTGTTTTGGAGATTGGCACAATTTTCAGAAGTCTAAAACAGTGCAAATAGAGGCAACATGAGGCATGGCAACGGATTTCCGAGCGAGGCGATCGAGCATACATCTTCGAACTCTTTGAACTGAGTTGAGGCTTTGTAATTTGTAATTAGCTTTACTTGTTAGTTAGCTTTTGAATTTGTAATTAAACTAGCTAATTTGTTAATTAGTTAATGTGTTGTAATAATTAGCTTAGTGTTAGCTAGTTATTCAATTTGATTATGTAATAATTAGTCTAATTATCTTAGATTAGCTAGTTAGCTTCTTATTCGGACCCTCCGTCGAGAGGCCGAATGTTGTAATAAGGGTGCGTGTGTGTGATGCATGTCTTCCAACCCCACGTCTTTCTCCCTTTTACTTATCAGCTTTTGATGGTTAGTTTTAGGGCATGTTTCAATTTGCATCCTTACGCTTTGCATGCGTGCATCATTCAGCTGTCTTGCATGGACCGGGCTCGGCGCATCATACAAACCGCATTGTATTTCAATACATTTACTTGAATACGTGTTCAACAGCATGTTATTGCATTTCACATGGCATCTTAGAATAGCCGAGCCTATTTCTAGTTGCATTTTGCATGTGTTGCATTAGCCATCTTAACATGAACTAGGATCATGCATGATTTCTAACTAGTTCTCTGTTTTGGCTCAGAGTACTAGGTAAGCTTTTATGCTTTAGCATCTTGCATGAGTGTGAGTGTTGACACGATAGCATGCTTGTCATGAGGCTAACTGCTTAAGTGATTAATTGCATGAATGCCTGTGGATGAAGGTTGGATTGCTTGAATTGGAACAAATCATCGAAATGCGAGTTTTAAGCCCACTTGAGGTGGTAAAATCATGTTTTCTAAGCCCACTCGAGGGTGGCAAATCCACATCTTAGCTTACTTGCGAGTAGCACCTTCAAACCATTTTCAAACAAACAAACATGAGATGTTTTGTTCCAACTTAGGCGGTTTAGTCTATACTTGTATGCTGTGTACATCACGTAGTAATGATAGATTAACAAACCGAAATAAGAACACATGCGCTTTCAAAAACAAAATATCATGTTAGTAAAGGCCAATCTTTGATCGGGCGAGCGGGGGTGCTCATTGCATGACCTTCCCCTCTCGTACCCAAGTTCCCGAGCCGAGGCAACTTTGGTGATGACGGACACGTGGCCTTACGCACGAGTCAGGGTTTCCTAAATTTTCCAATATAAAACATTTAAGTGGCGACTCTGTATCTGGCAAAGCAGTCCATGTTTGACACTTCTTTTATAAAATTCAGTTTTCCAAAACGATTTGCCGGATTTGGACTCTTTGGTGATTTATCGGTCTTGCAGTGCACTTTGCGAGATTAGATTCAGAACCGTGACATTGAGTCCGAACTGTAGAAGCTTAAGAACAAAGCGATTTCGAGCCTTTGCGAGCGGAGCCGTGACGTTCGGGCACGTCTACAGGTACATATTCAAAGAACTTTTTTCTTTTTTTATTTGGAGGAGACACACTAATCAAGTACATTGTGATCATAAGATTCTATTGCAAGTTGGTAGAGTGATTATCCAAAGTATATGCATTGCTCATTTTACACTGTAAGTATAATATTGTTACTTTTAATTTTAATTTTCTTTATTACGAAGTTCAATTATGTAATCAATTTTTTTTTTTTTGAAAAAAAAAAAAACACATTATAAAAAGTAATTAGTATTCGTAAAATTTGTTTTGATTTATTTGTTTGTTGTCTTAATAGTGTTCAGGTTCTTTGGAAAAAAAGAAAAAAGAAAAAGAAAAAGAAAAAAAAGAAATAGCATAAAAAATAATCGGTGTTCATAAAATTTTTTAATTTTTTTTTAACTGTAAGTGTATATCAAATATCTTTATCTCTAAGTGTTTTGTGTTATACGGTTCGTTATAATTTTTATTCTCCTCACCAAACTTTTCTTTGTTTTTGTGTATAAATTCAATTTTTTAAAAAGTTGGTTTATTTGTTTGTTTAATTTTGTGTGTGTGTGTGTATTTTTTTTAAATGAAAAAAATATCAGTGTTCTTAATTGGTTTGTTTGGTTAATTAATTTTGTATGGGTGTGTATAATTTTATTTTTATTTTTGGAATGTTTTCAATAAAACTCTTTGACTATGAGTGTGCAAAGTGTCATGGGTTTATACTTTTCTATTGTGTGTGTTTCTATATTTTTACAACTTCTTTTTCCTTAAATTGCAAAGCATAAAATGTGTGCAATTATTAGACTTGACTTAAATAGATTGGGATTTTTTAAATTTCACTTTTTTAAGCTTTTGTTTGTTTTTGAAAAAATTTTGGTTTGTTTGTTTACTTTGGTGTGTGTGTTTCAAATTCAATGTTTTATGTGTTTTGCATTTGTATTTAAAAAAAAAAAAAATATTTGCGTGCTTTTGTATTTTTATATTCAATTTTTTCTTTCTAAATTGTGAAATAGAAAATGTGTGCAATTTTTTAGACTTAGACCTAGACTTAGACTTAAAAAGTTTGGATTTTTTGCTGTTTAACTTTTTTAAGCTTTTGTTTGTTTTTGTCTATAAATTCAATTTTTAAAATTTTGGTTGGTTGGTTTGTTTACTTAATTTGTGTGTGTGTGTGTGTGTGTGTTTTTTTTTTTTTTAAAAAAAAAAAAAATCAATGTTCTTATTTTTGTGTTTATGTGTTTATAATTTATGTTTTCAAAAAAATGGTTGGTTTGGCTGATTAATATTGTGTGTGTTAAAAATAAATAAATTATATTTTCAATAAAATTGGTTTGTTTGTTTGCTTGATTTCATGTTCTCGAATTTTTTTTTAAAATTTCAAAGCAAAAAAATGTTGTACTTTCGTATTTGTGCAGACTTCTTTGAACAGTTTCACACTGTCACAACTGTTCGCAATTTTGTAGACTTCAGTTTTTAAAAAGTTGGTTTGTTTGTTTGTTTAATTTTGTGCGTATTTTTTTTTTCTTTAAAAAAAAAATTAGTGTTCTTAATTGGTTTGTTTGGTTGATTAATTTTGTATGGGTGTGTTTAATTTTTTATTTTTTATTTTTCAATAAAATTCCTTTGACTATGAGTGTGCAAAGTATCACGGGCTTACACTTTCTGTTTTGTGTGTTTGTATATTTTTATATATTCAATGTTTGTTTTATTTTTTTTATTTTTTTAAATTGTGAGGCTTTTTTTTTTTTTTTTTTTGATCAACAAAAAAAAATTTCATTAATTAATATGAAATTACAGGTACAAGAAGATGAACTACACTGAAAGAGATTCGGAAAGTATAAAGTACCCCTACTACTGCTATTCGCAACCATACAACCAACCCCTTGGCCTCACGAATTTTTTTTTTTTTTAAACAAAAAAGTTAAGAAGGACTTAACAGAAAATAAAATACATGATTCCCCACAAAATCAACCTACCAAAACACCCAAACTGCTAAAATTATCATTTCTAACACCCAAGCTGGTATCCCAATTATTTTATACACTTACTCCACTCCCAAAGCCCACGCCTATTCTGCTGCACACACGCCAGCACACACCCACACCTAGGATGCTGCACTCCTAAGGCCAACCACCCGCCTGAACACAACGTATTCACCACGCCAAGACCCACACCTAAGCTGCTGCACTCCCAAGGCTACACAACGCCTATGCTGCTGCACTCTCGAGGCCACACCACCGGAAAAGACCATAGCCACCAGCTCCATGGGCCAACACCGAAATCAACCATCAACCAAACCACCTACCTGAACACACCTATGCTGCTAAACCGACCGAGTAAACTCCATAGCCAACACTGGAAAAACTCTGATGCCTATGCTGTTGCAACACCCCTGCTGAAGACTTGCTATCTCTTCCAAAGACTTGCTATCTCTTCCGCTGCAACTTGACATTGTAGCTCCAGCACCAAAAACTCCAACACTTGCTATCTCTTCCGCTGCAACTCCATATCCAACACTGATAACTCACACCCAGTGCAGCTCCACACACCAACCAAAACACCGACCAACCGCTGGGACACCTCCATACATTTAGAAGAAGATCACCCCTCAAACTCTCACCCGAAGAGGAGCGCTCGAATGAAAACCAGACAAATTTGGATCGACTTCGACACCCATGTTTCCGCCCAAACAAAGCATCGATACTTCTCCACCAACCTGAACTGGAGTTCACCCCTCAAGCTCCTACTTGCAAAAGAGCGCACGAATGAAGATCCTGGACATTCCTTGATGAATCAGCTATAGCGGCCCCAAGTCACCCAAACAAACCAACCGCAGCAACACAAAACACACCTAGGTGGGAGAAATGGGGGAATCAAGTTTATTGGAGGAAAAAACTAACAAAACGAACACCGGAAAGAGCTAGACCAGCCGACCGCCATAGCCGACCGGCCGGCCCAAAAAGAGGCCTGGGGAGGAGGTATAGTCTATAGCGTAACAGGAAATTAATGCTACACAAGTGGACTTCACAAATTGTGAAGCACAAAATGTGTGCAATTGTTTATACTTAGACTTGACTTATATAGATTGGGGTTTTTCCTGTTTTACTTTTTAAAACTTTTGTTTGTTTTTGAAAAAAAATTGGTTTGTTTGTTCACTTCAGTGTGTGTGTTCCAAATTTAGTGTTTTATGTGTTTTAGATTTGTATTTTTCTTTTAAATTTTATGTGCTTATGCATTTTTATATTCATTTTTTTTTTTTAAAATTGCGAAACAGAAAACGTGTGCAATTTTTTAGACTTAGACTTAGACTTAAAAAGTTTGGAATTTTTCCCAGTTAAACTTTTTTCAGCTTTTGTTTGTTTTTGTGTATAAATTTAGTTTTTAAAATTTGGGTTGATTGTTTTTAAAATTAGTCCTTATTTTTTGCTTCTCTTTTGACTGTAAGTATTTTTAGTTATTATTTTTTATATTTAATTAAATGTTTGAAAAACTTATATTTAGTTTGTTTTTAAATTTTATTTCAAGTTGCACATGCTTTGGCTCATCATTACCTCACTTGCAATTTTATTTAATTCTCCACAAAATGAGATTAATACTTAAAATAATAAGCATTATAACAACATAAAATATTAATTTAATCAATGTACATTGTTAGGAAACTAATTTTTACATGTATTAAATATATATTTGCAGGATTCGCAGGTCTCTTGTTACCAAATAGAGATTTTATATGAATTTTTGTTGTACAATTTTTTAGTTAAAATTATTAAATATTGTATTTTTTTTTTTTTTTAAGATTTGTACAGATTTTAATGTACATATATTTAATTTATCAAATAAATTAATATTAAATGTTATACATATGATTTATATGTGCTGTAACACCCCCAAAATAATACAATAAAGATAACTCATATGTGGAATAAATATGAGAAACAACATACTTTCATATATCATAGTTTCTTGTTTAACAACCAGTTAAATGTCATGTAGGCTTACATCTTTCCAAGCCATTGCTTGGTTACACAAATTGAGTATCGCTCATTACATCTTAAGCCCTTGGCTTTACAAATAACAAACATACACACATAAGGCATAAATAAGAAGTTCTTGCTTCCCGAAAATCCATCCATGTTATTGCCTTGGAGGTATCATCTCACCTGCACTTGAAAATGATATTCTCGTATAGGGTGAGCTAACAGCCCAGTAGAGATAATCTTACACAATTTATGAGATTTAGCAAAGGTATAAATACCACATACATATACAATACCGATACAGAAGTATTCACAAAGGCCTGCATATTCATATGTCACTAAGACCAACCTCCTTCCATTTTACTTCAATTCATTTCCAGTTCATATATATGCTACTCAATTCATAAGTTAAATTCATTATCTTTCAACAACCAAAATAAGACTACAACTAAATGGTTTTTCCATATATGCAAAACACACATAAACAATTCAAACTTGCCCTTTTACGGATATTTCATCCGCGGGAATCAGCACCCATGTATGTTTTCTCAAATATGCCATTTTACGAATATTTCGTCTAAAGGACTTGGCACCATTTTTCATATAAAATTTTGGGTCTGTCACCTACGACACTCCGGCCAACTTGCTTTAAATGGAGTCCATCCCCTTTCTCCTCCCAAACAAATATACATATGCAATGTATTTATAAACATAATCATATATGTAGTACATCCCCTTTCTCTTCCCAATAAACATACATATACAATGTATTTATAACATGGTCATATTCAATAACACCAACAATGGATTAGCATTAAATCGCCTAATCTTCATGCAATTTCTACAACAATCATAGTTATCCTCTACCGATAGCCCAATACAACTATTTCTAAAGAGATGTTCAATCTCAAATAAATATTTTATTCAAAACTTACAAAGGTGAGATAATACATATCCAATATCACCATTTATAATCACAACCTTCAAATTTCATATTTTCAATGCCAATTCCCAATTATCTATACAAAATAATAATTAAACCAAAATTAGGCCAAAATCTCCCTCTTTCCAAATATCAACCCAAACACCAAAATCAACTATTTTGGCATAACATGATCTTATATTCAAGCCTCATACTCATTTACCTCATATTCATCAAATACCCCTCTTTCCATTCATACCCAAATCCTAAATTTGTCCAAACCACAACCATATCTCATCATCTATACACAATAGCAAATAACTAAGCTAAAAAAAATATTAGAGTGTAGAAATTCCCTACCTCAAGTGTAGAAGACGAACAAGCAATGTCGAAACTCCAAAGATGACGACACCAACTCTTACTTGGATCAACACAAAGTTCTTGAAGCCCTCTACCTTATTCTCAAAGACACTAGGGTCAAGAACACAATGGATTTCGATGAAAACTTAGAGAGAAGGTGGTTTCTAGAGACAGAAGCTGCATATTTAGGGTTTGTGAGTGGAAAGAAGATCAAAAATCAAGCCAAAACGGTGCTGTTGTGAACTGATGTAAAACAGGCTCACTCGAGCGAAGGAGTTCTCGCTCGAGCGACCAGACACAAAAAGGTCGCCTCGCTCAAGCGCAAGAAGCATCGCTCGAGCGTAGAATGCAAAGCTTCAAGTCTGCCAACCAACGCAGACGCACGCTCGAGCACATGAGGCCTCGCTCGAGCGAAGAAACATTTTCACAGGGCTCGCTCGAGCGCAAGCAGCCTCGCTCGAGCAAAGAGGCTAAAATCTGTGCAACAACCATTTGTACCAAAAGACAACCAACCTGTTCCAAACTCGCCCAACAAGACCCAAAACTCAAATTCAAAGAATTAAAGGGAGGAAACAAGACATAGGCAACAATGTACAACCACAGAACTCGAGTTCGGAACACATTAAAGATCAGGGTAAAACCAAGGTCGCTATGTGTGCATTATTAAAAAAAATGTGAATTTCATATTATAACTCCAAATAAGTTGCACACGCATCGCGTGTGCCCAACCGCTAGTAATTTTAAAACTAAACAGAATTTTTTGTTTTACAGTTCGAAGACAACTGAGAGAGAGAGAGGGAGAGAGGGGATGTAGACGTAGTTTGGAGACAACGAGAGAGAGAGAGACGCACAACCACCATCACCGGCGAGTTCTCCGCTGTCCTCTGTGAAGAGAGACAGACGAAACAAGTGCAAAATGAAAGGAGAGAAGAAGAAATCTTTTGAGAGGAACGATGGTCCTCGGCCATTGTTGTCCGCCGGAGCTCTCTCATGCCATAGATTAAACCAGGTTCGTCCTCCAAACTCGTTATTGAAAGAATGTGTGATGACCGGGTCTCGTTTCCCTTTCTTCTACTTCTTTTTCCATCTGTTCCCTTCTCGTCCTTATTAAGTTCAAGATGTTCGAAGTATGTTCCCGAACTAAGCTCTTGTTCTTGTTTCATTCGGTATTGAGGTTTCTTCGTTTTCGGGGAGCGTAGGGTCAGGTCTGAGGTGGTCGAGAGCGAAGCAAAATTTTTCTGGGCCAGGGCCACACGTGCGGGGCCCAAGGCTGCACGTGCGGGATGGGTGCCGTAAGTGCGGGGACCGTACGTGCTGGAGTGGGCGATTTAGGTGAGTTACACACTGCCTAAAAGGCACGTGTGGGAGGAGGTGCAGGAGGATCTCCGTACGTGCGGGGATGAAGGCCGCACATGCGGGAAGGGGCGCTCCACACATGCGAGGATGGGTGCCGCACGTGCAGCACTCTGGCAGTCCAAAATCTCAGTTTTTTTTATCATTTTGGGCCCGAAAATCTCTCATTTTCTAACCCTTCTCTCTCTCCCTCTGAAAGCCATTTTCTCTCATCCTCTCTAAAAACCCTAACCAAAGCACCAAGAACATTTGATTCTTGCTCCATGGGGTTTGATTATCATCATCATCTTTCTGAAGCTTGAAGATTTAGAGCTAGGGCTTTCTTGGTGTATGAGAAAGTGGAAAGTTTCCTTGTTGGGGCTAGGGTTTCATCTTGCATTCTTTATCAAGCTTGAGGTAGGGACATTCTTGAGTTATATATGCAAGTTTTGCTATATTGTTAATGATTTAAAGGGTTTTTATGAAGTTTTGTGTTGATTTTACATTTTGATGAAAAGAGTAGAGAGTTTTAAATGTGGGTTTCCAAAACCCAATCCTTTTTACTCCTTGAGGATTATTCATCCATAAACCTAAGAAAATCTGATTTTACATGGGTCCTACTAAAGAAATGTGGAGTGTTTTGCCTTGATGAAAAACCCTAGAAATTGGGGATTTTTAGACAATATGAGAAGAACCATGAAATTCTTTCTTTCCTTCTTGTGTTTAAGTGAATTAATGAGTGTGGGTTTCACAATGTGATATAAAGAAATGGTATTTTTCTTGATGATAGAAAATGGAGGACTCCTTAAGGACTATTGTTAAATGTATGGATGTAATTAGTTGTAAGATGATGATTGTTGTGCACCATGGAAATATGAAAGTTATAAACATTGGAATTAATGTTGGATAACCTACATGAAGTCTTGATGGAACTATATTGCTAAGAATTATGGAAAGTGTAATTGTGGCTAAGTGTAGATAACATATGGTTATCTTGGGAAGAGTATCGAAAAGAGGTAATGGACCAAATGATTGTTGACATTATTGTTGAGGCCTTGAAATTTGAGAAATGTTTTGAGATATGAGAATTCATTGCATGGCATACTTACTTTTGTTAGTATTATTTTTGCATTCTAAAATTTCTATTGAAGATAATGGTTTTGCGAAAGAACATGTTTTTTTTGTAATGAGAATTATGGTAATGCGAAAGGGGTAAATACGTGGTAAGTCCGGATAGGGGTGTAGTTGAATTTGATAAGTTGGCCTTAGTGTCCTTGGTGAAGACTAGAAAATCGCGCGGATAGGTGTCGAGCCTTCTGGTTAATACCGGTAAAAATGACAGTTTGGTAGCACTTGTAGGGTCTACTTGCTGACACCAGCCTAGGGATTACCAGTGTCGTATTTACCACCCCTATCGATGTAAATATTGGAAGTTTGAAATTTACCGGATTATAAGATATTGTTAAGAACATGGTGATTTTGAAATAATGCATTGAAATGAAAATTTTCCATATTTATTGGCATGTGCATGACATTATATTTACGTATTAAATGTTGAGGGAGATTACATAACTGTATATACTTTGTGAGAATTCTCTACTGGGCTTTATGCTCACCTTTATTGTAGACACCCCATTTTTTACCGTCCTCAAGACTTAGATATGCTTGCAGGTATATCCCGGGACAAGTTCGATTGCTCGTCGAGTACTCGAATTTCGCGGCGGAACGTCACAAGTTTGAGCTTTCCAAACCCTGTATCCTTTCTGCCCCATTTTTGGAACATGTGTTGGTCCTTTCAGCATGCTCCTCATGGTGCACTACTGGCCACTTTTTGGCACTGCCGACCATGCATTTATCCCTGCCTACCATTGATGAAGCCTGCTGGCCATTAATGAGTCACTGCCGGCCACCACTGATGGCCAGCAGAACACCTTGTCTCAGCCGATTTCACGCCAGATCTTTTGAGCCAGCTGGTTTTCACTAAGCCCTCCTCCATACACATGGAGGGATGAACCCTATTTCAAGCTTGTTTAACAAGCTTTGCATTGCATGCCTCTATATAAGGGGGGGCTCCTCCCCCTTTACAAAGGTTCAACAACTTTAGAGACAAGATATCTCTCTCTATATATTTCTCACTCTCTCTCTCTATATATTGAGCAAGTTTGTGCCATAAAGTGTATTTTCTCTTCACTTTTGCACTACAACACCTAGTAACACACCACCATCTTTGAGCTGAGGTTCTTGGGAGTGTTATTTGAGCTCTGAAAGTTGGTTTTTGCCTCAGAAGTTGTTGGTTTCGAAGTTGTGCTTCAAGGGTGAGTGTATTCCCCTTTTAAGCCTTTGTTTGTATACCATATTGGCCATCCTTGCATATTTTTTTAGGCCTTTCTTTCAATTAAAAAAAGTTTTGCGTTTAAGTGCTTATGATGGTTGTTTGAGGCCTCTTTGAGGTTGTGGGTGTTCTACCCTCTTGTGTGCTTTATTTGCTTAGGTTTGGAGTCATCTCTTAAAGCCTTTGAGTTCATCTTTGTTTTGGCGTTTTAGCCACTGAAATCCAGTGGATTTTCAGTGGTAGAAATGTGGTTTTGAGGCCTCAAATGAGAGGGGATGGTCCCCTCTCTTCTTGTCTTGTTTGTTTGTGTTATTAGCCTATCAAATGAGCATGTATTTCTATGCTCTTGAGGCTTAGTGTGAGCATGTTTCTGTGAGTTTTTAGGTCTGATATAACTCTGTTCATGACTGGTTTGGTCACCTCATGTATTTTTTTTACACTTGTAGTGTAAACTTGCCATTTAGCCTTGTGTGTTCAATGCCATGATCCATCATGCTAGCCTATTTTGGTTCTATCTTAGCATGTTTTTGGTGTTATTTTGGCATGATACAACTCTATTTTTGGTTGGCTAGAGCATCACTCATTTGCTTCTTACACTTGTAGTGTAAACCTTGCACACTAGCCTAATATACTTGGTGTTTTGGCCCATTATTCTAGCATGTTTTGGCTCCATTTCAGCAAGTTTTCACTCATGTTTTAACATGCTTTAGCTCTATTTTGAGGCTCCTTGGTCATATGATGCTTGTTATGCATGCTTGTAGTGCAATAGCTTCGACTAGCTTTGAGTTTTGAGGTATCTTGCATGCTTGACTTGAGGTATTTGCATGTTTTGGCATCATTTGGAATGATATTTCAGAGCATATAGTGTTGTTGCACTTCCATATTTCTCACTCTTTAAGTGCTCTTAAGAAGTTAAGCATTATGCCTTATTTGTGAGCCATTGCAAGAGCCTCATTTTCCTGCCTTTCAAGCCATCATCTCAGTCCATTTTGGCTACTGGTTTGCCCTGCATAAGGTCTATTTGGGGCTGATTTGGCCATTTGAGCATTGTCTTGCATGCTTATAGTGTTATCCTCTTCACTAGCCTTGGTGTTCTTGGCCCCTTAACATGTTGTGCATGAGTGTTTACATGATAGAGTCTTGCATGCCACCTTAACATGTCAAGATTAGCATGAGAGTTTTGCATATCATGTTTTTTGTGGGCATTGCATTGTGTTCAACCCGATATTGTGTTTGAACACAAGGTGGATTAGCTCATTTCATACTTGAAGTGATGAAATGAGCCAATCTCCATTGGTCTCCATTACCTTTGATTTCTCATGATAAGGAGATGGTCTTGGTGTCTTGTTTGTCATGCATTTATTGAATTTGCACATGTTGGATCTTTGGCCATCATGCACCGAGAAGCGTGATTGATGGTCTTGGATCCAATGATGCCCCTTCCATTGATGTTTTGAAGTGATATGGAGTGGCATAGTACGTACATACCCTTGGGAGACCCTCCCTTTTCTCTATTTTGTGTTCTGTTGCAGCTTGGTGTCACAGCACACCAGTGGCCGACACCCTCTTATTTTTGGCCGGCAGCTCTTCATTTATGGCCGGCAGTGTACACTCTTGGTCGACAGGGGGGTCGACAGCCACCTCTCATGGCCGGCAGGCCACTGGTGCACTCCTCAGCACTGTTTTGGTAAGATCCAGTAGCTAGTTCTCAAGGACACCCTGCAGACAGAGCCTCTAAAGAGCATTTGGAGAGCTTTCGAGACGGGAATCGAGCATGCATCTTCAACTTCTTCAAGGCAGAGCTGAGGCAGCCTAGTTTACATATTTGAATGCTTAGCATGAATTTGTAATTTAATTAATTCATTTGTTAATTAGTTAAAGTTTTGTAATAATTAGTTTAGTATTTGCTAGTTATTCAATTTGGTTGTGTAATAATTAGTCTAATTAGATTATTAGATTAGTTAGATAAGCTTAGCGTATTCATTCGGACCCTCTGTCGAGAGGCCACAATTTTGTAATAAGCGTGCGTGCGTGCGTGTGTGCATGTCTTCCAACTCCACGTCTTTCTCCCTTTTACTTATCCGCATTTGATGGTTAGTTTAGGGTCATTTTCAATTAGCATCCTTATGCTTGCATGCGTGCATCCATTCATCTGTCTTACATGCCTCGGGCTCGGCGCATCATACAAACTGCATTGTATTTCAATACCAATTTGAATACATGTTATCAAGTTGCATTCACATGACATCTTAAAATAGCCGAGCCTATCTTAGTTGCATTTTTGCATGTGTTGCATTAGGCATTGTTGGCATACCTAGGATCATGCATCGATTACTAACTAGCTTCTTTTTTTGCTGGAAGTACACTGTGAGTGTTTACGCTTTAGCATCCTTGCATGCGTGTAAGTGACTGCCATGTTTAGCATGCTTTCCATGAGGCTATGTGCTTAACTGCTATAATTGTTTGAATGCCTGTTGGTGGAGACTTGATTGCTTGAATTGGAATAACTCGATGATTGTGCGTTTTAAGCCCACTTGAAGTGGAAAAATCATGTTTTTTTAAGCCCACTTGAGGGTGGCAAATCCGCGTCTTAGCCTACTTGCGAGTAGCACCTTCAAACCACTTTCAGAAACAAACATGAGTTATTTTGTTCCAATCCGCACGATTGAGTATATACTTGTATGCTGTGCGCATCGCATAGTAAGCTAGCTAATAAACCGGAATAAGAACACGTGTGTTTTCAAAAACAACATATCTTGTTAGTAGAGGCCGATCCTTTGATCGGGTGAGTGGGGGTTGCTCATTTCATGACCTTTCCCCCTCGTACCCAAGTTCTCGAGCCGAGGCAACTTTGGTAATGACGGATATATGGCCTTTAGCACGAGTCGGGGTTTCCTAAATTTTCCAAAATAAAATATTTAGGTGGCGACTCTGAAATCTGGCAAAGCAGTCCATATTTGTCACTTCTTGATTAAAATCGATTTTCCAGAAAATTTGCCAGATTTGGACTCTTTGGTGATTTATCAGTCTTACATTGCACTTTGTGAGATTAGATTCAGAACCGTAACAGGAGTCCGAACTGTAGTAGCTAGAACCACAATTCACGCCCTCACACGCGGAGTGGAGTTCAGGCGATCTATAGCCCTATGGGTTTTGGTGCAGGTAAGGATGTGGTGCTCCCGCCGAATTGAGGGCATGGAAATATTCTGAGAAGAGTAGTGTGCTCTTTATTTTGTTGTGATTATTTGTAAAGCCAAGTGCTATTCTTTTGTATGGGTCCGAGAGACCACTTTTGTGTAACCAGGCTTAAGCCTCGGAAGTTGTAGCCTGTAAGGGCATTTTATTTATTTTAGAACTAGATGCTTCACATGCTATAGATTCATGTGATTCTTTTATCGTTTGAATGTATAATCGCATGTGAACTTTTGTATAAACTCTCTCATTGATTATGTAAAGATGGAAGGTTTATTGCTATGGTCTAGTGAATGTTAATTGATGTGGGTAGATCATGTTGGAATATTTTCGGGGCGTTATAGAATGAAAGCAGGTTGAGAAATTGAATTCTAGATTGAAAAGTCAGGGTTTTTTATTTGGGGCTTTGATTTGTAGATTCTTTTATCTGCATTGTTGTCTTTGAGTTGCATAGTGGTTCTCTGTTAAAGATATAGATGGATTTCATAGTTGATTTGGGACTTGATTTGTAGAAACCAAAAATTCCTCAATTTTAACTGTTTCAAAGTTTGCTTTTATCCATTTGGGTTGAGTCTAGCAACTATTTGAGATATACCAATCAGAGAAAACTGTTTCACGGTTTTCTTTTATCCATTTGGTTTGAGTCTGGCAACCATTTGAGATATACCAATCAGAGAATTAATAGCTCACAATAACAATCTGAGTTTTTGTCACAAATAAGCCATGTTTCATAACTCCAAATTTGATTTTACTTCATCCTTTTTTCTTGTAATCTTTGTTGTCTGACATCAAAACACACAATTTTTAGCATTGGAAACAAATCAGGAGCACTTCTTGTTGATCTGCATATATAAACACTGCTATATATTATGTTTTGTTTTTCCTTTTCCAACAATTGCCTATTTCCTTATGTTTGCCATTCAAAATTGAGTTGAATACAATATTTTAGCCAAGGTTTGTCATTGAGTAAATTTCTTTTCTAGTCATATTCTTTGAGTTCAAAAATTAAGGTCCTGTTTTTTCATTGGGAATGAAATAATTTCAGAAATTAGGGTGGATGCCTCTGCAATGAAATTGCCTCTACATTTTGAGCATAGTTGATGTATTACAAGAACATATTCTAATATGAAAGATGATTATACAAGAATAGCTTCTGATAAATTATGATGACTAAACAAAGCATTGTCGAATTGCTTGAAGTTCTAATTTAAAAATAAAATAAAATAAAAATAAAAAAATTGAAAAGAAAAAGAAGATTGCTTGTTGCATAACAACTTTAAACTCTATTTTCAATCTCATACACATATCAAATTTTGTTATGCTTGCAAAATCTGGGCAATTATGTGTCTCTCATCTCACCCAAATGCAATTGAAAAATGTGTGCTAGCTTGTGTTCAACTTCTATATTGCGACTGTTATTGTCATTAAAAAAATCTAAACTTTTATTGACATTCTTATTTTCACTTTTACAAAATTTTGGATACGAAAGGGAAAAAAAATGAGAAAGGTAAAGATGAAGATAGAAAAGATAAAGCAAAGACCAAAGATTTTGACAAAGAAAAAGGAAAACACAAGGATAAAGAAACAAATTTGGCTGGTTTGCTATAGTGGATCCTTGGTTGCATGAGCAGTGACTTGATTGATAACAATAAAGTAAGATCAAATGAAATGTTGTAGTTAAATTAATATGAATGTTACAGTTAGATTAAATATTTGTAATGACAATATTGATGGAATAAAATGATATGTTGGTTGATTGAATGAAATAGTTTGCATATCTTTATTGAATGAAACGATTTAGCAATTTTGATTGAATGGAATGGTTTGAGCATCTTGGTTGAATGAAATGATCTTGATTGAATGAATATTTTATAGAGAAATTTAGGTTTGTGCATTGATTGAATTGAATGGTCTACAACAATTGGCAATTTTGATTTGTGCATTGATTGAGTAGAATTGTCTGCAACAATAGTTGTTCTTGGGAACAATTTTAAAGAGTCCCAAAGTGTTTTAAAATGTTGTCCTTCACCACAATGGTCCATGGTTGGAACAAATATAAGACTCCCAATCAAAATATCAACAACTTATACATAGAAAAGAGATGCATTGCTCAATTTCAACGTAAATAGGTCACCATAAAACCTATCCATGCATGAAACCTATCCAATTTCATAAAAAACTTAGAAATAGATGACTTGTTTATACATACAAAGGAGATGACCTGCTCAATTTCAGAAAAAAGAAAAAAGAAAAAAGAGAAGCATGTTTCTAAGAACGTCCAACATAAAACTTGTTCCCTAAAAATTAAACATAAAACGTATTTATACATAAAAGGGTCCAACATCTTCTTGCAATACTGAACTTTAAAAAATGTCCAAAAGGTTCCAACAACTAGTCAATTTCCATGGTCTTCTTGCAATCCACTCTCAATTGCCTTTGAAATCTCATCCACGTTATCATGCTCATGCTCATGCTCATTCTGCTACGACACCTAAAACAATATCAAAATGGAACTTGACATTAATGAGAGCATAGTTTTATGAGACAAAAATTGCTTATTCACCCTATAAGAAGTAGCAAATACGTAGAAAGCAAAGATGCCGCCCCACCAAAAATCTGCTTAAAAAATATAGTTCAATAACATAACATTTAAATGCAAAGAACACTGCTATGAAATTCATGATGTGAACTTCACACAAATGCTTAGTTATTCCTTGGATTGGTTTCAAGTAACTCAGTTCAGATTCAAAGCCCATCACCTATTCAATTCAATTTCCCCAACCACCCCCCCTCCTTCCCCCCCTTTTTCAGTACTGTTTCAAACTAAGATTCAATTCATTTTTTTTCCAATACTATTTCAAACCAAGCTGCATCATGCATACCTAATAGCAAAAAGGATTGATAAAAGTGTCTTGATTTAAGCATCATATACTTAAATGACCAAATACTCTACCTCTAACCAAAAAATAAAATAAAATAAAATAAAATTGCAATCATATAACAGGACTATAAAAATAAATTTACTCAATGACAAACCACGGCTAAAATATTGTATTCATTCCTTTTACCATCCAACCTAGACTGAAGTGTATAGTCAAAAAAAGGGGAAAAAATCCCCGTGGAAATCCATCCAAATAATAATATCAAGTGATTTATAGAAAAGTGATGTTGATGTTGATGTTGTGTAACTGAAAACCCAACTGGTAAATTTTGGGATGAATTGAGACAAAGAAGAGGATTCACTGCTCAAAATGTACAAACAAAAAGGGGTTCCTGTTTCAATAATACTACAAACCTACCATTATCAATTTAGAATTCATCTTAAAAAAAATTTAATGGCTCATATTCATTTCATATGTAGACTCACACTTCATCAATTCAATCTCTACTACACAAACACATTCAAAGAAATTTCAGAATCCATAAGGTGGGTTCCTAACATTTTTCTTCTTGTTTTTCCGAACTTTATAAATTGTATCATATTCTTTTTATTTTTCTTTTTTAGGTAGATTTTAAGCGCTTTTATACTAGAAATCCTTCAAAAAAATAATTTAATTTAAAAAATTATTATTAAAACAAAAGTCGATTCAGGTTGAAAGGCAAATTTATTTATTTATTTGGTAGATTTTTTTATAAAAAAAAAATCTAATTTAAAAAAAAAAATCAACTTGTTTGGTTTCAGTTTTTAGAAAACAATTTTTAGAAAATTTTACTTTTTTATTTTTGGTATTTTAATGTTTTCAATGAATGTTTTTAATATTTTAAACAAAATTTTTAAAATTTTTAGACACACCTAACATAAACATACTTAAAAAGTATAATATTTGTGAAAAAAATCTTTAAAAAAACACTAAATACCAAAAAATACAAAAAAATACAAAAAAAAAAAAACAAAAACAAAAATTTAGTATATTTTTGTATTTGTGTATTTATTAATTTTTTAAAATATTTTTTCACAAATGTTTTACTATTTAGATACATCTAAGTAAAAAAATTAATTAAAATTTAAAAAATATTCACTAAAAACAAAAAAACCCGAAAAACAAAAAAATTCAGTTTTCCAAAAATTGAATTCAGAAAACTGAAACCAAACACACTGATAGTATCTAAAAAGAAAAAATATTTGACAAAATTAAAAATATTCAATAAAAAGAATAGAAAAAAAAAAAAAGAAAAAAAAAAAAAGGCTTTACAGTAAAGCCCAAACACCAAAAATTACAATACAAGCCCAGAAGGACTTTCTATTGTTAGATATGAAAAATAATAATAATAATAATCAACTATTTTGGTTCATGACTACCATCATTTTGTTCATAACTACTCCAATTTCTTCTTTCAACCCTCATTTTCACACTTACTAGCGACTTTGCTCCATTTCACCAGATGTGTCTTAGTCATGATAATCTAGGGTAAGGTAGTATTTGGCTTAATCGTGGTTGAGAGAAACTTTCACAATGAATGTTTCTTTAAAAAAAAACTTATTTTTCTCCAATTCTTATCGTATTTCACTGGTCCAAGTATATCTGCTAAGACTACAAACACCAAGTTACTAACGTATATCTTAGTATTTATGCTCTACCATTAAGGAATTTGGATCAAATAAGCATGCCAATTGGTGTTTTTCTTCCCGTAACTCAAATTATGTGTAGAAAAATATTGTAAATATTCAGTTGTTCTGTGGACTGTATAAATGCTTCTCTCTTCTCTTTATTTTTTTCTTTTACTCAATGCCTTGCTTGGGCACATCAATTAATTTTCCAGAAAATTTGTTTTAGAAATGTTCTTACCTGTAATGGTTTGGGCATATTGCATAGCTCCCCTTAGTAATTGAGATGATTATAAAAATTCCTTCTGAGAAAATGGGAACAGAGCTATGGCTCTTTTTCTATTCAAGAGTAAGTCATATTTAGTAGTGTTTTCCCCTTAAAAAAAATTTAAAAAGAAGAAGAAGAAGAAGAAGAAGAGGAGGTAAGGGGAGATATCTCACCATGCTTAGCAGAGAATATATTGTACAACATTAGTTGTGCTTTAGAAATCATAGATATTGTTACTACCAAAAAAAAAAAAAAAAACAGACATAATTAATTTTGTTCTTAAACTGTGAATAAGTTTTCCTTCTGAACTTGAATTATATAATGTTCCAAGGAAAATGTAAATGAGTTTTCAATCCATACTTTAGTCCCCATGGTATGGAGTTGTGGAGAAGTAAATTGGATTCAGACTTAACATTTAGCATAACCTATTCTCACTTTAGTCCCCATTGGATGAAGTTTCAGAAGAGTAAATTGGATTCGGACCTAACATTTAGAATAACCTTTGACCTTGCCTTATTTATTTTTTGGTTAAAACCTTTGACCTTACCTTTGCCTTGGCTTATAATTATAATAAGGGTTAATTACACTTTACCCTTGTGATTTAACTCAAAAACACATTACTCTCTTATTTAGTTTCTGAACATATAAGTATATCACATATGGCTACATATACCCTTTTTTGAAAATCCTCAAAAATACAATACACATATCACATATGGCTACATATACCTTTTCGAGGATGGTCATTTATCAATTATGGCTACATTTATCAGATAGAGAATGCTCATTTATCAATTATGGCTACATATACCTTTTATGTGTATACATATATTTATGTACACCTGTTATTATTGGAACTAACTTGAAAGCAAAGTCCTGAAAATTTTTGGTCAATTGGACCCATTATTTTTCGATTCAATAAGAAATCAATGTTCAAATATGGTTAATTGTTCTATTGTTTCCCCAGAACTTAAGCTTGCAACAACTTTTTGCCAAGTAGATCAAACAATAGTTGATTATTTGAAACTGAACTTGAAGAAATTTGAGCCACAACCTTGTTCATCCTTCCTATTACCAGATTGAATAGAGAGTTGTGCAAGCCTAACATAATGATGGGTCAGAAATTTTAGCTAAGGTATACCTAAAATTAGTTGAGTTGGGCCTTAAGGGCAAGCAGCAAAGTCATCACACTAATGTCACTACCGATATTGACATGTATTATATATCTGAAATAGAATCAAATTGACATGCATGTAAGATTTTGCTAGAAACACATAGGGTAACCATTCTTTAGAGCAATTTCACTACTAATAGTTACCAACTATCTTGAATTAAAGATTGATGTTTATCTGCTACATCACATGATTAATGATAACAGTTCTTTTATGTTCCCTTTCCTGCATCAAGTCAGGAAATATTAATACAATTTTGAAAAAAAAAAACAAAGAAAGAATAATTGTCATGCTCCAAAGAGAACCAAACTAGGCACATGAATAGATTTAGAAAATTGTTTGAGAGCTCTAAAAAAGTAGCTCTAAATTAGCATTAAATTGTCTTTTTGTGCCCATTGTTTTGTCTTTTTCTGCTGTTCTATTTTTTTTTTTTTCTTTTTAATGCTTGCCAACTCAGTAGAGCTGCTATTAGAGCAGCTCTACTAGAGCTCTCCAGCAGTGCTGATAGACTTAAGTCACTAAACTAAGCAACTATAATTTTTTTCCCCTCTAAATAATCTAATATAATAATTTTTGTTTGTATATACTAAAAATAATTAACCTCTTGAACATGTTGAGTTCATGAGAAGAATAAAATTTTTGACTTGACCTCTCACAATGAATAGACTTAAGTCACTAAGCAACTATAATAGCTTTAATATAATTTTTTTTTCTATGCAAATAATTTATTTGAATTATATTACATGCTTAGCAAGCAAGGCTCGGTTCGAACAAAAAGTCCAAGGGTTGAGCTTGGAATAAAGAGTTTAGGTCCAACATGAGGTAAGATTGCTCCAATTCCAAGTTCACCTTGTCGTCATATCAACTAAATTCCCAAATAAAATATTTGGGTTGAGGGAGTCATTTGATTTATTGTTTATTACAATAAAAGATAGTTGTTCGTGTGTATTTAAAAGAAAAAAGTTTAGTTTTAATCATAGATAAAATGAAAATTTTAATAAATAATTGGTGTAATAATTGTGATCAGATAGAAAATACTCATATAAATTGATAATTTTTTTTAGGCTTTAGTTTCATGCCAAATTTTAATATTGATAAATATTTTTACTTAACTTCTTTTTCCCTTTAAAAGAGTGAGAAATAGAAAGAGAGAATGCTAAATATTCTCTATACATGCTCCTTGTTATTTAGATGCCTTTTGTCAAATTTAATTAGAATTAATGGAATAAAAAGGAAAAAACCAAATTTCATTAATTTCATTAAGGTGAATTGCAAATGAGTGTTAAGTTAGCAAAATAACTGTAATTTTCATGGAACTGCAAATGGGTATATGTCCAGTGCAACTAAAAGTTGTGGCATGGGACATAGGTCTCACTTGCACTTTCATAAATGTAAAGTGCAATTATTTTGCTTGAAAGGCTCACAACAATTGCCGGAGAGGAGGCCCAATAAAGGGAACATCATCACTTGCAACCACATCACTACCATCATCATCACATCCCACCTCAGGTATGTACATTTTTAATGATTTTACATTAATTGCTATGTTAATTCATGCCATACTTTGTTTATCTCTAACTTGTTCATTATCAGTGTTTCTCTTAGGCCTAGTGACTTTTAACTCTACCTTGACTACAAGTCAAGGCTATGTTAGGGGCATCAAGGAGTGGAATACTAGTGCTAGGATGGACATCCAATTTGTAGCACTTGTACCCTTTTTAAACTTTTGGGAAGTGTATTTGAATAATTTATTATGTTTTGGGAATCATTGGTGTTGTTGTATCTTGGTTTTGGATGAGTGAAAAATTATTTAAACTTGTTGGGATTGCTCATCCATGCTTGTTCGCATTGAAAAGTTGTTTGGAAACTTAAAAATCATGTTCTGGGGTCGACACTGATCCTGGTGGTGTCGACACCTTCTCTTTAGGTTGGCCGCAAAGGTCAACACCAATCTGGGAAGGGTCGACCCTTGTACTGATTTTGCTCACTGCCTTTTGGTGTCGACACCAGCCTGGGAAGGGTCGACACCTTGCCTGTTGCACTCTTTGCCTTTTTGCCTGAAGGGTCGACACCTCTGCTGTAAGGGTCGACACCTATGTTGCCGTCAAACAAAAGTCCCAGATTTTCTTCATAAGGATCGACACCTGCGACTTTTTTTCAGAATTTTCAGTCTGATTTTGGGTTCAACTTTTGGGGATTTTCACTTGGTCTTTTGGGTTGACTTTGGGACTTTATTTCTTGCTGACCTAGTACTATAAATAGGTCCCCCACCTAACTATTTCTTTACTTTTTCCCCTCTTTTTCTTTCCCCAAGCTGTGAAACCCTTTTACCCTCTCCAAAATCACTTTTTGCTCAAAGATCCTTAGATCTACTCACTTTGAGGCATCTCCTCGCCTAGCTCTTTTGAGAAAGATTGTAGATCTCGTCAAGAGTTTCATTTTGATCCAAGTAGGAGTTGGTTTCGACAACTTTGGAGTTTCAACCTTTTTGCTCATCTTCTCTTCCAAGTTTGAGGTAGGGACATTCTTCGGATATCTGTACATGTTTTGCAAGGTTTAATGTTGGTTTTATGTTTATCTTGGTTCCAATATGAAATTTTAGTTTTTGTTTCAAAATGATGAGATTTTTTTTAAGGATCCAAAATTTAAATGTTCTAAGTGATCCTTGAAGCCTTTTTCCTATGATATGAGAAAAAAATGATTTGATGAGCTTTCACATGAAAATGGGAGGTGTTTTGGGTTTTGAGAAAGAACCCCAGAAATTTGGGGGTTTTTGAAAACATGAAGAAAACTACGAAATTCTTCTTTTCTTGTGTTTAAATAAGTAAATGAGCTTGGATTTCACAAGGTGATATAAAGAAATGATGATTTTCATGATATAAAAGAGTGGAGGGCTTATTTTTTTAAACTATTGTTGCATGTATGGAAATATTTAAGTGGAAGGCGATAATAGTTGTGCATTATGATTGTGAGAATTAATGTTTGAAAAATATTACATGTTGTATTGATGAGACTATATTGCTAAGAATTGTGAAAAGTGAAATCGTGCCTAAGTGTGGATAACATATGGTTATCTTTGGAAAGAGTAATGAAAAGAGGTAATGGAAAAATGTGATTGTTGACGTTATTGTAGAGACTTTTAAAATGATGAACTACTTATGAAGTTATTATATAATACATGAGCATGCATGATTGAGGAATGGGAAATTGGTATGTGCCATGGATTGCGGGATTTGTGATGAGTTGAAGGTATATATGTTATTTTGTGAAATAACATTGAAGAAGGAAAATGAGAACTGTATTTATTCAATATTGTTGTCATGTTAGTTGAATAGAGAAACGTTATGAGTTACGAAAAATCATTGCATTGCGTATTCATTCAATTATTATTTTTGCGTTGTAAATTCTGATTGAAGATATTATTTCATGTAAGAAAATAACGTTGTGATATGAATTATGGCAATGTGTATGGGGTAAATACGGTGGTAAGTCCGAATAGAGGGTGTAGATGATTTGATAAGTTGGCTTGAGTGTCCTTGGTGAAAGACCAGAAAACCGCGCGGATAGGTGTCGAGCCTTCTGGTTAATCCTGGTAAAAATGATAGTTTGGTAGTGCTTGTGGAGCCTGCTTGCAGACACCAGCCTAGGGATTACCAATGTCGTATTTACCGCCCCTATTGAATAGAATTGGAAGTTTTTGAAATGTGTTGAGATTGCAAGCTTTTGTTGAAAAATGGAATTCTTTAAGAAAAGCATGAAATGAAATTTCTTTAAAAGAGCATGGCATAGCATTGGCATTCACATTATTTTGATTGAGAATTGCATAACTGTATGTACTTTGTTAGAATTCTCTACTGGGCGTTATGCTCACCCCTATGGGATTTGGTGCAGATTAAGATGTGGTGGTTTCGCCATGCTAAGGGCGTGGATATGTTTTGATGAAGAGTAGTCTTGCTCTTCCATTTGTTGTGATATTTTTGTAAGCCAAGGGCTAATGTGTACGGGTCCGAGAGATATTTTTGTGTAACCGGGCTATTGTCTTGGAAGATGTAAGCCCTTAGGGGCATTTTATTTGTGTTGAGATTAGATGCTTCACTTGCTGTAGATTCATGTATCTCTATATTCTTGAATGTATAAACATTGTTGGTATATTATGTAACGGTTAGAGTTATGACATTATTGATTGAGTGAATGTTGATTAACATCAGTGGTTCATGTTGTATTATTTCGGGGCGTTACAACTTGGTATTAGAGCTACCGGGATTGAATACTTGAAGCTTGTGGGAAGTGGTTATTATACCACAATGGGTTCGTTTCACATGATTAGGAAATGTTTTGTCTATGTGATTATGTGACATCATGCTTATATGACTATGTGGGTATGAGATTAGACTTTTTGGATATTATTTACGCCAATTAGATTCCTTGAGGTCTTATTAGAAGGGTACCTGATCAATACTCATTCTACTAAGAATTCTTGGTTTCTCATGGGACGAATCTCATCACTAAAGGATAATTCCTATGTGCTTATGTGACTACATGCTTATGTGGAGTGAACTGAATTGTTTGCGTGTTAGAATGTATATAATTGTTTTAGTTTAATATGTGAGGCAAGTTGCAAGCACATTTGGAATTATGTGCCAATTTATCTATCTTGTTCCTTAATTAGGATGTTGGGAAGGGTTCAAGGTCATGGTGGTAAGGGTGTGTGCCTCGGGGAGGTTGTTGCGTCGTGCACTTAGTTGATTTTGTTTTTGAATTTTATAGGATGTCTACACGAGGAAGTAAAGGACAGATGAGTAATAGGAGTGTCGGTAGGGGCATGGCGGTTCCCCTAGCATCTGTCATTACAGCATCGGCTGTCAGCGAGGAAGTTGCACGCGAGGTCGTGACAGCGGTGCAAGATGCTCTAGCTTGTAGTAAGGGGGACAACAGGCGTACCCTCAAGCTTACTAAGGAGTTTCTTCGCTCCAACCCACCGGAGTTTGGGGGATGCAAAACGGCTGGAGGCGGAGAGTTGGTTGGAACAGATTACCAAGACTCTTGATATGCTCAGAGTTGAAGACGAGGGGTTGAGGGTTTCTTTGGCAACCTTCCAATTGAAAGGAGATGCAAATTATTGGTGGAAGTATACGAAAGGTACTGTAGGTGCCACGTGGGTTGCGTTTACCGAGACCTTCTTGGCCAAGTATTTCCCTCCTTCTACTCGGGAAAGGTTAGGGGAACAGTTTGTTGAGTTGCGTTAGGATGTTATCCCTTTGGCTCAGTTTGAGATGAGGTTCAGTAGTTTGTCGAGATTTGCTCCAGAATTGGTGGCAACAGAGGAGCGTCGTTGTTATGAGTCTGAGAGGCGGTTGCGTGATGATATCCGGGAGAAGGTGGTTAGATCCAGGTGGAAGAATTATTTTGATCTAGTTGAGGCGGCGGCGGCCCATACAGAGGCCATGGTTAGCAGTGTGGGTCGAACTAGGGAAGAGGCCACTTCGGTAACTCCTACAGTTCATAAGCACCCTAGACTTAGCATAAGATAGAGGCGAGTGCATGCTCACTCGTAGACTCGATCTTTGTTTTCATCAGGGGTTTCGAGCCCGTCCGTTGGGGGATCCAGTGAGGTTCGGGCTCCAAATCGGGTTCAGAGTTGGGAGGCCGTTGTTTGTTTTGATTGTGGTCAGCGGGGTCATGCTAGACGTTTTTTCCCTTTGCATGTAGATCTTTCTGGTGTTTCGAAATCTAATTGGACTTTGTCCCATCAGTCCAGTCGGGGACGTTATCGGTATCAAACCCGAAAAGGCCAGGCTTCGGAAGCTTCGAGAAAGTTGACTTTTAAACCAGCGCGGTATTACCACCCTTGAGAGGGACTTTTGTTTTAGAGATCTATGTTATAAATTGTGAAACTTTTGTGATTGATCGGTGTGTTGGAGGATGCTAAGGCACCGTAGTTATGTGTTGTGTATGTATTATTGTTTGTTACTCTCACGTGTTGGGGCTTGCTAATGAAACTTAAATTCCTTGTCATGTAGTGTAAATGGAATTAGTGATCCTAGTACTATTGTATATCAACTGTTGAATTATGTGATGGCCTTTGATTCTTGATTAGTTTAGAAATTGTTGATGGGGACTGAGAAGTCTAAGGAAATCTTTTGAAAAACATAGTATTAAGGATGAGGGCCAAAATTTTAAAAGCTTTATTATGTTAAGTTTGAGGAAGTGTGAGACCTTAGAGTTTGTGAAGATTGGTGCAAGTGATGTGGAAATGCCTAGGGAGCGTGAGATTCGTTTCTCGGAGGAGTAATGAATGGTTAGTGTTTTTAGCTAACGAGTATACCATTGGTAGGAATTGTCTTGGGTAACCCAGATCGTGTGATCGCCGTTGACCTACTCGGTCTTGTGTTGGGTATAAGAGTGTGTTGGCCATCTAGGCGTGTGAATAGAATTCTTTTGGGAATGGTATGTAGGTGTTTGAAGACCGGGAGTGGAGACTCTTGGGTGATTAGTTAAGTTGAGTGGTATCAAGGTGGGTGACAAATAGTCACTTTAGAATGGGTTAGATGTGGGTTGTAAAGTTGATCTTTTGCAAAATTAGTACATTTTGGCTAGAAGGCTGCTTGGTGCCGTGGGTTGTGCCTAGGGTGTTAGGCCTTGCGTTTTTGTGTGGTTATCGGTGTGCGCGTCTCTGTGTAAGTTTTGAAGCTCGTGAATCGGGGTGGTATGTTAGCTTCTTGAGTAGGAGTACTCATAGGTCTTTGGGCGTAGTTGGTCCTTTTTGGTTAATGTTTGTGTTGGTGTGGAACTTTTGGAGTTTGGAAAGTTATGTGTTATACTGTTTCTTTTAACACTATGTTGTTTCTAATTGTTGTTGTTATGAAAATGTAATTGTTGCATTCTGAAAGTCACTGTAGGTAGGATGGATGTGATTGGGTGATCATTGTGATTCATCGGTTGTTTGTTGGAAAGATAAATGGATAAGTAATTGTAGGTTTTTGAAAACTTTCAAGACATTTTTATTTCAACTAAAACCCTTGGGGTGAGATTTTACGACTTGTTTTGGGAAAATAATTACAAAATAAATTGATTTTACTCGAAGTTTATGACATGAATTCTTCATCAAAAAAAAAAAAAAAAAAAAGAAGAGATTTTTCTTTCAAGATGACAAGAACAATCCTTATTTTAACTAGTTTATGTGATCATGTCGTATCTTGTGTAAATAATAACTTGCGTGGTATTAATGATGTTATTGGCCGAACGGAATAGTATAATTATTGTATTCGGTTAGTTAATATTGTGGAAATGCTATGTTATGTTGTTACGGTTGTGGCATCACCATGTGGCTGATGGGTGTTGTTGGTTAGCGGCAGAGATCCGCCAATTGTTACGGTGGGGCGGATATTAAAATGAACGAATTTTGGATGTTTGCTTGAAGGGAAGAAAATGCATTTTGACTTGTGACCGATGTGAGTTTAGAACACCTTTGGGAAAATATTTTGCATGTAAAGAAAAGAACTTTTACCAAGAATTGAGAAAAATGATGAAATTTTCTTATGGGATTAAATTGTTAATTATTGTACCCTTACGGTTGTGATGGTGTAACCACTTTAATTGTATTTCTAAATCTTGAGTTTTGTACGTTTGGTTATGTGAATGGTTGGGCGTTGTAAGAACTTGTTAGACCGAAGTCTTGTCCTGAGTCGAGTTTTGTTGTAACCTTTTTCCTTAAATGAGGTAACCAAGGATCTTGTGCTGAAAATCTAGTCCCCATCTTGTTGGAGTGAGAAGCATGGAGAGTGTTTGGGCTAGTGGTGGTGGATACCCGGGGCGTGCATGTGGTTGCTGTGGTTGTTTGTTGTTCTTTTCTCATAGGCTCAGTTAGTGGTGTGAATCGAGAGGAAGTCTATGACCCTTTCCTTGTGTTCTTGACTAATTCGGTATCCTTGGCGTTCCTAGAGTCGGGGTGGTATTCCAATTTTGGTTGTGACCGAAAGTTGGTGTTGTGTTTCCTTGGTTAGTTGGGAGGTTTTCCTTGGCACCATTTGAGGCCTTGTATGGCTGACCTTGTAGGTCGCCAGTTTGTTAGGCTGAAGTGGGCGATGCACCTTTGTTGGGCCTGGAAATCGTGAGGGAGATGACCGAGAAAGTTGCTCTCATTCGCAAGAGGTTAGCTTCGGCTCAAAGCCGATAGAAAAGTTATGCCGATAAGAGTAGACGACCTTTATCTTTTGAAATAAGTGATCACGTGTTCCTTAAGATTTCACTTAGACAGGTTTGATGAGGTTTGGCAAGCGTGGGAAGTTGTCTCCAAGGTTCATTGGGTCTTTCGAGATATTGGAGAGAAGCGGGTAAGTTGCATACCAGTTAGCTTTACTGCCACAACCTTCGGGGGTTCATAATGTGTTTCACGTGTCTATGCTTAGGAAATACGAGCCGACCCTTCTCATGTGTTAGATTGGGTTGATCTGGAGGTAGATGTAGATGCCTCTTACGAGCAATGACCGACTGAAATCTTAGATACCCGAGAGCAAGTGTTGCGGGGTAAGACCATACCGTTAGTGAAGGTGTTGTGGAGACACCATGGGATTGAGGAAGCGACTTGGGAACGGGAAGCGAAGGTCCGCTCCAAGTATCCCGATTTATTTGAGCATGTCTAGTTGTTTTGGTTTAGAATTTATAATGTCCCCTAGCGATGAAAGGGAGAATGTTAAATTGTGATCACACGTTGTTGTATGTATTGTTGATTTCAGTATGATGTTATGGAACGATAAATTATTGTTCTAGAGGTTTCATTTCATTTCTACTTTGAACGTTTGTGTTTTGATGAAATGGCGAGGAAGAAGATAATCAATGATTAGTTGAACTTTGATGTTGTGACTTGGGAATGTCGTGAAAATGATTGTTGTTACTAGAACACATTAGTTTGATGGTTTGTTTAAATTTCGGGGATGAAATTTCCTAAGGTGGGGAGGTTGTAGCACTTGTACCCTTTTTAAACTTTTGGGAAGTGTATTTGAATCATTTATTATGTTTTGAGAATCTTTGGTGTTGTTGTATCTTGGTTTTGGATGAGTGAAAATTTATTTAAACTTGTTGGGATTGCTCGTCAACGCTTGTTCGCATTGAAAAGTTGTTTGGAAACTTAAAAATCATGTTCTGGGGTCGACACCAGTCTTGGTGGTGTCGACACCTTCTCTTTAGGTTGGCCGCAAGGGTCGACACCAATCTGGGAAAGGTTGACCCTTGTGCTGATTTTGCTCACTGCTTTTTGGTGTCGACACCAGCCTGGGAAGGGTCGACACCTTGCCTGTTGCACTCTTTGCCTTTTGGCCTGAAGGGTCGACACCTCTGCTGCAAGGGTCGACACCTGTGTTGCTGTTAAACAAAAGTTCCAGATTTTCTTCGTAAAGGTCGACACCTCTGCTGTAAGGGTCGACACCTGCGACTTTTTTTTCAGAATTTTCAGTCTGATTTTGGGTTCAACTTTTGGGGATTTTCACTTGGTCTTTTGGGTTGACTTTGGGACTTTATTTCTTGTTGACCTAGTACTATAACTAGGTCTCCCACCTAACTTTTTCTTTACTTTTTCCCCTCTTTTTCTTTCCCCAAGCCGTGAAACCCTTTTACCCTCTCCAAAATCACTTTTTGCTCAAAGATCCTTAGATCTACTCACTTTGAGGCATCTCCTCGCCTAGCTCCTTTGAGAAAGATTGTAGATCTCGTCAAGAGCTTTGTTTGGATCCAAGTAGGAGTTGGTTTCGACAACTTTGGAGTTTCAACCTTTTTGCTCATCTTCTCTTCCAAGTTTGAGGTAGGGACATTCTTTAGTTATATATACATGTTTTGCAAGGTTCAATGTTGGTTTTATGTTTATCTTGGTTCCAATATGAAATTTTAGTTTTTGTTTCAAAATGATGAGATTTTTTTTAAGTAAGGATCTAAAATTTAAATGTTCTAAGTGATCCTTGAAGCCTTTTTCCTATGATATGAGAAAAAAATGATTTGATGAGCCTTCACATGAAAATGGGAGGTGTTTTGGGTTTTGAGAAAGAACCCTAGAAATTTGGGGGTTTTTTAAAACATGAAGAAAACTATGAAATTCTTCTTTTCTTGTGTTTAAATAAGTAAATGAGCTTGGATTTCACAAGGTGATATAAAGAAATGATTATTTTCATGATATAAAAGAGTGGAGGACTTATTTTTTTAAACTATTGTTGTATGTATGGAAATATTTAAGCAGAAGACAATAATTTTTGTGCATTATGATTGTGAGAATTAATGTTTGAAAAACATTGCATGTTGTATTGATGAGACTATATTGCTAAGAATTGTGAAAGGTGAAATCGTGGCTAAGTGTGGATAACAAATGGTTATCTTGGGAAAGAGTAATGAAAAGATGTAATGGAAAAATGTGATTGTTGACGTTGTTGTAGAGACTTTGAAAATGAGGAACTATTTATGAAGTTATTATATAATACGTGAGCATGCATGATTGAGGAATGAGAAATTGGTATGTGCCATGGATTGCGGGAATTGTTATGAGTTGAAGATATATATGTTATTTTGTGAAATAACATTGAAGAAGGAAAATGAGAACTGTATTTATTCAATATTGTTGTCATGTTAGTTGAATGGAGAAATGTTATGAGTTATGGAAAATCATTGCATTGCATATTCATTCAATTATTATTTTTGCATTGTAAATTCTGATTGAAGATATTATTTCATGAAAGAAAATAATGTTGTGATATGAATTATGGTAATGTGTATGGGGTAAATACGGTGGTAAGTCCAGATAGAGGGTGTAGATGAAGTGATAAGTTGGCCTGAGTGTCCTTGGTGAAAGACCAGAAAACCAAGCAGATCGGTGTCGAGCCTTCCGGTTAACGCCGGTAAAAATGACAGTTTGGTAGTGCTTGTAGAGCCTGCTTGCAGACACCAGCCTAGGGATTACCAGTGTCATATTTACTGCCCCTGTTGATTAAAATTGGAAGTTTTTGAAATGTGCTAAGATTGCAAGCTTTTGTTGAAAATGGAAATCTTTAAGAAAAGCATGAAATGAAATTTCTTTAAAAGAGCATGGCATAGCATTGGTATTCGCATTATTTTGATTGAGAATTGCATAACTGTATATACTTTGTTAGAATTCTCTGCTGGGCGTTATGCTCACCCCTATGGGATTTGGTGCAGGTTAAGATGTGGTGGTTCTGCTGGGCTAAGGGCATGGATATGTTTTGATGAAGAGTAGTCTTGCTCTTCCATTTGTTGTGATATTTTTGTAAGCCAAGGGCTAATGTGTACGGGTCCGAGAGACCTTTTTGTGCAACTGGGCTATTGTCTTGGAAGATGTGAGCCCTTAGGGGCATTTTATTTGTGTTGATATTAGATACTTAACATGCTGTAGATTCATGTATCTCTATATTCTTGGATGTATAAACATTGATGGTATATTATGTAACGGTTAGAGTTATGACATTATTGATAGAGTGAATGCTGATTAATGTCAGTGGTTCATGTTGTATTATTTCAGGGCGTTACACAATTTGACAGTACATTCCAGCCAGTAAGGGATCAAGATGCCTCCTTGAATGGCCAACTTGGACAAATAGTGCGTAACGGCACCAAATTCCCCTCACATATGGTAATTGTAACTCGGCAGGTTATTGGAGCAATAATTCAGCAGTAGTGGTTTATTAGTGAAAATTAATTTCTAAAAATTTAAATATCACTTTAAATGTTTAGCTAATATTATAAATATGGAACTAATGTTACAAGAGATATTGACTCAAAACTCCTGCAATTCAGAGCTTCGTGGCCTACCTCTTACGATGGGGTAGACACACTTCTCACAGATACAACATCAAGTATTGTGTTTTTCTTCTTTTTAAATTTTTCCACCATCATTTTTTTTTTTTTTTTTGGTGTCTTTGTGTACTTGGGTTTTGAAAATGTGGGACGGGTATAATTGGCAACTCTTTGACGAGCCCGAGTCCCTCCAGGCAACACAACTTGGGCATTTTCAGACATATGGGGGGGATGCGCCTCAGAGTGCGGTGTACAGACATGGTGTGGGCCTATCACTTGCGTCCCAAGCCTCAACAATGGTCGAGATCACTCAACAAGTTTGGGAGAAGTTAATGCAAGAGCAAGCCTCAATGATTGTCCAAAACACAGAACAAACGTGTGAGAAGCTCAAAAGGTAGCTCAGGGCAGAACTCACTACACATATTGAGCAAATGACGAATTAAGTTCAAGCGAAGAAGGGAGTTCAAATGCCTTCTAGGTTCAGTACAAATTTTGTTTTTTTACTTACTATAATTTCATTTTAATTTAATTTGTTTTTTCTATTCGTATACCTAACGAATTATACTTTAATGTTGTAGGTTCTGGATGCATCTGAGTGGCCACTGTGCATTTAGGGAGTGTATAGAACATAGGACCCTCCTTTTGCAACCTAGTTCTACACTGCTACCACCTTACACATGACACGATGAGCAAGTATCTTCTTTACATAAACACACGCATATATCTATATTATCACACAAACGATTTAGGTTAAAAGTGAGCCTATTAAAAACCCTTAGTGGTGTTGCGAAGTTAAGATTGATCTTACTAAAAATTTCAAATATTTTGTTCTATTTGTTGAATGGTTTGGTTGTAGAGGTTACTCAGAATCTAACTGTATTGGTGTATTTATTATTACTAGAAGAAGTCACATACATTTTCCTTCTATAGTATAAAGAAAAAGTCATATTCATACAATTCAATTATCATTAGAGATGAAATAATTCCAATAAGGCGAGTTCACTATTCATACAACTTACATACTCACAGGATTCATGATTCGATGTCTGAACAAATTTGATAATTCAATACAAACAATCCAAAACTCACACGGTTTGATAAACACAAACTCAAGTTTTTGCAACTGTAACCACAGTAATTAGTGACAAAATTCCAAAACCAAGTTTAGCTCTATGTCAAAGTAAAAAAGAAAGTAGAGTTTTTGTGTCCATACTTAACCTTCATATCCTTAGGTCCAAATCAGAGTAAACTGGATTCATACTCTTGACAAAACGCATGAATGAGCTTATAAAACATTTCGATGCCAATAAAACAATAATCACAAATAGTTGTGATAATATAAAAGTTAAATGACAATTCTCTTACTTGATCCTCATTTGTCATAAATAGAAGAAAATTATGCTCTACTTGGTTAATTGAAATGAAATGGAATGGAATGGTGATTACTATTCCCTTAAAATTGTGAAAGATGATTCTATTTGAAATGCATTTGTAATTATTTTTTTAGTCTATCCAAATATCGGAATGAATATTTTGATAGAATGATCATTCGATTCCACTTCATCCTAATGAACCAAATGCTACCTAATGGCCTTAATGATCAAAACAGAATATATAATCAGTTGAACCATCAGTATCAAATTTGGCACCAAATCAATGATGAATCAAATCCTTCACCAAATTTCAAACAGTGGTATTTTTATTCAAATTTGATAAAATTCTAAAAATAATATTAGGGATGATTTTCTTTTACACAAAAAGGTTAAAACAAGTTTTTGGGTAAGTTTAGAATTCTTCAAAAATATTTTATCCAAAAAAAAAAAAGAGAGTACGAATTCAGTGTTCTATATGAGATCAAGCTTTGAATCAAATTTTCACTCAAATTTGATGAAAAAAATGAGTACAAATACCTGGGTAGCTATTGGAGAAGAAAGGCTGAAGAGAGGTTTTGGTATGGAGATCATCCCATTCCAGAGATTCCCACCATTTTCCCTCTCCATAAGCAGGTGGTGCAGATGCTTGCTCACCCTCCTCATTCATGTACAAAGAAATAGGCAATCTGCTTAAGGGAAAGCAACTAAGTCACTACTAATACTGACTAGTATTTTGATGCAAACAAATAGGAGAGGCCATTTTTAGAGTAGCTTCACGACTAATACTCATCAACTCTCTTGTCTCGTGCTTCTTCTTTCAAACAAACCAATCTTAATGGTTTGAATTAGATATTGATGTTTATAAGCTCCTTCACATAATTAATGATAACGGTTCCTTTCCGTTGCCTTTCTTGCAGCAAGCCAGAAAAATAACAATACATTATTGAAACTACAAATAAAGAATGTCACACCTCAAAGCCAACCAAGCTAGGCATGTGACAATGTCACACACCTATAAGACTTACAACACCTTGTGAGCATGCATGTGATGATCCGAGTGTTAATTGTTCCAATCTTTTTGTTTAACATAGTTTTACCTCACTAGCGTGTTAAGTTCACTTGGAGTTTTGTTAACCTTTTTGGGATTTTGGTGAGTTGAAATCGTACCATGAATCCCTATTCTTTCTTGTTCCGGTGTTGAATTTCATTTTGTTTTGGAGGGTGAGGGGTCAAGTCCGAAGTGCCTAGAATAGGGTGGAAGAAATTCTGGGCTGAGGAAACTAGGGCCGCACGTGCGGAAGAGGGGTCGTACGTGCAGGAGGTGAGGCCGCACGTACGGATTTTAGGGGAAGCTGGGCCTTGCACACTGCAATATATGCCAGTGCGGAACTTGGTGCGCGAGTGGAGGGCCGCACGTGCGCGGATGGTAGCCGCACGTGCAGGAGTGGGGCTCTGCATGTGCGGGGCACGTGCCACACGTGCGGAACGGATCCAGTTCGAAAACTCTGTCATTTTTATCCTATTTTGCCGAGTTACATCTCTTTTAGGTCACCTTTTTCTCACTCTAAAAGTCTTTTTTTTCTCTTCCTTCTCTCTAGAGAACCCCCTCAAACACCAAAACCCTCTTAGCTATCTGCCTTTGTACATTTTTGATCTCGAATGCTTTAGACACGGTGACCCAAATAACATCACAAAAGTTACGAGTTTCATCCAAAAGTTTATTATTGATGTGTTTCATGATGGTTGTTTTGCCAACTGCCCCCATTCCCAAAACACTGTTTTTTCTAACCATATCATCCATCAAGAAATTCCAAATTTTCTCCGTGTTCCTTACACTTGTGGTTTCAGCCAAAGATTCTGCTGTTGGTATGGCGTGTCTACAAGTTGGATCATCAATCAGCAACCCATTAGAAAATTCACCATTTTCATGCAATTTTTCCACCTCTTTAATCATCTCCACTGCACGCTTTCCCAAAACTGTGCGTTTGAAGGCATTCTTCAATCCTCGTACTTCTAGCTCTTGTCTTTCCATAGTTTGGACATCATCTGTTAGCCTTCGAACATCTTCTTGCCAAATTTTAACTTCATCCCTTCGTCTTTTCCTTGACCAAGCTCGACCCAAGTTAGGTGCGAATTGATCGAGTTGCCCAAGTTGCACATAAATTTAAGGTTTTTTTTTTTAAATTTTTAAAGCGCAGTTAAGTTAATTAATTTATAAAAATTCAACTTTCTTTATATTTTTTTATTAAATCACAAATAACATCAAAATAAATAATTTATATAATACGAGAGATAAAAATGAAAACACAAATTTTGAAGAACTGATGTCATGTCTTTACAATTTCTTGGCCAAATTCTAACACTCTTTTAACATCTTTTCACATCTTTTCCAAAAAAATAAAAAATAAATAAAAAATAAAAAATTGATGACCAAACTTCAAATAATAGAAAAAGAAGAGTAAGAACTATTCCATTAACAGATTAACACTTAACACTTTGTCTCCTAAAATCCTAACACAAAAGTAGTGGATCTTATGATTTAGACCAATAACTACTCATTTGGATCACCGCCTAAACATGCTTCAGGAGTATTGAATAATTTTCCGAAGCTCACTATGCTGCTTCAAAAACAGATGCTAAATGCAGTGGAAAACAAGATAGAGTCAACATATATGCAGCCTACACACATGATGCATATGCAACTCGCAAAAAAAAAAAAAAAATATTATCATAATAATAACAAAGAAAAATATACATATAACATGCATGTGTAGCTTAAAAAAATAATATTATAAGAATAATAACAAAAAAGATATATACATACCACATGAGTGGCTCAAGTGGTAAAAAAAATTTTCATTAAACCTATGGTTATGGGTTCAAGACCCATTCTCCTCTATACCTAATTTTTACAAAAAAATATGAGACATAAACCCAAAATATGACAATATGAGACACAAATGTGTCAACACAATACCACCAACAAGCAGCCTTTACTTTATAATAGCAAAACAATGCAAATATTGGGGTATTTTGGAAAAATCTAAAATATGAGACACAAATGTGTCAACACCACTAGCAAACTTCACTTTATATAGGTAATTGGAAAAATTCAAAATATGAGACATAAATGTGTCAATACCACCAACAACCTTTACTTTATAATAGTACTAGTGGTCCGTAAAAGTCCGCACCCACAATATGCGTGTGTAACTCAAAAAAAAAATAAAAAAATAAAAAAATAAAAAAAAAACTTTAAGAATAATGACAGAAAAATATACATATAATATGTATTGTTCAAATAGTAAAAGCCTTCATTAAACCTATGGTCATGGGTTTGAGGCCATTTTCTTTGCTGATAAAAAAAAAAAAAAGGGTTTGAGGCCATTCCTCTACTTTACGTAATTTTTACAAAATTCACCAAATATAAGGATATTTTGGATGTCAATAACACCATTACAAAAATTCACCAAATATAAGCGTATAAAAATTTGGAAAAACCCAAAATATGAGACACAAATATATCAACACCACCAACCTTTAGTTTATAACAGTATAGGGTATTTTGGATGTCAACAACACCATTACAAAATTCACCAAATATAAGAGTATTTTGGGAAAATTCGGAAAAACCTAAAATATGAGCCGCAAATATGTCAACAGCAGCAACCTTCACTTTGTAATAGTATAGAAGATAGCTAGGTGTAGAAGAAATATGACTTTTCTTAGCCATCCAAAATAAATAAATAAATTTGTACTAATTTATTTTAAATTAAAAAATCAACTAAAGTGATTTACTTTGGTCACTCTGGCGAGAGAGGTCTATTTCTGAAATTGTTTATTAGCCAAATCTTTATTCTTTTTGGGTCAAAATGACATTATTTATCCAAAAGGACAACTATTTGTTCAAAGGCTTAACTATCTATTTAGGTTTGGTTTTCAAATTTTTAAATTTCTTTTAGAACTAAAAATTAATTTAGTGATGAAATGAAAAAATAAAAAAGGTCCAAATAGAATATTGGGTGATAGGTCAAGGGGATAAAGTGATATTGGGTGATAATTCATGGGCGTAAAGTGTAATTTATCCTATTGATGAAAGGATATTTTTAGTCATAAAGGTCTGAATTGAAAAAATAAAAATTAAAAATTAGTAGATGAGGGAGGTTAGTTGTTAAAATTTTTAGTTGAGGGGAGTAAGGTGATAATGACAATAGTTGAAGGAGACAAATTGTAATTTACTCTAAATATTAAGGAAGATTCTGACAGATGAGTGGTAATCTTCTTTAGACATCATTAGGTCTAAAAATTGAGTCTACAAAGTAGATTTGTATATCATTTTTCTTTGAGAAATTAAATAATTATTAAAATATTACTCAATGTAGGTCAATTAGCTTAATAAAAAATTATAGAAGACTAGTTTTAATTAAACATATTATTCACTTTTCATGAACCTCTGTAATAATTTAAAATATTACTAATGTTCTTATGCTCATAAAGTTTTACAAGTAATTCTGTAATGCCCCACCTTTTTATTACTCGGATTCCATTACCAAATCATTATTATAGATTCAATTTCAGAGATTACATACAAAAACTCTTTGGTTGTGTTTGGAAGAGTTTTCTAAATATGATTTGAGAATACAGTTGCATTTTGAGTTTGTGAGTTTTGAAATTATGATTTGAGTGTGGAAAATTTGTTTGGTAAATGAGTTTTGAAAAGAGTTTTGAATTGAGTGGGGAATTTTTGATGTGACATATGATATTTGATACAAAAACTTACAACTCATAACCAAATACACAACTCAAAATTATAGTCAAAACTCAAAAAAAAATTAAAAAATTCGGAAAATATTTTTTATTGAATATATAAAAATTAACATGCGTCAATTGCAAAAAAAAAAAAAAAAAAAAAAAAAATTGCACTGTTCCAGTCAACTGGCCGAACGACTGGTGAGACGTCCGGTGAGACGACCGGTAAGTCCAAATTTTCCCACCTTGGACAGAATTTTCAAAAGTAAGTGTGAAATTAATTTTTGAAAACCAAAAACAAATACCACGTTCAAAACATGGATAGAACTGAAGTTTGGAAACTCTACCAAACAAAGCCTTTATATTTACAAGAACACATGAATAAAGATTCTTTCATCCGAATATAATATGAATGCAACAAGAGTTGTATTTAAATAAATTTCCCGTAGGCTTACATCTTTTAAACTAAGAGGAAGGGTTTAACCCTTTTACATCAATGGCATTCCGCCCAAAAATAAAAAGCCCCATGGCCAACAAGTAAAGAGGATCCATCATCTTAAAACACTCCTTGATGGTTTATACAGAAATTGTAACGCCTCACTCCTGAGTTGTTAAATACACTAAAATAGCCTAAAAAAAAATACAAGTTTTGCCCCCAAAAATAATAACTACAAAATCGTCTCCAAATGGTACAATATCCTCCAAATATTCTATAGCACAATTACCTCCAAAATGAACAACATTACAACTATCTCCAAATTTAATAATTACAGTGTTGGGTCCCAAATCTCTATATTAATAAATCTTTCTAATCTCAATTTTGAGCTCCGCTAAAATCTGCTCCACACCTGAAAATAAATTAATTCGGGAAGTATACAATACGATAGGAATACAAGACTCGAATACAGAATAAATTAACAGGAATCCAACAATTTATGACATTAAATCAACGATACGATAATCAAGCAATTTACCAAATTGCACAACAAATCAACCATAATTTATCTAGGACCAAATACCCAATCCTACTTAGTACATGACCAGTGAACAAATTCATTTATTCACCCACCTCATCCAAGCTCCACGCTTATCCGGGCATATTGGTGTAAACAAATTAACAAGATTCACTCGATCTATGTACGGAGTATCACCATTTTAACACAGAAATATTTGTAGAGAATTTTACCAAATGATCAAAATATCAACGATTCGACAACAAATGATTTTACAAAATCTATTAATAACCACAATAATCAAGTGGATTACAAATTAAGGATAATTAAAAATAGAGAACTCTTTGCAATGAGATTTAAATAGAGCATATTGTATACAACCCGAATTTACCTCAAAATAAAATTGCTTCATGGATCTTCAAAAGTAATTCTGATTAAACTTTTAAGACATAAAGTATGTATGGTTTAATAAAATCTACAACTCTCAATTTTTTTTATTTATTTATAAAATACTCATTTTCTCTCTAAACACTCCCATATCTAAACTTAATATTTCCACTCTACACAATCTATGAGAATGGGAGAGCAGATGCAGAGAATGAATGAAGAAGAAGAAGAAGGGAATGTGAGGAGCTCTCCTCACTCAGTTCATTTATAGAAGAAATAAAGGAGAGAAAGAAGATTAAAAAATTAAAATAAATGAAAAGATGAAATGATGGAATGGTGGGTTTGGGGATACTGTGGGTGTTGCCCATGGTTTGTTGTTGTTATAGTTGTTGTTGTTTTTTTTTTTTTATTGTTTTTTTTTTCCACGTGATGGGGTGGGGAATGGTAGGAAAAATGATTTATTATTAAATGAGAATAAATAACAATATGACTGATATAAAAGAGATGAGATAAACGCCAATAAATAATTTAAAATTATATTCTTATCTAAAAATCTCACCACTTATAATAAACCACTAATACCACTCACTATATATTAATACCTCAAAGTACGGGGTGTTACAGAAATATACGTATATAAGAACTTTTCTCAAAATCATTCATTTCAATCAATAATGTAAGCAATTTACTTTTGTTTCTTCTTGTTACTTTTTTTCAAAATTCATATTATAATAACAAATTCTAGAAAACAATTTCACCAAGCCCATTACGTTTTCTCTCACTTTCCGGACTTGCACTTGATTTGCTTTTTCAAAACATTTCACAAGTATCCAATATTCTTTACATTTTTCCCAATCTCAATATAGTATTTACGCCCGTTTCCAACACATTCGTATCCATACATGCATACTTTTAGTACAAAAGGAAACAACAAGCAACCAACAAGTATCTAATAAACAAATGAGGCAACTCGGCCTTCCAAAACTATAACCATCATACCCCATAACATACCCAGATACACTGAGACAATAATGATAAATAAGTTCTGTTCTACCTGCCTTAAGTACGGTAAGCCAAGGATATACCTTTCCACAATGAAATGCCAATTTACCAAACACCGGCTGGAAGGTAATGATACATCTTCCAAGTTCTCCAGGCGCTAGCTAGAAGGTACTGGTACCTCTCATTCTAAGCGCAGCCAATTCTCCAGGCGCTAACTGCAAGGTAATGGTACCTCTCATTCTCAACGCAGTATACGTTACCAATCATTACAACATGACAAAGCACAACCAACAAGTGTAATGCATACATATAAACTATTCAACAAATTACAACCAACACAAGTGTAATGCATACACAACAATTCAACACAACAATGTCATCCTCCACCGATGACCAAGGACAAAACCTCTAAATGTATGTATTCAACACATGTATTATAATAATTCAACTCTCATGAGATTTTAAATCCAACAACAACAATAGTAAGATAACTAAGGACAAAACCTCCAAATATATGTATTCAACACACGTATTATAATAATTCAACTCTCATGAGATTTTAAATCCAACCTCAAGTTAATTTTTGAAATTCACATAGTGTTATCATTTCATTCTTCCATTTCAAAAATCAATTCTGTTATTTTTCAAGTTAACATACTCCACCCTTTATCCCAATCCATTCTTTTCATTTCACAAAACTAATTCCATGGATATGAAACCCATAACCTAACCCAACCCAATTTAATATGTTCAATCCAAAATAATTCCAATGCCATAGTTAATTCTCCATTTTAGCTATTAACACATTTACACAACCCATAATGACAATGTAACGACCCCAAAATCCGTATTAAAGATTACCTTTACAGCCTTATGGGTTAATGCATTTTAATTTAATGATATGTGTTTAAATTGAGGAATTAACTGTTGAGCCATGACTTTAAAATTGAAATTACCGACCTTTACGGGTTCAGAAATCACAATTGAGGACTTGGATGTGTTAATTGAAATTTTTAGAACTATTTGGGAAACTTAATTGGAAATCTAATTTTTCTGATTCGTTAATGTACGTTTGGGTGGTTAACTTGGTACTGCAAATTGAAGGCCATATAGGCTTCAGAAACCAGAACAGGGGGCATATTTATGATCATCATAATTTTTAGAGTCATCTGGAAAGTTTAATGGAAATTTAATTTTGCGCGATTCGTAAGGCCATGTTTGGCTCTCCCTTGTGTTAAGCTTAAGTACGTGATATATACATATATGGATAGGCCATGTGAGTTGGGGGTTTTATCATTTTGAAGTCAAATAAAATATCTAAGGGAGAGGGAGAGAGAGAACCGTGAAAGAGAGATAGAGAGGGAAAGAGGATCATCCATGGAAGCTTGGAAAATTGAAGAGATTAAAGGGGAAAAACAAGGAATTAAGTTGAGGTATGTGGCTTCAACTATTATCTTTCTAAATAATGCATCTACTACATGAAATAAATGATGGATTTGGGGGAAAATTAATATGCAAATGAACAAGTGTGTTGGGTTATGAATGAAATGAGTTAAACTCAAGGAATTGGACCTTGATTTCTTTAAATTTGCTTGAATTGGGTTCAATCTTAAGAATGATTCATGGAATACCAAGTTGTGGTGTGAAGATCAACAATGTATAAGATGTATTTGTATGATTTTGGGGTATATATTATAGAAGCTTGATTATATAGAAGATGAGACTTGAATTTCTATTTTTGAGGCAAAGACTGATTTGTTTAAAATGGAATTGCACTTGATTGATGTTAATTTATCATGTTATGAGATAATTTTACATGTTTTTGAGTGAATTATGTTAAGAACCAAGCTTAAAAATGGAAAAACCAAGTGTTGGAGCAAAAAGAGCCATTTTCGGACAGCAAACTGCCCAGAGCCGCACGTGCAGCTCTGTTTTCCGCACGTGCAGGAGACAGCTTTGTCTAGCCAACTTTGAATAAGCATATCGTTTTTTCTCAGGACTCCGTTTTGAGTGATTCTTGAGCCTAAAATCAAGCCCCGGAAGTCTAGTTTCCAATGGCCGTGGTCTCACTCCCAAATTATAAATATAGAAATAGTTATGCCAAAATTAGTGACGACTGTTCACTTTTTGTCAACCTGTTTTGTACCATTTCTTCACCTAAACCATTTCCCATCGACTTCTCCTGTTTTCTGAGACATGGATTATAACTTATTAAGGAATAATGAGCTTGGTACCACCATGGCTAATTGATCGAATGATCAAAGAGAATAAGTAAAGGATCGAGTATAATCTCATATTATGTGTTGTGCACTGTGCTGTAGGTCGAAACGAGAACACCGTCCCATTGTTACCGGGAGCCGATCACTATGAGTAATAGTAGTGTAACGTTACGTTTCACTTACTTTCTATGATTATGATTTATGTATTGTTGTTTGTGAATGGCCTATTCCATTGATATTGTGCTTTGATTAAATTAATGGATATGTTTGACTAATGGCATTGATATGGACCAAAGGTCATTCTGTCCCTATTAATAGAAGTGGGCCCGAGGCCATTATGATGTGAATGGTTCTGTCTCTATCAATAGTACTGTAGTGATACATGTGCCTTCTGGTAATAGTTATTATTAATGTTCTGTTATTCGCAAAACAACTATGTCTGTAATAAACCATGGGGAAATGTATGTGCACCATTGTGTAATGGTATTCTGATGAATCTGGAGTTATTCTATTCTGTTTATTCATTCTATTTATGCTATGACATGATATGAATTGTTCGGTCTTTAAGACCTAATGATTTCTGGTATGGAACAAAGTGTTGTACGGAACTAAGTGCTGCAATGCGAGTCACCTCTAGAATCTGTACGAGACACCTCTTGAGTCCATACATATGTGAACTGGACCTATGGCCAATCCATGACATCTGGACCTATGGTCATACTGTATCTGTTAGGTCTATGGCCATTCTGTATCTGTTAGGCCTATGGCCATTCTGTATCTGTTAGGCCTATGGCTGTTCTGTATCTGTTAGGCCAGAGGCCGTTCTGTATTATCTGTGGGCTTATAGCCGTTCTGTATTATCTATGGGCTTATAGCCATTCTGTATTATATCTAGGCTTACAACAGTTCTGTATTATATCTGGGCTTATAGCCATTCTATATTATCTCTGGGCTTACAGTTGTCCTGTATCATATCTGGGCTTACAGCCGCTCTGTATTATATATGGGCCTGAGGCCATTCTGTGTTATATGTGGGTCTGAGGCAGTTTTAAAATATGATTATGTATAAGATCTATGTACAGTTTGATATGCATATTTACATTCTCTAAGTCTATGCTCAATTAATTAACCTCCTTACATTGCTATTATTCACTGAGTTTTGCTCATTCTGTTTTATGTATATTTCTGTAGGTGAGCCATCGGGGATTGACACTAGAGTCGTACTGAGGCTCGCTTGTCTACCAAGTCACCTGGGGTATGTCTCCACGTGGAGGCCTTAATTTATTGTTGGGAGTCTTATAAATTATTAAGTCTTATGTAAGAGTGTGTGAGATCTATATAAAATCTGTGATTGTATAGGTATATTTGGAATGTATTTAAATGCTTAAATCCAATTAAACCATTATGCATGTACAAGCTCAATGGATGTTGTCTTTTATTGATATTGCTTCTACCTAAGGCCCCATATATGTTTAAATATTATTTTAAAATTCTATTTTGAGGCCTATGTACAAGCCGGTCGTGGACCAAACTTTTAGGGGCGGGTTTGGGTCGTGACAGGTGGTATCAGAGAACAAGTTAAGATCTCACACACGTGTCCATTGAGCATTAGAGTGTCTAGAATGCATTTAAGTTGCATGTTTCTAGTGACGAAAGGATATGATGTGCATTTTAAAAGATGTATGTGTGCTCGTACAATATGTTGAGTATTGAGATTAAGAATGAGAATTCTCATAGACCTTGGGGTAATAAAAGAAGATTCATATGTTTTGTTTCATAGACTGAGTTTTGTGTTTAAGGAGAATTGGATAATTGTTATGAAATGAGAATGGGTTACATAAGGCTAAAGTTTTGAAAGGTGTGGAATAACGATGCTCTTCGGCTATTCAAATTGATAAGTATAAGCATGTTCGTGGAAACGTAATATGAAAAGAGATTAAACGTAGTTTTCTATCTGTGTTATATGTGAAATTAGACCATGCGGAATTTTGGGAAACTAAGGATGTTGTGAATCAATGAAGTGTATGGCAATTTATGACTCTAGGAGTGGGGATGAAATGGAATGTTAATAAATACAAGTATTATGATCTGTGATCATGTAGTATTCGGTGGGATTTTATGGAAGTTTAGTGATGCAGAGAAATTGAAATTTTGACTAGAATATGGGCTGTGTTGAGTACGTTCATTGTAGAGATGGGGTGTATGTTGAGGGAATTGAGATGTGTATGCTGGTGAAGGAAATATTATCTGAAATCTTGAACCATGGAGTTAAATGACTTGGTATGATCTTATGTATTAAGCTAATTTGTATTTAGTGGCTAGAGGAAAAGATAGTAAGAATGAGATGATACTTATGTTGTCTTACCAAGTGTAAGAATACGAATGGGCATTGTTAACGTAGTGAGATGATATGTTTGTTAATCAAATTATTTGGGTTATTGAAGTGGATCATTGGTGAAAAGAAGGGCATGTTGTGAATCTTTCTATGGGACGATAAGTGAAGTTTTGTTCCTCCTTTCAGTACGAACATATATTCTTGTGAATGAATGTGAATAAAAGGAAAATTGTGTTTCTTTTGCAGATTGCCATTTGTCTGAAAGACATAATGTTGTTTTGACATGTTTTGTTCTGAACCTAACATATTGCTATCATAAAACTTACCGTTACTGATGAAGGATGAAATATTTGTATGAGAATTAATTCAAGGCTTGTTCCTTTATTATGATCTGGAAATGAGTGCTCATTGGAAAGACACTTATGTGATCTGTGTTATTTAGAGACGTCATACCATCAATTACATTCGGTACTTCCGACATGGATGAATAATGTGTGATCTTGCATGAGTTGACTATAGACCTAAGTGAGTAATGTCCTTGCAAAGATACTTTCGTATAAATGATTTTGAAAACGGCTATGCTATACGATGTTTAATGAAATCTATATTTTGGTTACGAATTGTTCTATATGATAAATATTTTTTGAAATGATACAATATGTTATGAACCTCCAACATGTTTATGATATGATGAGTTTTTTTAGTAATTTCCCTAAAATGACTAGATATGCTACGAAACTCTGATTGTTCAGGATATGACAAATTTTCTGGAAAAGATATTTTGCTATACATGAATGAGTTTTCCATTTAATAAATTATTGTTGCATGCTTGATGAATGCCTTGTGATGAACTTGAAATCATTCTGCCTTATCTGTTATAAATTGGACCAGAGGTTGTTTTGTCAAAGTTTAAGTATGTTTAATGCTATTGGAAATCATCCCATCATCTGATAATCTTTGAAAGGTCTGATAGGTTTCTGAATAATGTCTCTGAACAACGGATTGTGTGTAATTATGAAAGGTTTGATGAACTTTATATATTATATATTTTCGGAAAATGTTTTGTCCATGATAAGAACATTTTACTAATTATGGAACAAGAATATAAGAACTTTATGGTGAATGTATTATGTGCTTGATGTCATGATGTCGACTTATGATCTTCCAAGTGGATATGGATTTTAAGTGATTATTACCTTACTGCAATTTGGGAATTGTGACAATCAAGGTTTGATCTGTATTTGATCTCTACTAACATTCTATTTTGGATTTTGAGTTCCTATTTGAAGTCTGTTAGGAATCTGATTTGAAGTGATAAGTTTAATTCTGATTATTTGAGCCTTCATTGAAGTTGAGGATTTGGGCCTAAATTTGAATATTCAAAATTTAGACCTCACTTATTCTATCTGTTATGGAAGTAAAGCGCTTAAGGATACTTCAAATTACTGAAACTATTGTTCTGAATATTTAATTTATCAGTGAACAAGGGTTATAAAGTCATTAATGTAGAACGCATTTGTTTATTCTGGACCTAATTGTTGTAGTATGTTGTGCCATTTGAAATCTGATCGAGTAGTGAATGTTTGCTTAACCTTTGAGGAATTATAATAATTGGGGTTGTTTGTGAACCTAAAGAGCTTGAATTATGTTTGGTAGCTTATGAGTCGCATGCAATCGAATACTTGAAGTGAATTTATTTCTGAACATCCTTACGTTATTATCAATATGGGTTACCTATTAGCTAGTAAAGATGAATTACTTGTGACTCTTGGAGCAAACTCCATTGAAATTGACTATCTAGGATTGTGGATTGTTAAATAATTAAGAAGTGTTGTATACCCAAAACGAAACTGGACTTGTGGCAGAGTGAATCAAGTTTGGAGGACCAAACTTTTTAAGGTGGGGAGGATGTAACGATCCCAAAATCCGTATTAAAGATTACCTTTATGGCCTTATGGGTTAATGCATTTTAATTTAATGATATGTGTTTAAATTGAGGAACTAACTGTTGAGCCACAACTTTAAAATTGAAATTACCGACCTTTACGGGTTTAGAAATCACAATTGAGGACTTGGATGTGTTAATTGAAATTTTTAGAACTATTTGGGAAACTTAATTGGAAATCTAATTTGTCTGATTCGTTAATGTACGTTTGGGTGGTTAACTTGGTATTGCAAGTTGAAGGCCTTAGAGGCTTCAGAAACCAGAACAGGGGGCATATTTATGATCATCATGATTTTTAGAGTCATCTAGAAAGTTTAATTGAAATTTAATTTTGCGCGATTCGTAAGGCCACGTTTGGCTCTCCCTTGTGTTAAGCTTAAGTACGTGATATATACATATATGGATAGGCCATGTGAGTTGGGGGTTTTATCATTTTGAAGTCAAATAAAATATCTAAGGGAGAGGGAGAGAGAGAACCGTGTGTAGACACCCCATTTTTGACCGTCCTCGAGACTTGGTTGTGCTTGCAGGTACACCCAACAACTAGTTCGATTGCTCGCGGAGTACTCGATTGTCGCGGCGGAACGTCACTAGTTCGAGCTTCCCGGACCCTGTATCCTTTCTGACCCATTTTTGGACCTTGGCTAGGTCCTTTCAGAGTGACCTTTTTGGCTCACTGCCGGCCATGGTTTTGCTCCTGCCGGCCACTGATGAAGCCCTGCCGGCCATCAGTGAGCCACTGCCGGCCATTACTGATGGCCGACACCCCCCTATCTCAGCTGGTTTTTCTCCAGATCTTTTGAGCCAGCTGGTTTTTTGTTTCCTCCCCTTCATGCACGTGTATGGAGGGATGAAGCCCCTGCAAAGCTTCTTGAAGAAGCTTTGACTTTGCATTCCTCTATATAAGCAAGAGGCCTCTCTCTTTGCCAGGGGTTCTGCAATTTTGAAGAGAAAAACCTCTCTTTCTCTCTATATTGTTTGTGTTTTGTGCTTTGGAGTTGGATTTCCTTGCACTTTTACACTACAACACATTGATATACATCACCACCATTGGACCAAGCTTCTTGCAAGGTCTTCTTGAGGTCTAACAATTGGTTTCCATCCCCTGAAGTTGCTGGTTTCGAAGAGGGTCTTCAAGGGTGAGTATTTTTCCCATTTTTGCACTTTCTTGTACCTCACTTTAGCCCTCCTTGCATATTGATTTGGGCTTTTCTTATAACTGAAAAAAGTCTTGTATTTAACTGCTTTTGAAGTTTGCTTAAGGTTTTTTTCTTGTTAGGGGTGTGTAGCCCCCTTGCATGCTTTGTTTGGCTTTGTTTTAAGCCATTCCTTGAGGCCTCTGAGCTAGCCTTGGTTTGGCCTTCTCACCACTGAAATCCAGTGGATTTTCAGTGGTGAAGGTGTGGTTTTGAGGTCCTTAATCAGAGGGGGTAGCCCCCTCTCTTTTGGTTCCTCTTTGCTTGTGTTTTTGGCCTTCCAAAGGACCATCCCTCTATGCATTTTTGAGGCTCGATTTAGGCCTATTTTTGTGACTTCTAGGACCTGCCTTGGCCCTGTCCATGGCTGGTTTGATCATATCTTGCATGCATCTAGTATGTGTAGTGTAACTCCATTCATAGCTCATCAAAGTAGCATGTGTGCTTAGCTTGTGTTGAGTCCATTTCAGTAGGTTTTTGGTGATGTTTTACCATGCCATTGATCGGTTTTGGGTTGGTTTTGTCACTCCATGCTTGCATGATGTACTTGTAGTGTAAATCCCCTAAGCTAGCTTCATATGCTCCATGCTTTGCCATGTCATGTTAGCTTGTTTGGTTTACATTTCAACATGTATTTGGTCATCATTTGGCATGTCATGACCCTATCCATAGTTGGTTTGATCATCCTTTGTATGCTTCATATAGGTGTAGAACAAATCTTGTTTACTAGCCCTTTGTGCATGATGCTTTGACTCATCACCCTAGCATATTTTGGCTTTGCTCTAACATGATTTTATGCTTATTTTGGGCTACTCTAGGACTTTTTTGGGCTGCCATGGCTAGATCACTCATGCTTTGTATAGCTATAGTGTAAATGCTTAGGCTAGTCTTGGGTTTTGAGGCCCCTACCATGCCATACATGTGATGTTTGCATGCTTTGCCCTCATTCCACATGCTATTTCAGTCCATGAAATGTTGTTGTACACTTGCATTTGACATGCTTTGAATGCTTTATAGAGCTTGTGCTTTATGCCTCAAGAATGGACTTTTGTGCATGCCATTAAGCCTAAGTCTTTGGCTTATCATTTCAGTGCATCTTGGGTCATATTATACCATGATGTAACTCTATTTTATGTTATCCAAGTCTTTCCATGATTGGTTCCGATAGATGTAGTGCATTGCCTCTTTAAAGCCTTGCATGCTCCATGTTTTTAGCATTGTGTTCTAGCCTATCTTGGCTGGCTTTGAGCTTGGTTTTGGTCTTGTTTAGACCTGGCCTAGGACTATTTTAGGTCCCCTTGGCCCTTTGAGGCTTGCCTTGCATGGCCACAGCTTAAGTCCCCTTGCATACTTTGAGCTTTGAGCATCATAACATGCCATGCTTGCATCGTTGAGTTGATTTGGCATCGATTTGCATGTATTTCAGAGCTTACCTCATTGCCATATATCCATGTTTGTTGCTCCTTAAGTGTGCCTAAGAGTTGTCCTCTTTGTGCCTTAATACTTGAGCTATTTGGCATGCATGTTTGCCTTGTCTTTTCATACTTTTCATGCCATCAATTCATCACTTATGGCTACTGATTTAGACCTAGTTGAGAGCTGTCCATCTTTAGTGTAAGCCCATCTTACCATGTTTTTGCATGCTTGTTTCATTTTGTATGTTGTTGCATACTTGTTTAGCTTTACATGCCTCGTAGATTCACATGTTCATGTTGCATTTTATCATGTTGTCCAAGGTTGTTGCCTCACATCATGCCTATGTGCTTGTTGCATGTCATTAGCCTTGTTAGGTTGTTCATGTTGCATGTTTGCCATGCTTACGTGTTGCATTGTTCAGATTAAGTGTTAATCCGAGCGCGATGAACGAGGGGCGTTTCATACTTCGAGTAATGAAACGTGTCCCAATTCTCAGTCGCCGAGGCTCTTGATGATTCATGATAGAGTTCTAGGCTTTACTTGCTTTATTTGTGTATTCATTTTTATATTGATTTACACAAGTTAGATCTTTGGCCATCATGCATCGGGATGCGTGATTGATGGTCGTGGATCCGACTAGGCCTCTCCCTTGATGTTTTGATGTGGTTTGGGGTGGCATAGTGCGTATACACCCTTGGGAAACCCTCCATTTTCTCTACTTTGTGCTTTGTTGCAGCTTGGTGTCACAGCACACCAGTGGCCGGCAGTGCACCACTGATGGCCGGCAGTGTTACTCCCTTGGCCGGCAGTGCCCTGTTGTTGGCCGGCAGTGCTCCTTTCGTGGCCGACAGGCCACTGGTGAATTCTCCAGCAGTGTTTTGGTAAGTCTCAACAACAAGCACTAGAAGACACCCTGCAAACAGAGCCTCTAAAGAGCAACCGGAAGGCGCTTCGAGGCGAGGAACCGAAGCGAGCATGCTTATCCTCCTCTTCTTCAAACGGACCTGGAGCAATTCTTTTTTTACTGCTTACTTGTTAATTAGCATTTGTTATTTGTTAATTAATTAAGTTGTGTAATAATTAGTTGTAGCTAGTTATTGATTCGGTTTTGTAATAATTAATTAGCTCGTGAGTTAGTTAATTAGGTGATTTGTATTATTTATTCGGACCCTCCGAGAGAGGGCCAATTGTGTAATAAGCGTGCGTGCGTGTGATGCATGTCTTGCAACCTCCATCTCTTTCTCCCTTTTACTTACCTGCTTTTGTTGGTTAGTTTTAGGGCATATTTCAATTAGCATACTTATGCTTGGATGTTTGCATCATTCATCTATATTGCATGCACCAGGCTCGGCACATCATGCTAACTGCATCGTATTTCAAATCTAACTTGAATACGTGTTATCTGTTGCATTTTACATGCAATCCATAGATTAACCAAGCCTATTCTAGTTGCATTTTGCCTGCGATGCATTAGCCATTCTAACATGGACTTGGATCATACATTTGATTACTAACAAGTTCTTTATTTTGGCTTGGAGTACACTGTAAGTATTTGTGCTTTAGCATCTCGCATGAGTGTGAATGTTAACATGACAACATGCTTACCATGTGGCTATGTGCTTAGTTGATATATCTGCCTGAATGCCTGTGGGTGAAGGTTGGATTATCTGAATTGGAATAATGCATTGACCGTGAGTTTTATGCCCCCTAGATAGTAGCAAAACCATCTTTTCTAAGCCCACCCGAGGGTGGCAAAATCTGCATTTTAGCCTACTTGCGAGTAGTAAACTTCAAACCATTTTCCAAGCAAACGGATATGCAATGCTTTGTTCCAAATTAGGCGATCTAGTCTATACTTGTTTTGTTGTGCGCATCACATAGTAATTCTAGCTAATTAACCAGAATAAGAACACATGTGTTTTCAAAAACAAGATATCATGGTTAGTAGAGGCCGATCTTTGATCGGACGAGCGGGGATGCTCATAGCTGACCTTCCCCAATCGTACCCAAGTTCCGGAGCCGAGGCAACTTTGGTGATGACGGACACGTGGCCTTAGGCAAACAAGTCAGGGTTTCCTAAATTCCCCAAAATAAAATATTTAGGTGGCGACTTTGTATCTGGCAAAGCAGTCCATGTTTGACACTTCGTTCCTAAAAATCAGCTTTCCAAAACGATTTGCCGGATTAGGACTCTTTGGTGATTTATCAATCTCCCATAGCACATTGTGAGATCAGATTAAGAACCGTGACTATAGCGATCCCGGTTTTCCCTTCATTGTTTAATTGTATTTCAGACTCGGTTCCGTGGATGTGTTGTTGTCTTTTTCCCGTTTCCATCCTGTACTCTTTGTATATGAGTCTTGGGTCGTGTTGGGTAGGTTTAAAACAGGTTGGTTGTGTTTGGAAACCAAGGGTTAGCGTCCATTAAATTTTCATAATGGTTCATTTAATATCCTTATTGGTGGTTGCAAACTTGTTCATTTAATATCCTTATTAGTGGTTCATTTAATATCCTTATTAGTAGTTCATTTACTATCCTTATTAGTGGTCCATTCATATTCAAACTTGTCCTTTCAAATTCCAACTAGTATGTTACACCAAGTTGCCTATAAATTGAGCTCACCTCTCAACTTCTATGGTTCTTCCCATACCTCTCTCCATTTGTTTTTTTAGATTTTGAGTTTAGATTAAGAGTGTTTAGAGTAAGAGTAAGCATTTTCATAAGGGAGGAGAGGAAGGAGAACAAGAGAGAAATCTTGAAAGGAAGAGGAAGGGATGGCTTGCTCTTCATTTTGATTCGAAAATTATTAGGTTTGGAGCACCTTCAAAATCCTTCATCTTCTCCATTTGGTCTCTCCATTTGAGGTAGGGATTCCTACTCATCTTTATGAGCTTTAACCTTGATGTTGGGCCTTTGCTTAAATGGTTTGATTTGGGAAGTTAAGGTTTTGAAATGTGCTATTTTGAAAAGAGGGGTTTTGTTTATTTAACTCATCCATACGTGTTTTGGGTCTAAAATAGAGATTGTTGATGTTTTTAGTAATATTTGAGCCTTTGGGTCAATATTGGAAAAGGGGGGAGAAAAGTCCTAATTTTTGATAAATTAATTTATATAATAAATTTTGGAAGATATGAAAATATGAAATTGAGTTAAATATAATGAAATTTGCTCATTATGAGATAGAACGGTGGAGTTGGATTACATTAATCATTCACTTTTAAAAATAATGACAATTTATCTGTTGTAACAATTATTACCTGCTTAGAAATAATTGTTTTGGGTTACTGGTGGAGGGTAGTCTTGAGGGTTGTAGACAATGCATGGTTACTAGGCAAACTAAAACTAATCAGTTGAGTATGCTATTGGATATGGCGGTTGGTATAATACATCAAAAATTTGTATTGATTGATCGAATTTGTACATAATAATCGCTTATCTACATTGTTTTGTGCGGGAGGAGATGGGGGATGTACTCTACGGTTTATTGGAAGATGGGGGATGGACCTCTAAACCGGATTTTTGTTTGATATTGATACAGCGCTAAAATGTGTATCATTTGTGAAGTATAGAAGTGTTTTTGTTTGATATTGATATAGCACTGAAATGTGTATCATTTATGAAGTATAGAAGTGTTTTTGTTTGATATTGATACAGCACTAAAATGTGTATCATTTGTGAAGTATGGAAGTGTTTTTGTCTGAGATTGATACAGTACTAAAATGTGTATATATTATGACGTATGAAATGCTTAAAATGAGTTATTATCACGCCTGAAATAGAAATACTGTCAATATGAGATGTGATCTCGTTTAAATTGATTGGCCAAGTTATGACTCATAGTTATGAATTGAGAATTTGATAAGAAATGGAAACTGGAATAGAACATGGACAAATTAGTAATGGGATTGTGATGTGTTATAAGTTATTGTGTAAGAGTTAAACGTTTATCAATTGCTAACGTTTTAGTTACTGTTCATACTATGTTTAGCGTATCTCTACTGGGCGTTGGCTCACCTTATATGGGATATCATTTTCAGGTACAGGTGTTATGCCACCTCCAAGGACGTAGCTTGGAAGGCTTGAGGCTATTAGAACACCTTTTGTTGTTTTGTTGTATTACATGTATATCAAGCCAAGGGCTTTCTTTGTATAGAGTTTGCACTCTCTTTTTGCAACCAAGCGTTGTCTTGGGAAGTTGTAAGCCCATAAGGCGATTACTTTTATTGTCAATATGTAATACATTTTGTAGGAACACTCTGATGATTGTAATATAATATCTCTTTCCTATATCTTGAATGTATGATATTATGGGTTTATTTTGAGGGCGATACAACTTGGTGTCCGAGCGTACCGGGTTCAAATACTTTGGGTACGCGGGAAGTGGTTAGTACCACAATGGGTTTGTCTCGCTTATTAGAGACTTATGTATGATGTTAAGTGCTTATGTGATAACATGTTTATGTGACTATATGGGTATGGATGTTAACTGGATCCTTGGGTTTCTGGGAGTCCTGTTAGAAAGGCACTTGATCACTGCCATTTCTAACTGGAACTCTAGCAACGCCGCGGGACGGTCATTATCCGAAAATGCGATTCGTAAGTGCTTATGTGATTATGTGCTTAGGTGGAGTGAATTACTGTTGTCTATCATTTAGCACGTGAGTGAAATAGCTTCGGCACCTTTGATAATGTCCTAATATCTTTGTTACCTTTACTAGGATGCCTAGACGAGGAAGTTGTAATTTCCCTCCTTCCACACGGGAAGAGTTGCAGAAACAGTTTGTGGAGTTACGCCAAGGTACTACACCTTTGGTACAGTTTGAAGCATGGTTTTCTAACCTGTCGAGGTTTGCCCCAGAGTTAGTGGAGACGGAGGAACTGCGTTGTTCGGAGTTTGAGAGTAGGCTGTGTGACGACATTTGAGAAAGGATTGCGTGGTCTTGGCATAGGAGTTACAGTGTGCTTGTTAGGGCTGCAACTCATGTGGAGGCAGCGGTGCTAGCTATGGGCCAAAATAGGGAGGAGGCCATTTCGGTGACTCTTGTGATTCAGAGTGTTGGTAGGCCTTTTAAGAGGCAGAAGGGTTTTAATCCACAACAATTTCAGAGAGCTCAGCCTGGCTCTACTTTTCCAGTGCCGAGTCTAGATTTGGGAAAGGGTGAACGAACAGTTGTCACTTGTTTCAAATGTGGTCAGCTGGGCCACAAATCCCCAGCTTGCCCACAGAGGAAGAGGGTTGGGTTGGCAGTTCGACCAGTAGTTGCCCCACTAGAATCATTTAGCCAACCAGGTTTTGGGCTGATCGAATGTTCAGTGGGGAAGCAGTCGTTGGGGTCTTCATCAGCTCAAACTTTGAACCAGTCTCGTGCTCGGGAGCCGCTTACTTGTTGGATGTGTAATCAGCCGGGTTATATCCAACGTTTCTGTACTCAGCCAGGGGCTTCTTTGGGGGGTTTTGCAACCTAGTCGGGCTCAGTTTTATTCAATCGGGCAGGGGCAGTATCATTTTGGGGGACAATCAGGCCAGATTTCGAGGGCCTCAGGAGAGTCGAGTTCCCAAGCCCCAATTGGGGAAATATGCAGTTGTTCCAGGTGTGGCCAGTTGGGGCATACTAATAGTTCTTGTCCGTGGCCTGTAAACTCGTAAGATATCTTGGGTTTGAGAATGACCAACTTTAGCAGTCCTGTGGGGGATGAAACAGTGGTAGTACCAATAGTACGATTTTGTTTTGACTAATCCATTTTGTAATCGGTGAATTATCGTTTTGAAATCATGGGTTCTGTTGTGTAACCAATGCGTTTTGGGAATGTTGAAACATCAAAACTGCTTGTTTATATATATATGTCTGTGTTTATTAATTTCCTTGGGTTAGGCGGACTGGAGCATGTTGTGGCTCTAAAGTTTTATTAATGTGACAAGTTGTTGTGAAACCGTAAAATTTTTGTAACAATGCATCTGTATGCGTGTGATTTGGTTTGGGAGAATGAGGGCTGGTGAGCCATGTTTTGAAATTAGGAAGAATTATTGAGGGATGCGTATCTTAGTCAGGACTACTATGGGGCAAGAACAGTTATACTTGCCGGGTGTGCGAAATTTCAAGGGTGTTACGTATTTAATCTTATGTGAGTGGTAGAGTTTGTGGCCAACTGTCGTGAGAACTCTTCGAGAGGATGTGAAGTGTGCGATTACTACTAGGTCTTGTATATTTAACATGATGTTTTACGGAGGCATAGCGCATAATTTTGTTAGGAGTAGACTTACACCTTCAGGGTAGGTGACGTTGCCAAATTTGCATACGTACTAAATGGTTGTCTCATTTGAGGGAGTGTTAGCCCTTTGTTAAGATTGTGGTTGTTGGCATCGAGGAGTGGTGTGTTGTGAGCAACTGGTATTATATCCCGGGTAGTAGTATAATGGATATTCTCTTAAGTTTCAGGATTCTTTTGCTATGTTTAAATGCATTAGGTGTGTACCTTAATACTGGTTAGGTTAGGAGATGTTGTCGGTAGGGTTGGTTGGGTGTATAACCCGTGGTTAGGGTGTGACCCGTGAGTAGAGCCACAGTGGTATGGTGTTTGCAGATGAAGGTTTGAGTTGATAGCGATGAGGGTGAGGACTCTTACTCTTCTGGAGAGTTAGGATGGTGAGTCTTTGAAGGCCTTGTCGACGACATGCGATTGCGCCGGGGTTTGGTTCTAGGCAGTGGTTCAATGGTAGTGATGGTTAATGATTTGGCACGGAGGCTTAGTGTCTTGATTGTACTCTCAAGACGAGTGACAAGTAGGATGCGGAATAAAGAGTAGACCCTATAGGTCATTAAGGGATGAAGGTACTATATTTGCTTGTGTTCGGTACGAACAGTTACGTGGTAGTGATAAGTGTCGCGGCGTGGTAAACCCTTGTTAGCTAATTCGGTACGAGGGAATGAGTATGCAAATTTTGTTATTATAAGTTCAGTCGAGGTGGCGAGTGAAATCCCTGAATGGGGGATTCAGTATGGGCATAAGATAACTTGCAGCAAGTGAGGAGGTTTTGCCTAGTACGATGCGTGATAGTGCTTGGTTCGTATGTTGTTCATTACTCGTGTCTCATTTTACGTCCTCGTTCAGTGAAAGTTGACCGGAGGCCTGGTGTACGAATGTTTTCGTGTTTCCTATGTTGAGGTATTAAGTACTAGATACTGGTCTGAGTATTGTCAGTAGTCGATACGTGGTGGATGTCTCAGAACACTGTAGTGGTTGATTGTGTCATACTGTTATCTTTGTTATCGAGTCTTGCGAAGCAGGACTTTTCCATTAGTTAAGGTGTTGTGGAAACATAACGGGGTGGAGGAAGCCACTTGGGAACGTGAGTTGGATGTCCGTGAGAAGTATCTGGACTTGTTTGTTAATATTTAACCATGTATTGGGAATTTTGTTATACTGATAAACTTTAAGAGCATTAAATATGTCTTAAGTTGAAAACATTAGGTATGTTTTGGTTATTGGAAGTATGGTAATGGTTGGTCATGCCTTGAAAATTGAAGTTTAATTTAGCATTGTATATGTTAAATGTGTTGTAGAAATGCAAATATATTATTGGCATTGAATATGTTATGGAATTGGGAACTATGTTATATGTTGTGATTTGCCTCTTGAATAGAGATGGAATAACCGGTAATGGGTCAGGTCAATGAATATTGAATTGTAATATTGTTAAGAATTGAGAAATCATATTGTCGAAATTTATTTACCTAAGACGAAATTCTTTAAGGGGGGGGAGGTTATAGCGATCCCGGTTTTCCCTTCATTGTTTAATTGTATTTTAGACTCGGTTCCGTGGATGTGTTGTTGTCTTTTTCCCGTTTCCATCCTTTACTCTTTGTATATGAGTCTTGGGTCGTGTTGGGTAGGTTTAAAACAGGTTAGTTGTGTTTGGAAACCAAGGGTTAGTGTCCATTAAATTTTCATAATGGTTCATTTAATATCCTTATTGCTGGTTACAAACTTGTTCATTTAATATCCTTGTTAGTGGTTCATTTAATATCCTTATTAGTGGTTACAAACTTGTTCATTTAATATTCTTATTAGTAGTTCATTTACTATCCTTATTAGTGGTCCATTCATATTCAAACTTGTCCTTTCAAATTCCAACTAGTATGTTACACCAAGTTGCCTATAAATTGAGCTCACCTCTCAACTTTTATGGTTCTTCCCATATCTCTCTCCATTTTTTCTTTTAGATTTTGAGTTTAGATTAAGAGTGTTTAGAGTAAGAGTAAGCATTTTCATAAGGGAGGAGAGGAAGGAGAACAAGAGAGAAATCTTGAAAGGAAGAGGAAGGGATGGCTTGCTCTTCATTTTGATTCGAAAATTATTAGGTTTGGAGCACCTTCAAAATCCTTCATCTTCTCCATTTGGTCTCTCCATTTGAGGTAGGGATTCCTACTCATCTTTATGAGCTTTAACCTAGATGTTAGGCTTTTGTTTAAATGGTTTGATTTGGGAAGTTAAGGTTTTGAAATGTGCTATTTTGAAAAGAGGGGTTTTGTTTATTTGACTCATCCATACGTGTTTTGGGTCTAAAATAGAGATTGTTGATGTTTTTAGTAATATTTGAGCCTTTGGGTCAATATTGGAAAAGGGGGGAGAAAAGACCTAATTTTTGATAAATTAATTTATATAATAAATTTTGGAAGATATGAAAATAAGAAATTGAGTTGAATATAATGAAATTTGCTCATTATGAGATAGAACGGTGGAGTTGGATTACATTAATCATTCACTTTTAAAAATAATGACAACTTATCTGTTGTAACAATTATTACCTGCTTAGAAATAATTGTTTTGGGTTACTGGTGGAGGGTAGTCTTGAGGGTTGTAGACAATGCATGGTTATTAGGCAAACTAAAACTAATCAGTTGAGTATGCTATTGGATATGGCGGTTGGTATAATACATCAAAAATTTGTATTGATTGATCGAATTTGTACATGATAATCGCTTATCTACATTGTTTTGTGCGGGAGGAGATGGGGGATGTACTCTACGGTTTATTGGAAGATGGGGGATGGACCTCTAAACCGGATTTTTGTTTGATATTGATACAGCGCTAAAATGTGTATCATTTGTGAAGTATAGAAGTGTTTTTGTTTGATATTGATACAGCACTAAAATGTGTAACATTTGTGAAGTATAGAAGTGTTTTTGTTTGATATTGATACAGCACTAAAATGTGTATCATTTGTGAAGTATGGAAGTGTTTTTGTCTGAGATTGATACAGTACTAAAATGTGTATCTATTATGAGGTATGAAATGCTTAAAATGAGTTATTATCACGCATGAAATAGAAATACTATCGATATGAGATGTGATCTCGTTTAAATTGATTGGCCAAGTTATGACTCATAGTTATGAATTGAGAATTTGATAAGAAATGGAAACTGGAATAGAACATGGACAAATTAGTAATGGGATTGTGATGTGCTATAAGTTATTGTGTAAGAGTTAAACGTTTATCAATTGCTAACGTTTTAGTTACTGTTCATACTATGTTTAGCGTATCTCTACTGGGCGTTGGCTCACCCTATATGGGACATCATTTTCAGGTACATGTGTTATGCCACCTCCAAGGACGTAGCTTGGAAGGCTTAAGGCTATTAGACCACGTTTTGTTGTTTTGTTGTATTACATATATATCAAGCCAAGGGCTTTCTTTATATAGAGTTTGCACTCTCTTTTTGTAACCAAGCGTTGTCTTGGGAAGTTGTAAGCCCATAGGGTGATTACTTTTATTGTCAATATGTAATACATTTTGTAGGAACACTCTGATGATTGTAATATAATATCTCTTTCCTATATCTTGAATGTATGATATTATGGGTTTATTTTGAGGGCGTTGCAGTGACAAATTGGGCCCGAACTGTAGAAAAGCATAAGGCCTCCTCCCCGAGGCATGTCCACACCATGAAAGAGAGATAGAGAGGGAAAGAGGATCATCCATGGAAGCTTGGGAAATTGAAGAGATTAAAGGGGAAAAACAAGGAATTAAGTTAAGGTATGTGGCTTCACCTATTATCTTTGTAAATAATGCATCTACTACATGAAATCAATGATGGATTTCGGGAAAGTTAATATTTTAATGAACAAGTGTGTAGGGTTATGAATGAAATGAGTTAAACTCAAGGAATTGAACCTTGATTTCTTTAAATTTGCTTGAATTGAGTTCAATCTTAAGAATGATTCATGGAATACCAAGTTGTGGTGTGAAGATCAACCATGTGTAAGATGTATTTGTATGATTTTGGGGTATATATTATAGAAGCTTGATTATATAGAAGATGAGACTTGAATTTCTATTTTTGAGGCAAAGATTGATTTGTTTAAAATGGAATTGCACTTGATTGATGTTAGTTTATCATATTATGACATAATTTTACATGTTTTTGAGTGAATTATGTTAAGAACCAAGCTTAAAAATGGAAAAACCAAGTGTTGGAGCAAAAACAGCCATTTTCGGACAGCAAACTGCCCAGAGCCGCACGTGCGGCTCTGTTTCCCGCATGTGCGGGAGACAGCTTTGTCCAGCCAACTTTGAATAAGCATATCTTTTTCCTCGGGACTCCGTTTTGAGTGATTCTTGAGCGTAAAATCAAGCCGCGGAAGTCTAGTTTCCAATGGCAGTGGTGTTACTCCCAAATTATAAATACAGAAATAGTTATGCCCAAATTAGTGATGTCTGTTCACTTTTTGTCAACCAGTTTTGTACCATTTCTTCACCTAAACCATTTCCCATCGACTTCTCCTGTTTTCCGAGACATGGATTATAACTTATTAAGGAATAATGAGCTTGGTACCACCATGGCTAATTGATCGAATGATCAAAGAGAATAAGTAAAGGATCAAGTATAATCTCATATTATGTGTTGTGCACTGTACTGTAGGTCGAAACGAGAACACCGTCCCATTGCTACTGGGGGCCGATCACTGTGAGTAATAGTAGTGTAACGTTACATTTCACTTATTTTCTATGATTATGATTTATGTATTGTTGTTTGTGAATGGCCTATTCCATTGATATTGTGCTTTGATTAAATTAATGGATATGTTTGACTAATGGCATTGATATGGACCAAAGGTCATTCTGTCCCTATTAATAGAAGTGGTCCCGAGGCCATTATGATGTGAATGGTTCTGTCTCTATCAATAGTACTGTAGTGATACTTGTGCCTTCTGGTAATACTTATTATTAATGTTCTGTTATTCGCAAGACAACTATGTCTGTAATAAACCATGGGGAAATGTATGTGCACCATTGTGTAATGGTATTCTGATGAATCTGGAGTTATTCTATTCTGTTTATTCATTCTATTTATGCTATGACATGATATGAATTGCTCGGTCTTTAAGACCTAATGCTTTCTGGTATGGAACAAAGTGTTGTACGGAACTAAGTGCTGCAATGCGAGTCACCTCTAGAATCCGTGCGAGACACCTCTTGAGTCCATACATATGTGAACTGGACCTATGGCCAATCCGTGACATCTGGACCTATGGTCATTCTGTATCTGTTAGGTCTATGGCCGTTCTGTATCTGTTAGGCCTATGGCCATTCTGTATCTGTTAGGCCTATGGCCGTTCTGTATCTGTTAGGCCAGAGTTCGTTCTGTATTATCTGTGGGCTTATAGCCGCTCTGTATTATATCTGGGCTTACAGCCATTCTGTATTATATCTGGGCTTATAGCCGTTCTGTAATATCTCTGGGCTTACAGCTGTCCTGTATCATATCTGGGCATACAGTCGCTCTGAATTATATATGGGCCTGAGGCCGTTCTGTGTTATATGTGGGTCTGAGGCCGTTTTAAAATATGATTATGTATAAGATCTGTGTACATTTTGACATGCATATTTACATTCTCTAAGTCTATGCCCAATTAATTAACCTCATTGAGTTTTGCTCATTCTGTTTTATGTATATTTCTATAGGTGAGCCATCGGGGATTGACACTAGAGTCGTACTGAGGCTCGCTTGTCTGCCAAGTCACCTAGGGTATGTCTCCACGTGGAGGCCTTAATTTATTGTTGGGAGTCTTATAAATTATTAAGTCTTATGTAAGAGTGTGTGAGATCTATATAAAATCTGTGATTGTATAGGTATATTTGGAATGTATTTAAATGCTTAAATCCAATTAAACCATCATGTATGCACAAGCTCAATGGATGTTGTCTTCTATTGATATTGCTTCTGCCTAAGGCCCCATATATGTTTAAATATTATTTTAAAATTCTGTTTTGAGGCCTATGTACAAGCTGGTCGTGGACCAAACTTTTAGGGGCGGGTTTGGGTCGTGACAGACAATTTACAAACATTATTCAAATTTACCCATTTTTAATTCACCAAGTATAAACATTAAATTAGGATTTTTTTTCTTCTTTCAATATAAACATGCTAGATTTGTAACGCTCTCAAAATAAGACATAAACCATTCATTCATAAGATCCATAAATATAAAGGAAATATCATATCTTCATTCATCAGAGTATCCCTTACAAAAGATATTACATGTTAGCAACAAAATAATGCCCTACGGCCTTACATCTTTCCTGGCTATTACTTGGTTATAGCAAAAGAGGGTCAGAAGCCCTTTACAATTAAAGCCCTTGGCTTGGAAAAATATAACATATAAACATAAAATGAAACACAAAATGGAGACCTCAGCCCCAAAACCTCCCAAGCTAGGTCTTCGGAGGCAGCATGTCACCTGTACCTGAAAATGGTGTCCCAAGTAGGGTAAGCCAAAGCCCAGTAGAGATATGCTAAACAGTATATGAGAATTAACTAAAATATTAACAATCGATAAATGTTTAACACTAGTAAACCACTCTACACTCTTTCCATAATCAACACATTGACATAGTTCACTGTTATCTAAACAGTTTAAAATGAGACTACAATTCATATTATCAATACTTCAATCACATAGATCATTCATGCACTTCCATTCATTTGCCATTTTACGGAACTACGTCCGAGGGAACCGGCACCCATATATGCAAATGAACTCAAGTTTTTCCATTTTACGGAATTTTCATCTGAGGGAACCAGCACCCATATATATAAAGTTTCGGGACTTTCACCCTGGACACTCCGACCAACTTAATTATCAATAGAGTCCATCCCTTATCTCCTTCCAAACAGGTTACATATGCAATGTATTTAAACACGGTGTCATATACAATAACCAAGTTAATCACATATACAATGTTTACATCCAAACGTCATATTCAATGACTTATTCCAATTGATTAATTTCAATTTACCTAATCATCATGCAGTTTCTACAACAATCATGGCTATCCTCCACCGATAGCCCAAAACAGTCATTTCTAAACAGATAAATGAATTTATCGAACAGAAAATTTATCACATTTTCCATAGGTGAGTGATTCATCAGTCCAACTACACCAATTAACCCCAATTCCAACCAATTTCATGATTTCCAAATCAATTTCATATTTCCACAATTTATTTCATTAAGTATACAAATGGTTTATTCAATTTAGTTTAGGGCATTAATCCCCCTTTCTCAAATATTGCCCCCAAGACCCAATTTTATCAATTATATACACATAAACCCCTTTTAAGACCTCACATACACAATGGAGTCCAAAAGTAGAAAACCCCTATTTTACACATTTCAAATTTCAAACCTTAACTTTTCCAAAATTTCCAAATCTCACCATCTATACGAAATGACTAACATTTATGTTAAAGCTCATGAAAATGAGTAGATTATCCCTACCTTAAATGAAGATGCTCAAAGAAGAAGAAGTGGAAAACCCAAGATGCTCCAAACCCACACTTTTTCGGATCAAAACGTAGCCTATACGAAGCTTAAGCCTTAATACAAAGGGAGTAGAGTAGAAGAATCCTAGATTAAGAGTATTTGTAGAGAGAAGAGGTACTTTAGAGAGAGAGGCAGCCGGAGTAGGGTTTTTGGATGAAAAAGATGATGAAAAGGTGATAATATCACGCTGCTGCCAACAGATATACTCGAGGCTCACTCGAGCGAATGAGTGGTCACTCGAGCGACCAGACACAACAAGAAGCGTCGCTCGAGCGCAAGAAGTGTCTCTCAAGCGCACAATACAAGGTTTCAGGTTTGCTACCACACAGACACACACTCGAGCGCAGGAGTTCTCGCTCGAGCGAAGGAACACAAAACATAGGGCTCACTCGCTCGAGCGTAAGAAGCGTTGCTCGACCGAAGAATACCAACCTTCAGGTTTTATAAGACGCAGATGTATGCTTGAGCGAATAGACAAACCCAAGGCTCGCTCGACCGACAAAAGCCTCGCTCGAGCGAAGAGGCCAAAACCTAGGCAGCAACCACTTACACTAACTCCCAACCAACAAGTTCCAAACTCACCCAACAAGTTCCAAACTCAAATACAAAGAGAGAAAAAAAAAAAAAAAAAAGGAAACAAGACCAAGACAACAACAAACAAGCACGAAACCCGAGTCCGAAACACAATAAAGATCGGGGTAAAACCTAGATCGGTATAACCTTCCCCCGTTAAAGAATTTCGTCCCCGAAATTTTATAAAAGCTTCAAAACCATGATTTTCAAATTTTCAAAATGACCACAATTCAATTCTCAACAACATGACCCGCCCACTGGTGACCCAATCTCTTTACAAGAGAGCAAATCCACAATATATATATATGGCTCAACATATATTAACAATATGCGTCTTCCAAAATCTAACAAATTTCAATACGTGTATTCCATACCTTCATAACATATTCAATGTTTTAAACACATTTGCATTTCCAAAGCTAATATAACATATATAATGTTTTCAAAATGATATCACACACATAATATTCCATACCTTCAAGACATATGTAATGCTTAACTGAAGCCAAGTCCTCGAGACATCCATAACATATACAATGTTCATATTACCCCTCGTTTCGAAAACATATTCAACCTACACAATGTTTCCATACTTTAAAACATATACAATGTTTTTACGTTTCATTAACAAAACTAAGATCTCAACGTATGCTCAAACCTCAACAATTAAGTCCCGACATTTCTCATAGATTTCAATTCACAATCCCAAGTTTCTTTCTCGACTCCATGATATTTCCACAACACCTTAATTAATGGAAAAGTCTTGCTTCACAAGACTCGATAACGATAATAACAGTAATGACAATTTCAACAATTACAGCGTTCCAAGACATCCACCATGTCTCGAGCACGGACAATATCCAAACCAGTTTTGAATATTTGATACTCCAACATAGGAAACACGAAATCACTCGCGCACAAGGCTTTCAGTCAACTCTCATAAAACAAGGACGCAAAATAGGTCTGAATAATCAACAACGTTATGGTATATTAATGTCTGACAGTTTCAAGGCCTTGCCAAAAGATACACAACATGTAATCAGCAACTCAGGTTAGATAAAGATCTGACTTCTGATAAGATATTTTGTTCACGTTAAAGAAAATGTTTCATTTACCCTATTTGTTTCAAAGCACTCGGTCTTCCCCAAAAAGGTGTTCAGACTTACACCGTCACAACTTAAACACCACATTAACAATTGGCCACAGCCAAACTCAGAGATTTTCAAATTATCTTCCCGATAATAAAATTGCAAATTTACGTTTTGACCCAAAACGGTTTTAGCTTATATAAAAAAAATATATACCCCATTCTGATCTTCCTTTGAATTATTCAACAACGTTCCTCCAGTGAGTCACAATGTAATAACTTGACCCTCTATATGCTTTCTAGAATACCTTTTGTCCCCTATTATGTGTATTTATCTAGTTAAGGTGGCATTCCATGTGAAATTAAGTCTAATTGTGTGAATCATGTGATTATAAATTATATATGTCACTTAGGAGAAATATCTGTTACAATTGAGATGTTAAGAGCAGTAATTGAAGGCCTTAGAAGCTTGATAATCCGAAATTAACCTCATACATGTGATCAGCATGATTTTTAGTTTATAAAATGCATTTTTGTGAAAATTTGATTCGGAATGATTGAACTGTTTAAGTTTTGTCCTTTTGTGTTAACCCTTATTTATCTCCTTCAAACTTTAACTTGGTAAGTCTATCTTATAAGTCAAAAATATCTAATGAGAAAGTGCAGAGAAGTTGAGAGAAAGAGCTAGGAGGGAAGAAGATCAACAAGGAAGAAGGTGGAGAAATTAAGAAGGATTGTAGAGACTAAGGCTCGAGGTATGCATAATTCACCTTAAATGACCTCTTTCTTGGACTTATGTAAGAATTCCCTTTCCTTTGTGTGAGCTAGGGTTTGTAATTGAAAACATGTGTATGATAAGTGTTTAATTGGAGGGTTGTTCTTATCATTTGGTTATTTTGGAATAAATTTGAGCTGTGTGGAAGGATCTCATCTCATTCTTTGATTTCTCATGTTGGAATCACGTGATTGCTCATCTATTGATATATATACATCACATATAATCATAAATACGAGAGTATTGAATTGTTTATGTGCAATTGAAAGAATTAAAGACCTAATTGACCTTGCGATTCATGTTTATGGTGATATTATATCATCAAATTGATTTAAATTCCTCTCTTTTACCCCTTGTGTTGTATTGATCTAGATGTGAGTGTGTTTTGCTTTGGATTGCACCAAACAGGGGTCACGTCCGCACGTGTGGGAAGCACCACCTCATGTGCGGGGCTCATAGCCGCATGTGTAGAAAACAGGGGAATTTGAGGCTTGGCTACTGGAATAAAAGCACGTGCGGGGCACATGTGCGGCCATCTTCCCGTACGTATGGCAAGGGACCTCTGCACGTGCGGCCCCTGAGGGAAAATTCTGTATCCTCTGTTTCACCTGTTTGACCCTCTGGGATGGCTAAAATATGTATTTGGAGCTTTTAAAAAGCTTATTAATTTGTTGGGAAGTAACGAATCAAATGCGAATTAAAAAGGAAATTGGACTAATTTGTGGGTTACATGTGTGCGTAGGTCGCGTACCGGAGGGAACTATCGCTTCGCCACAGCACTGTGAATAATAGTACTGTAGTAGTACATTTGCTTATTGTTAATAATTATTATTAACACTCTGTCATTCGCAAGTTAACTATGTTAACCTATATGAACGATTGGAAGAAGATCTGTGTACATCTATATGACTCTGGAATTATTCTGCTTTGTTAAAAATGGGCCCGAGGCCATTCCGTTATAAGCCACCGAGTGTGGACAACTCTGAAAACCACTGTTGATATCTGGGCCCAAGGCCAATCTATAAAATCTGTTGGGCCTGATGTTGTTCTGTATGACTCCGAGCTTGAAGCCGCTCTGTATAAAGATTAGGCCCAAGGCCGTTATGAAAATGTTTACAGAATAAGCTTAATCCTGCACGTATATACATTATAATTCAAGTTAATCATTGAATTGTTTAAGTACTAATATTCACTTGGTGTAGACACCCCATTTTTGACCGACCTTAAGACTCATACATCATTGATTGAGCCCTCGGTGATTGTGCATGTTTGTGCTCGTTTCGAGTTTCTGAGGTTTTTGACTGAGTGCCTTGCCTCCGGGCCTCTGAACTCTTTGTGCTTTGGCTTGGTTTGTAGACCTTGCCTTGTTTTCCCTTGCCTAGATAGAGAGAGAGCTCCGTAGACCACTTTTCCCTCTTGTAGGCTAGTTTTTGATTTCCGGAGCCTTCGGTCGCGCGCCTTGTCTCGGGACCGCTTAAAGTTCTTTTCTTGGCTTGGTTTTTTGACCAGGCCTTGTTGCCTTGGTCTAGAGGCACACAGAGGTCTTGTAGACCACTTTTTGTGGCCGTAGACCAGTTTTCCCTCTTGTAGACCACTTTTGGTGCTGTAGACTAGTTTTCGAGGTTTCCGGCTGCGCGCCATGACCCGCAGACTCTTGTCTAGCATCCTTTTCATTTGTTTTTGGCACAAACCTTGTTTTCCTTGCTTGGAGGGTGGAATAGGGGTTGGAGACCAGTTTCTCTCCCTGAAAACCACTTTTCTTCCCCACCAACCAGGTTTTTGGTCGGCCAACTGGTCTTGGTGGCGTTTGGATTACCAAAAGTGGTTGACAGCCATGCCACCACCTTGCTTTCTTGGTGAAGACCACTCCTCCCCCCTTGCTGAACACTTTTTCCTCTTGCCAGCCAAAAAAAGTAGCTGGCTGGCCAGTTAAAGTAGCTGGCCGGCCAGTTAAAGTAGCTGGCCGACCACTTCAACTGGTCGGCAGCTTTCTCTTACTTTCTACAGGTGTTGTGGATGCCAGCTGTGCCAGCTGGAGTGCACAGATTGCATCCTCCATACACGTGTATGGATGGATTGGTTCAAGCTTCAAGCTTGTTCAACAAGCTTGATGCTTGATTTTCTATAAGAGGGAGCCTCCTCCCTCTTGTCTCAGGTTCTAAAATTTGCTTAGAAGATATACATACACATCTATCTCTATATTTCTCTCTTTGTCTCATTTTTGTGCTTGAAAGTGCCTTTCTTTCACACTTTTGCAGGCAAACACATAGTGAAACACGACACTTTTGTTGCTGAGGAACCTAGAAGTTGGTTTTAGTGTTTTTGGATTGGTTTGAGCTCAGAAAAGCTGCTAGAGTTGCAACTTTGAAGTTGTTCTTCAAGGGTGCGTCAACTAGCCCTTTAAAGATTTATTTTGTTTAAGCTTTTGGCCCTATTTGCATGTTGATTTAGGCCTAACTTTTAACTACAAAAAGCTATGATTTCAAGTGTTCTAAATGTTTGTTTAAGGCCTTGTTGGTTTTGGGGGTAGTCTACCCCCCTCTTGTGCCTTGTTTGGCCTTGTTTTGTGCTATCCTTTTAAGCTATTGGGACCACCTTTCTTTGGCCTTGTCACCAATGAAACTTAGAGGAATTTCAGTGCTGGAAAGTGTATTTTGATGTCCTAAATAGGAGGGGGTCATCCCCTCTCCTTGTATCTTGAATGCTTGCCTTATTAGCCTCATGTTTGAGCATGGTTTTCTAGCATGTGTTCGCTTGTTCTCAACTTGTTTTTGGTGTTATTTTGACATGGCATACCTCTGTTTTAGCTTGGTTGAGTAACCACTTGCATGCATTCTACACTTGTAGTGTAATCTTCCATGCTAGCCTAACAAGCATCATGCTTTTCGACCATCATTTTAGCATTTCTTGGCTCAACTCTAAGAAGTTTTTGTTCATGTTTTACCATGCTTAAGGTCAAATTTAAGTGTTTTGGGTCATGCATGCCTTGCTTTGTATAGCCATAGTTCACTCATGCTCACTAGCTTTGAGTTTCCAAGCCACTAGCATGCACTGCTTGAGCTATTCACATGATTTGGTATCATTTGATATATGATTTCAGTGCATGTAGTGTGGTCATGCCCTCACATATTTCACTCATTCAATGCATTGGAGGGTTTGTGCCTTATGCCTTAAATGTGAGCCCATGTGTATGCCATCATGCCTAGGCTTTTGGGCCACCATTTCAGTGTGTATTTGGTCCTATTTTTCTATGATACAACTCTGATTTCTGTTGGTTGAGTCATCTCATGCTTGGTTTCGGTAGGTGTAGTGTAATCCTCCTTGTTGGCCTTGCATGCTTGTTGTTTTGGCTCTTCATGCTAGCTTGTTTTGGCTGCACTCCGTGCATGTTTTAGCCTTGATTTCACATGCTCTAGGACTATTTTGGGTTGCATTGGTCATATGCTTCATGTATTGCATAGCTATAGTACAAGTGCCTATGCTAGTTTCAAGCTTTGAGTCTTCTAGCATGCTTCATTTGTGACATGTACATGATTTGGCATCATTTCACATGTTATTTTAGAGTATATAGCATTGCCATGTTCCCATTTCTTTCACCCTTTGAGTGCCTCTAAGGGTCATGCATTGTTGCCTTATTTGTGGCCTAACTTGTATGCATGCATGCCTAGACCTTTGAGCTCCCATCTCAGCATGTTTTGGTCCTTGTTTTGACCTATTTGAGCTCTGACCATGGCTGGTTCATCCATTTGTGACATGTATTGCATGCCTCTTGTGTAGTCCCATTCACTAGCTTTTAATGCTTAAGGATCCTAGCATGCTATGCTTGCTTTGGTTGAGTGATTTGGCATTATTTCATACCTAATTTCAATGCTTATAGTGTGATTACACTCTTACATTTGTCACTCCTTGAGCACTTTTGAGAGTTGTGCCCTTGTGCTTAATTGATAGGCCATTGAATGAACATCACCGTTTTGCCTTTCATGCCATCATTTCATATCATTTTCGCCACTGTTTTGGGCATGATTGAGGCCTGTCCATATTTGGTTTAAGTCCATTGAGCATGTTGTTTGAATGTTGTTGTTTGCATTGTGTTTGCATGCTTGTTGCATTGCATTATGTTAGCATGTATTGCATTGAGTTTGCATGCCTTGCATTGCATTGTGTTTGGATAGGGTGTTAGTCCAAATACGAGAGACGAGGGACGTTTCATACTTGAAGTGATGAAACGTGCCTCATTTCTTGGTCGCCGACCCTCTTGATCATACATGATAGAGGTTGAGGCTTTATGTGTTATTTGTGCATTCATTCACATTGATTCGTGCAATCTTGGCTTCTCGGCCACCGGGCATTGCGATGCATGGTTGGTGGCCCGAGAGTCGAGAACTACACTCCCTTGAGCTTGAGAAATGATAGGGAGAGTGGTTGTGCTCACATATCTTGCAAATACACTGTCGTGCCCCTTCTTGTTCTCTGTTGCAACAAACTAGAGAAGTGCAGAATTTTCTGGTCGGCAGATCAGTAAAAGTGGCTGGCCGACCACTTTTTCTGGTCGACAGCAAAGGTAAGTGGTCGGCAAGTGGTTGGCAACACCAATAAGTGATCGGCAATGCTCCTGGAGGTTCCCATGATGGAGTAGGAGCTATCTGGAGCTTGGTGCAGTGTCCTGAGAACAATTGCAAACAGAGGCAAGTTGGGGCATCGCGATGGATTTCCGAACAAGGCGACCGAGCATGCATGTACTCTTCACCCTGAGGACATCTCTTTACTACTTTACTTATCTGCTTCGTATAGTTAGCTAGTTTAATGGTTTTGTACTTAATTAGTTAATACATTTAGCTATTCGTTTGTTTCGTAATAATTAGTTAACCAGGATTAGTTAATTAGTTTCGTTTTGTAATAATTAGTTTAATTAGCTTAGATTAGCTAGTTAGCTCATTATTCCGACCCGCCATCGAGAGGGCGAATTTTGTAATAAGTGTGCATGTGTGTGATGCATGTCTTCCAACCCCCATTTCTTTCTCCTTTTTACTTATCAGCTTTCGATGGTTAGTTTAGGGTCATTTTCAATTAGCATACTTATGCTTGCATGCGTGCATCCATTCATCTGTCTTGCATGCACCGGGCTCGGCGTATCATACAAACTACATTGTATTTTAATACCAATTTGAATACATGCTATCTAGTTGCATTCACATGACATCTTAGAATAGCCGAGCCTATCTTTGTTGCATTAGGCATTGTTGACATAGCTAGGATCATGCATGATTACTAACTAGCTTCTGTTTTGGCTCGGAGTACACTGTGAGTGTTTATGCTTTAGCATCCTTGCATGTGTGTAAGTGAGTGCCATGATAGCGTGAGTGCCATGAGACTAACTGCTTAAGTGATTAACTGCTTGAATGCCTGTAGGTGGAGGCTTGATTGCCTGAATTGGAACAACTCAATGATTGTATATTTTACGCCCACTCGAAGTGGCAAAATCATGTTTTCTAAGCCCACTTGAGGGTGGCAAATCCGCGTCTTAGCCTACTTGCGAGTAGCACCTTCAAACCGCTTTCAAAAACAAACATGAGTTGTTTTGTTCCAATCCGCATGATTGAGTCTATACTTGTATGTTGTGCGCATCACATAGTAAGTTAGCTAATAAACTAGAATAAGAACGCATGTGTTTTCAAAAACAACATACCATGTTAGTAGAGGCTGATCCTTTGATCGTGCGAGCGGGGGTGCTCATTGCTTGACCTTCCCCTCTTGTACCCAAGTTCCCGAGCCGAGGCAACTTTGGTAATGACGGACACGTGGCCTTCGGCATGAGTTAGGGTTTCCTAAATTTCCCAAAACAAAATATTTCGGTGGCGACTCTGAAATCTGGCAAAGCAGTCCATGTTTGACACTTCTTGATTAAAATCGAATTTCCAAAACGATTTGCCGGAATTGGACTCTTTGGTGATTTATCAGTCTTACATTGCACTTTGTGAGATTAGATTCAGAACTGTGATAGGAGTCCAAACTGTAGTAGCTAAGAACAACAATTCGCACCCTCACACGCGGAGTGGAGTTCGGGCGGTCTATAGTTTCTGGCGACTCTGCTGGGGATTTAGAGAACTTGACTCGAACTCATGATAGGCTATTTTGTCTACACTTATGTGTTTTTTTGCATTGCATTTGCAACGGTGTGCCTAGGACACCGTGTTTGCCGTCTGCTATTCCTAAACGATTTTCTGGAGGCTTGCTTGGAAAAGCATGCCATAACGCTGACCGGTTGCGGGCTCTGCAACAATGGGAACACAAACCTCGATTTTTAACGAGGCACCTTTTTTGACCATTCGACCTAGTGCATATCGGAATCCATAGTGACCATTCCAAACTAGGACAGGTTGCGTACCTGATTGTAGGTTGTTTGAGACCGCTGCGTGCATAGTGAAACCCTAGCTCCTGACAAAATAGGACAGGGAAACCTTACCCCTTCATAGGGGTGTTTTGGACTCTCACTTGCTTGCTATGTGCTTTTAGAGTGTGTCTCTACAGGGAATGCATGTATCAGTTACAAGTCTGAGTATCTGCCTGAGGGTATCAGTTTACAGACAGAATTTTGGGTAGAATTCAGTAGGGAGCACAGTCATTCAGCTTTGCTCATATTTATTCTGGTGAAATCAGGCTGAGATGCTGTCTATTTTCTTCTTTTGCAAGGTAGTCTTGGAACTATAGCTTCAGAGGGCTCCAATATCTCCCGAGTACATCGGACTTGTGTTGATAGACTTTGTCAGGTCAGAGATTCAATTCAAGGGGAACCATTGTTCCTTCACTAAGGCAAGGCGAAGAAAGGCCAGTCAGGGCTCACTGGTTCATCTGATCTGTCCGTCACCAGTCGTATCACCCCTGTTCAAACTCAGTAGACCGTGATGGCACAGAGTTCGGAAGAAGGTTTGCCCATGATAGCGACATTAAACCAGGAAATCGTCATACAGAATGAAACCAATGCCGAAGTGCAACGCCCGTTGTAGACACCCCATTTTTGACCGTCCTCAAGACTTGGACGTCACCGCTTGAACACCCGGTGATTATCCATGATTGTGTTCGTCTTGAGTTCCCGGAGATCCCGGCTGCGCGTCGTGCCTCAGGACCTCTCAACCGGCTTGTTCTGTGCTTGGTTTTGCACCAAGACTTGTGTGTTTTTGCATTTTAGGGTAGGAGGAGGCTTGCTAGCCATCCCTGAATCCCACCGGCTGCCCCCACCCTCTACCGGCACTCCCTTTTGGCCATCGGCACTGTTTTCTAAAAATATATGGCCGGTCGGCACTATATGTTGCCGACCGGCACTTTTTTGTGCCGATGATTTATTTGGCTGGCCGGTGTGCACTCTTTGAACCCCTGAGGCATGGTGCATGCCAGCTGTGCCAGCTGGAATGCACCATCACTCATCCCCGTGCATAGGAGTGACCACTTTGCACCTTTGAACCCCTAAACCTTCTCGAAGGTTGACCCTTTTGCCCAAGCTTCTTGGAGAAGCTTGGACAGCTATCTTAGCTTCTCCAAGAAGCCAAGACCCTTGTGCACCCTTTGCCCCTTTTGGCTAGCTTCTTGGAGAAGCTTTGAGCCATTATTTGTGCCTATATAAGCACCCCCCCTCTCCCATTGAGGGGGGTTAGCCATTTCCAACACAAAAACCAGAGCTTATATCTATACATCTCTGATATATATCTATCTATATCTATATCCTCCTCTCTCTCATCCTTGTGTGTGTGTTTTAGGCCTAAATAGTGTGTTTTGCCTTACTTTTGCACCATTACACACACTATTACACCTAGCTCCGAGATTGAGAGACTTGGAGGGTTGTTTGTTGAGCTTTTGGACTGATTTTGATCACTAGAAGAGGGCTGCACCATCTGTTCTTCAAAGGATCTTCAAGGGTGAGCACTTCACTTTAGATTCCCCATTCTTGCACTGGCTTTCTACCCATCTTGCTTTGTGTTTTTGGCTTTGTGCTTAACATAAAAAAGGCTTGTTTTTCCTTGCTTAAGAACATTCATTAAGATTGTTTTGTGGTTCGGGTAGAGTCTCATCCTCTTAGGCCTTGTTTTGGCCATTTTGGTGTCTTTTCTTGAAGCTTTGCTTACTTGGTGTTTTTGGTCTTCTCACCACTGAAAACCAGTGGGTTTTCAGTGGTGAGGAAGGTATTTTCTAGTCATGAATGGGGGAGGGACACCCCTCTCCCCTTTGTCCCTCTTTGGTCTTTACTTTGGCTCACATGGTAGCATGCATTTTTAGTCTTACATGCCTTCATTTCAGAGCTTATTTGGGTGTTTGGGATCATATGTCATCTCTGTTTCTGGTTGGTTTTGTGGTCCTTGGCATGCCTCTTATACTTGCTTTGTAATGCTCTAGTTTGCCTAGAAATGAGCCTTGAGTTTAGGCCATGTTTCTTGCATGTATGAGCCTCACTTCATGAAGATATTAGCATCATTTTGTCATGTTTAAGGGCTGTGAGCCACTGTTTTTGCCATGTTTGGTGTGCTTGATGTGGTTGCCTTGTGTTTTGACTTGTAAATCTTAAGCATATTGGCCCCTAACATGCTTAGCTTGGACTATACTCATTGATTTGACATCATTTAGGATCATATTTCAGTCCATAAATCATGATTGTATGTTTGCATACGTAGCTTACTTCATGCTTTAAAGGTGTCCCCTTTTGTGTCTAGGAATAGGCCTTATGCATGCTTGTATGTTTAAAGCATTTTGGGGCTATCATACCAAGGTTTTTGGATGTATTTATGCATGATGGAACTCTGTTTTTGCTTACATAATTCATGTCATGAGTGGTCTTGGTAATGATGGAGGAGTGTTCCCTTTTGGTGCCCTAGACTTGGCCCCATTTGGTTTTGCACATTGGCATGTACATTGGTCACAATCTTGGTTGTTTTGCCACTGTTTTGGGTTGGTTTGAGGGCTGCCCCATTGTAGTTAAATCCACCATTGCATGCTTGCCTCATGTTTGTTGCTTAACTGATTCATCAAGTGTTGCTACATGTTAGTCCTATCGCCTAAATTGCCCATGTTTGTATTGCATTTGTACCTTGCATGTTGCATTACATTTGGCATGTTGGCATTTTAGTATTAGGTTGCATCATGGAGCCATGTTTGCATAACATGCATTGCATTACTTGGTTTGGGGTGTCAAACCAAGTGTAAGGGTTGAGATGAGTTCATACTATAAGTGATGCAACTTGTCTCAACTCATGGTCACTAAGGCCCTTGAGTCCCAAACATGATAGGGACTTAGTTCTCATTTGTGTGTTGCATGCATATTGACATTGAAATGCAATCTTGATTTCTTAGGCTATCATGCACCAAGATGCGTAATTGATGGCCCAAGAATCAAGGGTCATGCTCCCTTGAGTCCCAAACATGATAGGGAAGCATTGGCCATGCTTACATATGCCTAAAAATTCATGCCATGCACTGCTTGTCTGCTGCTGCTGTCAAAACTGTCTCCTGCAGGAATTTTGTGCCGACTGGCAGTATATAGTGCCGACCGGCACTATATAGGTAGCCGATGGCCTCATGGACAGCCGATGGACTTTTCCCTCGGCCGGTGGCCATCCCTCCCAGCCGATGATGTTCTGCAATGCTCATAGAAGGTTCTCTGGGACTTTGACAGTTTTTAGAGAAGAAAAGGCAGTAAAACAGAAGCAACAGTGGCATGGTGCGGACTTTCCGGGCGAGTCGGATTCGAGCATGCATCATTCGCGCATCCCGAGGCAGGGCTGAGGCCCCTTCCTTTTTATATTGAATTTAATTTGATAATTAGAAATTTTTGTAATAATTTATTTTGTATTCGGACTGTATTATTTTGGGACTGTATATTCTTTCGGACCCTCTGCGCGAGGGCAAAATTGTAATAAGTGTGGGTGAGTGTGATGTATGTCTTCCAACCCCCCACTTCTTTCTTCCCTTTTATTTACCTACTTATGATGGTACATTAGGGCATATTTAAATTAGCATAACAGTATGATAGCATGCGTGCATCCATACATTTGTTATACATGCATTGGGCTCGGCACATCATACAAACTGCATTGTATTTCAATTCCAAATTGAATACGTGTTATTTGTAGCATTCCATATGCCCTGTTTAGGATAGCCGAGCCTGTCTAGATTACATTCTTTGCATGTGTTGCATTAGCCACTTAACATGAACTAGGATCATGCATATGATTACTAACTAGTTTCTGTTTTGGCTTGGAGTACTAGGTGAGCTTTTATGCTTTAGCATATCGCATGCATGTGAATGTTGCCATAATAGCATGATTACCATGAGGCTAGCTGCTTATGTGATATAACTGCTTGAATGCCTGTGGATGGATGTCGAATTGTCTGAATTGGGATAATACATTAAAACTATGAGTTTTAAGCCCACTAGATAGTGGCAAAACTGTCTTTTCTAAAAAGCCCACTTGAGGGTGGTAAAATCTGCATTTTAGCCTACTTGCGAGTAGCAAACCATTTTCAAAACAAACATGTAGTGTTTTGTTCCAATTTAGGCGATTTGGTCTATACTTGTTTGCTGCGCGCATAATATAGTAATTCTAGGCTAATAACCGGAATAAGAACACATAACGTTTTCAAAACTAGATATCATGGTTAGTAGAGGCCGGTCTTCGGACCGGGTGAGAAGGGGTGCTCATAGCTGAGATCACTTTGGTGATGATGGACACGTGGCCTTCGGCACCGAGTCAGGGTTTCCTAAATTTCCCCATTTTAAAATATTTAGGTGGCGACTCTGTAATCTGGCAAAGCAGTCCATGTTTGGCACTTCTTTTCAAAAATCAGTTTTTCTTCAAAACGATTTGCCAGAGTTGGACTCTTTGGTTCAAGATGAAGAACCGTGACATTTGAGTCCTTTGAACTGTAGTGACCCAATGTCGAACCAGAACGGGGGAGGATTCGCACCCTCGCCCGGGATGCGCTCGGGGACGTCTACACCCGTCTGGGGCACCTACCACACATCCGGTCTCGGAACCCCAATCATCTCAAACCCATAAACCCACTACTTCTGAGCTGATGAGAATGATTGAAGATCTTCAGAGAATAGTGGCAGATCTGGCCTTTGGGATATCGGCCCCGTCATCACCCACATCACATGCAGGAAGTTTCACGCCAAAGGCTCCCCAATTTTGTGATGGGCTGCCTTTGAAGGAGGCCAATCCCTTGGCAAAGTGGAGGCAGGTGGTAAGAGCAAGGTAAGGGCAGGCATTGGTCCCCATGAACACCTTCAGTGGGCTGTTGAGGCTTTGAAAGCCAAAGGGCTGAACAAAAAGCAAGTGATTGCAGTTATTGCAAAGATTGTGGTTGGCACTATTGCCATTCAAGATGAGAGCAGTTTGAATCGAGGGGTAAGCCGGGAGAAGGGTCGTCGTACCAGAAACGCCCCTTTTAGCTTCAATCCTGCACTCGGGAGAGATCAGCAAACCCAGTCAGTGCCTATCAATCCCTTTACTGGTGTGTCCAACAAAACTCCACAAACCTCGAAGTACCAACCCCGAGGTCGAAGGGTCTTCTATGCCCTCTACATGCCTTTGTCCAAAGCTCTCCAAATCCTCGTTGGACAAGGCCATCTCAAACCCCTTGAGCCTCAGCCTCTCCCGGATCCCCTTCCAGCTAAGCATGATGCTGCGCAGTACTGTGTTTTCCATCAACAAACCGGTCATAGCACTGACAGTTGCTTTCATCTTCGCCATGAAATACAAGATTTGATTGACAGCGAGTTCATCGACGCACTAGCTCCTGCAAAGTCTATCGGCACTTGATCCGTGAACTGGTGGGGGATAATGTGATGTGATCGAGGGGATGAACCACCTGTGGATGGCACCCAGTTTACACCAGATGTGGGGGATGCCATGCACTATTTTGAGCAATGTAAAAATGCTAGTTTTTGTACTTTCTGACTTGGGTATTGGGTCAGTTTTGTGGTCTTGTGTTGAGTTAGTCTTTTTGCACTGAGTCAGTTGAGTCTGTGTTGTTATGTCGAGTCAGTCCTGTTTTGTTAGAGTCAGGTGATTTCGGGGGTGTTACCTCGGACATCACTATCTTGTTTTTTGTTTGTCTTTTACACTCTTTTGAGTCTATTTCTACCATGGGGCCAGTTGCACCAGAAGATTTGAACGAAACAGCAGTGATTTTCACACTGTTGCATTTGCTTATGCTCTGAAGCCAGTTGTGCTAGAAGATTTGAATGAAATGGCAGAACTTTTCACCTACTTTTCTGTGCCTTGAAATCATTGCGTTGACCTAAGTTTTTCAAAACTTTTTGAACATTGTAATGAAAACAAAGAGGGAGGAATTCCTTGGGTTTTGCTAAATTTGATCAATTGAGGGAAAGAGAGGCATGCTAAGCCCTTAATGAATGAAATCATGCTTGTTAACATAAGTACTGAGAAGGATCTTGGCTTGATCCAGATTGGTTCTACCTTGTCTTCAGCGCGAGCGACTGGTCGCTTTCTTAAAAGATTTCAAAAAAATGTTTTGCAGCATCCTGCGAAGACCTATGTGGAATTACTCTTGAGATTGTGTATCATAGGATCACTCTCAGCCTCAAGACTCAACCCCTTTTGCTTTCAAACCTTGAACTTGGATTCAGAATGTTCAATGATCAACCATCAAAGGAGGCCTGTCAGGCCAGATTTGAAGCAGCCCTCGAACTAGGGGCAAGAAAAGTCAGATCAAGAAGATCAGGTGTTATCAAAAGAAACTTGCAAAGCTGTATCAGAAATAGCCCTTGAACTAGGGGCAAAAATGTCAGATGTGCTCGATGAGCCAAAGATGGATCATTCTGCAAACCAATGAAGACTGGCAAGAATGCCAAATCCCAGAAGGGTGGAAAGAAGAAAGTTTTTGCTGAAGGACAACTGAGTTCCTATCCACAACACTAGGGGCAAATTCAGCCCCCAATTGGATGGACTTCTACATGATCAGCGAACAACAGCCATTCTCCTGGATTCAGATGGCTTCGAGATCTCAAAACCATTCAACATGGACAAAGTTATAACTTTTACCCTTGAGAGGCTCACTGGGCTGAAAACCTAGAAGGGCGACCCAGGCAAAAGTTAGAGCAAGAAAAAAAAGAAAAATGAAAAGAAAAGCAAAAAGAACAAAACAGAAATGAAAAATTCTGAAAAGAAATGAACAAAGAAATGAAAAGAAAAATAAAAAATGAAAAGAAAAGAAAAACAGAGCTCGCAAGGTTGAAAACCTAGAAGGGCAGCCTCGGCAAAAGTTAGAGCGCAAAAGGAGCGGTTAATACCCGAGTGTACCTTAACCCCGAACTACGTAAGGCTTGATTCCCATCTTTGGGATACATAGGCAACTTCATTCCGAAGTCCAGCCATAAACACTTCAAATTCGACTGTGTCCATGTGATGGTTCTGGTCATCTTTGTCTTCTCTGTAACCGAGAATTCAGTTGTAATTGTCACTGTGAGGACTGGTTGCCATGTGCTACGGCGCTATTCAGACTAGGGGCAACTTTCCGTTGCCGTGCAGTGCTGCGGTTCTGTTCAGACTAGGGGCAACTTTCAGTTGCCATATCGTGCCGTTCAAACAAGGGGCAATTTTCCATTGTTTTGGATCTGAGGTTGTGCACCTCAAGAGTAAATTCTATGTTGGTTGAGTAGTGGCTATTTGCAAAAACAGTTTTTGAAATTTTTTAATGAGGTTGACTAATTTTCTCTCGAAAACTATTCCATTTTTCCAAAATTGGACCATACCTTGGATCCAAAAAAGGAAAATTTTCAGTGCTCATAAACCTGACTTGCATGATTTCAAATCAGAAAATCGAACAAGCATGTTAATATAACTCTCATGTTGGTCAAAATTGTTTTAGTAGAAAACCAAAAAAAAAAAAAAAATGGTCAAAATGATGAGTCAGGCTTCCTGTCTTCTCCCTGTTGTAAATGCATTTGCCAGAAAGGGCACCATACTTCTCGGAAAGGGCACCATTTTCGCCAAGAAGAGCACAACTGAAGCTAACAGCAAAGGACCGAAAGCTCCCTCATCCTCCAAGTAGCGAGGTATCAAGCTAAGTACGAAGCACGAACTGAAAATGGAGTAGGATATTCCACTCCCTTATCCGAAAAGGTCTGGTCACATCCGAACTGGCCAAGGGCGTCATCAACCAATGTCAGCTGCAAATTTGCTACACACCTAGTTGTAGCGCAACCCCTCTGTGGGAGGAACTCACTGGCTATGAGCGAAAGAAGAAGAATTTAGCAGAATGCTAGGGGCATGAGCCCACAACTTCCTGTTTATCCATCAACCACCCAGGGAAGGGAAAAAAAAAGAAAAGAGATTGAAGAATAAAGAGATGTACGCGGAGAGAAAATGTGAGAAAAGGGCTTTTTCAGAAAAATAGAGATTGAGTGCCAGAGTGATGTGACAATCACAAATGAGAAAGGGTGGGAAACAATACCCGAAGAAACAGGCTCCCTGTGCGCATTTAAGTCTTATGTTTTGTTGTGTTTTTGTTTGTCTCGATTCTTGTTCTGAGTCGTTTTGAGCGTCAGTAGATGTATTTAGGTTGTTTACCTTTTGTTTTTCTTTGTTGAGTTGTTTTGGCTCTGGTCAGTTGTAGGCTCAATACCTGGTCAAAAAACTCATTTCTCATTTCAAATCGTTTTGTGCTCAGAGTGCTGTGCCATTCTCCACATTTGTACAAAACAAATCCCTTTCTTTCATGAACTGCAGGGTTCAACCCAGGTTATGTGAGAGCAGTAAAACAAGGACCTATCTGAAGCTATCTAGGTTCCAGACTGCAAAGCAAAAGAAAATAGGGAAAATTTTGAGCATCTGAGTGTGTTTCACCTTCAGAAAATTCAGAGATTGTATTCCGGATGTACCTTTTCAAGTCTTGTCAATGCTCCGAAGTATGAGTGTGCCTCTACCTCAAGCCCAAGATCAAGTTTGATTCAAGCTAGCAAGGCGAGCAGAAGTGCTCTCCCTTAGCACCGTCCCTGCTAGAGGTATCTTGGCTGTGTTTGCAATGAGTTCCTAGGAGACCAACTGCGACGGTGGAAACTAGAGTTCGAATGGCTGTTGCCTAGAATGCAAAGGTTCGGGATTTCTGAGACTAAAGTCTGGTTTAAATACCCAGGGGTGTAACCCCAGCTTGAAATCCATATGGAAGCCCCATAGGTTGAGATAGCATGTATGCACCTCAATTCTGGATACTGAACCAACCCAATCTGTCACCCTGTTGGAGAATAGGGAAAGTTGTGAATATGGTCAGGAACAAAGGCGGCATCCAAAGTGTTCTACATGAAGAATCCTTGTCAGCATATCAGAAAGAGTTCGAGGAACGCAAGGTAAGAGTTCCTCGTCAGAGTAGAGCGGTTCATCGCCACTCGCCCATGAGATGCTTTCAAAAGTGCCGCTTTATTTTTTTATTGCATTCCCTAAGCATCATGCACTGCATTGCTTGTATCATATCATCACACTTATTGCATTTATTTGCATCTTGTGTTATCTTCAATCGTTTATCCTTTTACGCTGAGCAGCGTTTAGGATCGTTGTCCTTCGGGGCTATCTCAGGACGTGTGACGCGTGACCCTGGGCGGGTTTTATCTCAGGATGCGTGAAGTGCAGCCCTGGGCGGGTTTTATCTCAGGACGTGTGAAGCGCGACCCTAGGCGGGTTTTATCTCAGGACACGTGAAGCGCGGCCTTGGGCGGGTTGTATCTCAGGACATGTGGAACACAAGCCCGAGCAGTTTTTCTTGTATCTCAGGTTGCGTCGTGCGCACACCTGGGCGGGTTGTTTTCGGACCTCCTCTCACGATTTCGCCGTGGTTAGAGTGTCCCTTTCCTCACACGATTTCACTGTGTTTGGAATTCATCTCAGGTTGAGTCGTGCGCACACCTAGGCGGGTTGTTTTCGGACCTCTTCTTACAATTTCAACGTGGTTAGAGTATTCTTTTCCTCACACGTTTTCAGCGTGTTTGGAATTTATCTCAGGACGCGTGAAGCGCACCTGGGCGAGTTGTTTTCAGACCTCCTCTCACAATTTCGGCGTGGTTAGAGTGTCCCTTTCCTCACACGATTTCAGCATGTTTGGAATTCATCTCAGGTTGCGTCATGCGCATACCTGGGCGGTTTGCTTTTGGACCTCTTCCCACGATTTCAGCATGGTTTGAGTGTTTCTTTCCTCACATGAGTTCAACGTGCTTAGAATTTATCTCAGGTTACGTGGAACGCGCTCCAGATTGGTTTTCTTTGTTCTTCCTCCTCTCACGATTCCAGTGTGGTTGGAGTGCGTTACCTCTTTTGCATCTACTGCTCTATCTGTTACATCCATTGCATAATATCTGTTTTATCACCTACATCCTTTCCATGTTAAGCTTCGTTAGGCATGTGTCCATACTTTTCACGTTAAAGCATGGTTCCACCAGCATTGTTATGCACTCTTCACATGCGTTGTCACGCACGTTCCACTTGCATTATTATGCACCCTTCCACCCGCATTGTTATGCACTCTTCACATGCGTTGTCACGCACGTTCCACTTGCACTGTTATGCACCTCTCTACTTGCGTTGTCACGCACGTTTTAGTTGCATTGTTATGCACCTTTTCACTTGTAATGTTATGCACCTCTCTACTTGCGTTGTCACGCACGTTACCTGCATTATTATGCACTTTCTCACTTGCGTTGTCATGTACATTTCCTGCATTGTTATGCACTTCTTCACTTGTGTTGTCACGCACGTTACCCGCATTGTTATGCACCTCTTTGACTTGCATTGTCACGCACGTTCTACTTACATTGTTATGCACCTCTTTGACTTGCGTTGTCACGCACGTTCTATATGCATTGTTACGTACCTCTTTGACTTGCGTTGTCACACACGTTCTACTCGCATTGTTATGCACATTTTACTTGCGTTATCACGCACGTTCCACTTGCATTGTTATGCACCTCTTCACTTGCGTTGTCACGCACGTTCCACTTGTGTTGTCTGCACCTTTCCACTTGTATTGTTATGCGCGTTCTACCTACATGTGTTTCTACTATATTGTACCTATTGAGTTTCTTTCTCATGTAGGCATGATATTGTATGTACGGTTCATTCAAAGGAGTTCCAGGTAAGACCTTTCCTGGCCTTTGAATTTGTTTTGTTTCAGTTAGAAACACCTAGGTGTGCTCGGTGTTTACGCTTTACCCTTGTTAGAAGCATCGGGACGCACCCCGATGTTTATGCAACTCCTTGGTGCTTACACTACTTGCCTTTTCCCTCTCTCGCATGTGATACGCTGAGAGGTGTACCTTTCCCTCTCTCACGTGTGATACGCTGAGAGGTGTACCTTCCCTCTCTCGCGTGTGATATGCTGAGAGGTGTACCTTTTGTCTCTCGTGTGTGATACGTTGAGAGGTGTACTTTTTCCTCTCCTGCTTGTGATGCGCTGAGAGATGTTGTGTTTGAGACTCCGGGTACTCTCAGTAGTCGCTTTTAGCCTTCTCCGCATGAGACGCAGTGAGAATTGTACAATTTTCTTACATCCTTTCTACGTGAGATGTAGTTTGGTTTGTGTTTACTTGCACGGATAGCATTCGCTTAAAATGTCGCATTTATTTTGCATAATTGCTTCATCACAGCTATCTTTGCATGATCATAACTTATGTTCAGCACTACGCATGTCATTTGCATCTTGCCCCCTCCTGCGGGCGCCTCTCTTTGTTATTTTGCCTGTTTGTCTAAGTCTTCGACCTTGTCAAAAATGGGTCGTCTCTGGGCTTTGACATTCACTCCCGTCACTTCTTGACTTCTGAGTTCTGTCAAAGAGGGGCAACTGTAGACATCCCATTTTTTACCGACCTTAAGACTCAAACGTCATCGATTGAGCGCTCTGTGATTGTGCATGTTTGTGCTTGTTTCGAGTTTCCGGGGTTTTCGGCTGAGTGCCTTGCCTCCGGGCCTCTGAACTCTTTTGTTTTGGCTTGTTTTGTAGACCATGCCTTGTTTTCCCTTGCATGGAAGGAGAGAGAGGTCTGTAGACCACTTTTCCCTTTCGTAGGCTAGTTTCTGATTTCCGGAGCCTTCGGCCGTACGCCTTGTCTCGGGACCACTTAACGTTCTCCTTTTGGCTTGGTTTTTGGACCAGGCCTTGTTGCCTTGGTCTAGAGGGACACAGAGGTCTTGTAGACCACTTTTTGTGGCCGTAGACCACTTTTCCCTCCCGTAGACCACTTTTGGTGCCCGTAGACTAGTTTTTGAGGCTTCTGACTGCGCGCCTTGACCTGCGAACTCTTGTCTAGCATCCTTTTTGGTTTGTTTTTGGCACAAACCTTGTTTTTCTTGCTTGGAGGCTAGCATAGAGGTTGGAGACCAGTTTCTCCCCCTAAAAATCACTTTTCTTCCCCGCCAGCCAGTTTTCTGGTCGGCCAACTGGTCTTGGTGGCCTTTGGATCACCAAAAGTGGTCGGCAGCCATGCCACCACCTTGCTTTCTTGGTGAAGACCACTCCTCCCCCCTTGCCGACCACTTTTTCCTCTTGCCAGCCAGAAAAAGTAGCAAGCCGACCAGTTAAAGTAGCTGGCCGACCACTTCAACTGGTCGGCAGGTTTCCTTCACTTTCTACAGGTGTTGTGGATGCCAGCTGTGCCAGTTGGAGTGCACAGATTGCATCCTCCATACACGTGTATGGATGGATTGGTTCAAGCTTCAAGCTTGTTCAACAAGCTTGATGCTTGATTTTCTATAAGAGGGAGCCTCCTCCCTCTTGTCTCTGGTTCTGAAATTGGCTTAGAAGATATACATACACATCTATCTCTGTATTTCTCTCTTTGTCCCATTTTTGTGCTTGAGAGTGCCTTTCATTCACACTTTTGCACACAAACATATAGTGAAACACCACACTTTTGTTGCTGAGGCACCTAGAAGCTGGTTTTAGTGTTTTTGGATTGGTTTGAGCTCAGAAAAGTTGCTGGAGTTGCAGCTTTGAAGTTGTTCTTCAACGGTGAGTCAACTAGCCCTTTAAAACTTTATTTTGTTTAAGCTTTTGGCCCTATTTGCATGCTGATTTAGGCCTAACTTTTAACTATAAAAAGTTCTGATTTCAAGTGTTCTAAATGTTTCTTTAAGGCCTTGTTGGTGTTGGGGGTAGTCTATCCCCCTCTTGTGCCTTGTTTGGCCTTGTTTTGTGCTATCCTTTTAAGCTATTGGGACCACCTCTTTTTGGTCTTCTCACCATTGAAACTTAGAGGAATTTCAGTGGTGGAAAGTGTGTTTTGAGGTCCTAAATATGAGGGGGCCATCCCCTCTCCTTGTATCTTGAATGCTTGCCTTATTAGCCTCATGTTTGAGCATGGTTTTCTAGCATGTGTTTGCTTGTTCTCAACTTGTTTTTGGTGTTATTTTGACATGGCATACCTCTGTTTTAGCTTGGTTGAGTCACCACTTGCATGCATTCTACACTTGTAGTGTAATCTTGCATGCTAGCCTAACATGCATCATGCTTTTGGACCATCATTTTAGCATTTTTTGGCTTGACTCTAAGAAGCTTTTGTTCATGTTTTACTATGCTTAGGGTCTGATTTAAGTTTTTGGGTTATGCATACCTTGCTTTGTATAGCCATAGTTCACTCATGCTCACTACCTTGAGTTTCCAAGCCACTAGCATGCATTGCTTGAGCCATTCACATGATTTGGCATCATTTGATAAACGATTTCAATGCATTTAGTGTGGTCATGCCCTCACATCTTTCACTCATTCAATGCATTGGAGGGTTTGTGCTTTATTTCTTAAATGTGAGCCCATGAGTATGCCATCTTGCCTAGGCTTTTGGGCCACCATTTCAGTGTGTATTTGGTCCTATTTTGCCATGATACAACTCTGATTTTTGTTGGTTGAGTCATCTCATACATGGTTTCGGTAGGTGTAGTGTAATCCTCCTTGTTGGCCTTGCACGCTTGTTGTTTTGGCTCTTCATGCTAGCTTGTTTTGGCTACACTCCATGCATGTTTTAGCCTTGATTTGACATGCTCTAGGACTATTTTGTGTTGCGTTGGTCATATGCTTCATGTATTGCATAGCTATAGTACAAGTGCCTATGCTAGTTTCAAGCTTTGAGTCTTCTAGCATGCTTCATTTGTGACATGTACATGATTTGGCATCATTTCACATGTTATTTCAGAGCATATAGCATTGCCATGTTACCATTTCTTTCACCCTTTGAGTGCCTTTAAGGGTCATGCATTGTTGCCTTGTTTGTGGCCTAACTTGTATGCATGCATGCTTAGACCTTTGAGCTCCCACCACCGTTTCTCCTTTCATGCCATCATTTCATAGCATTTTGGCCACTGTTTTGGGCATGATTGAGGTCTGTCCATATTCGGTTTAAGTCCATCGAGCATGTTGTTTGAATGTTGTTGTTTGCATTGTGTTTGCATGCTTGTTGCATTACATTATGTTAGCATGTATTGCATTGGGTTTGCATGCCTTGAATTGCATTGTGTTTGGATAGGGTGTTAGTCCAAACACGAGAGACGAGGGACATTTCATACTTAAAGTGATGAAACTTGCCTTATTTCTTGGTCGCCGACCCTCTTGATCATACATGATAGAGATTGAGGCTTTATGTGTTATTTGTGCATTCATTCACATTGATTCGTGCAATCTTGGCTTCTCGGCCACTGTGCATGGTTGGTGACCCGAGAGTCGAGAACTACACTCCCTTGAGCTTGAGAAATGATAGGGAGAGTGGTTGTGCGCACATATCTTGCAAATACACTATCGTGCCCCTTCTTGTTCTCTGTTGCAGCAAACTGGAGAAGTGCAGAATTTTCTGGTTAGCAGACCAGTAAAAGTGGTTGGCCGACCACTTTTTCTGATCTGCAGCAAAGGTAAGTGGTCGGCAGGTGGTTGGCAACACCAATAAGTGGTCAGCAATGCTCCTAGAGGTTCCCATAATGGAGAAGGAGCTATCTGGAGCTTTGTGCAGTGTCTTGAGAACAATTGCAAACAGAGGCAAGTTGGGGCATCGCGATGGATTTCTGAACGAGGCGACCGAGCATGCATGCACTCTTCACCCTGAGGACATCTCTTTGCTGCTTTACTTAGTTGCTTCGCTTAGTTAGCTAGTTTAATGGTTTTGTACTTAATTAGTTAATGTGTTTAGCTATTCGTTTGTTTTGTAATAATTAGTTAACCAGGATTAGTTAATTAGTTTCATATTGCAATTATTAGTTCATTTAGCTTAGATTAGCTAGTTAGCTTATTATTTAGACCCTCCGTCGAGTGGGCGAATTTTGTAATAAGTGTGCGTGTGTGTGATGCATGTCTTCCAACCCCCATTTCTTTCTCATTTTTACTTATCAGCTTACGATGGTTAGTTTAGGGTCATTTTCAATTAGCATACTTATGCTTGCATGCGTGCATCCATTTATCTGTCTTGCATGCACCGGGCTCGGTGCATCATACAAACTACATTGTATTTCAATACCAATTTGAATACATGCTATCTAGTTGCATTCACATGACATCTTAGAATATCTGAGCCTATCTTAGTTGCATTTTGCATGTGTTGCATTAGGCATTGTTGACATAGCTGGGATCATGCATGATTACTAACTAGCTTATGTTTTGGCTCAGAGTACACTGTGTGTTTATGCTTTAGCATCCTTGCATGTGTGTCAGTGAGTGACATGATAGCATGCTTGCCATGAGGCTAACTGCTTAAGTGATTAACTGCTTGAATGCCTGTGCGTAGAGGCTTGATTGCTTGAATTGGAACAACTCGATGATTGTATGTTTTAAGCCCACTCGAAGTGGCAAAATCATGTTTTCTAAGCCCACTAAAGGGTGGCAAATCCGCGTCTTAGCCTACTTGTGAATAGCACCTTCAAACTGCTTTCAAAAACAAACATGAGTTGTTTTAATCCAATCCGCGTGATTGAGTCAATACTTGTATGTTGTGCACATCACATAGTAAGTTAGCTAATAAACCGGAATAAGAACGCATGTGTCTTCAAAAACAACATATCATGTTAGTAGAGGCCGATCCTTTGATCGGGCAAGCGGGGGTGCTCATTGTATGACCTTCCCCTCTCGTACCCAAGTTCCCGAGCCAAGGTAACTTTAGTGATGACGGACACGTGGCCTTCGGCACAAGTCATGGTTTCCTAAATTTCCCAAAACAAAATATTTAGGTAGCGACTCTGAAATCTGGCAAAGTAGCCCATGTTTGGCACTTCTTGATTAAAATTGATCTTCCAAAACGATTTTCCGGATTTGGACTCTTTGGTGATTTATCAGTCTTACATTGCACTTTGTGAGATTAGATTCAGAACCGTGATAGGAGTCCGAACTGTAGTAGCTATGAACAACAATTCGCGCCCTCGCGCGCGGAGCGGAGTTCGGGCGTTCTACACTGAGCCTTGCTCACTCCATGTTATGTCTGTCTCTGTAGGTAACCAATCTGGAGGTCAGTCTTAACCCATCATGTCCGTTTCTCCTTTGTCAACTTCAATGTGTCCAAGCACTTAGATGAAGCTCATTCATTTTTGTGGAGTTCTTGCTAAGCTTTTAGCTTTGTGCTCTAAATTTTCTGTCTAATGTTATGAAACATGTAAACCCTCTTTTACCAATGCTTTTGATATGCGCCCAATCATGGGGCCGGGTCTATGTATACGTATTTTCACTGTATGTTTGCCTATCTGATGCGATGTTTGTGGTCCTGGCATAGTAGTGATAGCTCAATGGACACTGTTTATGTTGATAATTGCTTCCGTTCAGACCCAGAAGATTCTACTTCTGCATGGTTAGACAGAATAGAAAGAATGATCATGGAAATGGCAGACACTTTACGACAACAACAGTAATAGCCACAACCACAACCACCACCACCACCGGTACCTCCGCCTGTGGTACAAGATTTCCACGCTGAGGACCGAACTATTACACTTACGAAGGAATTTAAAAAGATGAAGCCACCATCATTCAAAGGAGGAATAGAACCAATGAAAGCTGAAGCATGGATGATGGGGATAGAGAAGTTGTTCAAAGTTTTTCCTTGTACCAATGCCCAAAAAGTACAACTTGCTGCCTTTACTCTCGAAGACGAAGCACGGAGGTGGTGGATGCTTACGAGAACTATACACCAAGGATTAACATAGGACAGATTTTTGAAACTGTTTTATGACAAGTACTTTCCCCAAAGTATGCGAGATAAGAAAGTGACTGAATTTGAAACTCTCAGACAAGGAAACAAGACCGTTGCGAAGTATGAAGCCCAATTCGTAGAACTAGCCCGGTTTGCACCTTATATGGTGGATACGGATTATAAGAAAGCACGAAAATTTGAGGGGGGACTACGGAATGTTATCCTTGACCGAGTCAACATGTTGAAGTTACCCACCTATGTCGATGTGTTGGAGATGGCTGTTATAGCAGAGGGAAACATTGCTGCTCAAAATCGGATTTCCGAGTGGAAAGGAAAGAGGCAGAACATTCAATTATCAAAGGGGTCAGCCACTCCACCAAACAAGAGACAAAATTCAAGGACCTCTAGTACTTCCACCCCTACTCAAGATTCAACTCCTGTTTGTTCAGAATGTGGAAAGAAGCACTGTGGGACTTGCTATCGGTTAACTGGAGCATGTTTTAGGTGTGGTAAAATGGGTCATCTGGTAAAGGACTGTCCTTAGAGGAATCAACAAAATGAAAATAGAGCTCCTGCAAGTTGAGCAGGGTCTACACCAGCTCCCAACACCAAGTCAGCTGCGGGGTCTGTTAGCAATAAAGACAACGCAAGGCAAGGTAGAGCATTTGCATTGGTTCCGGGGGACGTGCAAAATGCTGCAACAGTGGTGTCAGGTACAATTACTATTCAAGGTCATTCTGCTTATGTGTTGTTTGACTCTGGTTCTACCCACTCTTTTGTGTCAAAAATGTTTGTTCAAAATTTAGGTAGATCTGTGGAATTGCTACCTTATGTGTTGTGTGTAACTTCACCCTTGGGGGATTCTATGATGTGTACTTCTGTTTATTTTGCTTGTGACCTCCTAATTGCGGATGTCCGGGTATATTCTAATCCGCTATCTCTTGACATGACTCACTTTGATATCATTCTGGGAATGGATTGGTTAAGTGAATACCAAGTGACTATTAATTGTATGACCAAGTAGATCAGTTTCCACCCTCCAGAGCAGCCAGAATTTACTTTTGAGGGGTATGAAGTAATTCCTCCTCCTTACTTAATTTCTGCAATGAAAGCCTGCAAATTGTTACAGAAAGGGTGTCAGGGGTATTTGTGCAGTGTTTTGGAAGGGCAATCAACGAGTGGGGGTATTGATATGATCCCAGTTGTCTGTGAATTTCTAGATGTTTTTCCGAAAGAATTACCAGGGAAGTTAGTAGACCGTGAAATCGAATTTACAATTGAAGTAGTGCCGAGGACTCAACCCATTTCTACGACTCCGTATAGAATGTCACCGGTTGAGATGAAAGAGTTGAAGATTCAGTTACAAGATTTACTTGATAAGGGGTTTATTCGCCCGAGCGTCTCTCCTTCGGGTGCACCAGTCTTTTTTGTGAAAAAGAAAGATGGAACACTTCGATTATGTATAGATTACAGGGAATTTAATAAGGTAACAATCAAGAATAAGTACCCATTGCCTCGGATCGATGATTTGTTTGACCAGCTACAAAGGGCACAAGTCTTTTCGAAAATTGATTTACGGTCCGGATACCAACAACTGAAGGTCAAAGCTGATGATGTTGAGAAGACAGCTTTTCGAACCCGATACGGTCATTATGAATTCAACTATGAAATCCATCTAATATTTAAAAAACAAAATATGATTTGGTGCACCAACTGTTCAAAAATTGTAAACTTTTTATTTAATGAAAACAAATATTTTACATGCCTTTTGAAGTGGGCATGGCATGAACAATCTCAATATCAACAATGCTATGTACTCAGAGAAAAGTACTTTAAAAAGTACTCATAATTGTAAATGTGTACATCAAAATCCCCAAATCATGTAAAAAGCCCCAAATGAAAACCCTAATTTCGACACAAGAATATATTTGAAATAAATTAGGTAAAAAGTCCCAAATCAAAAAAATATTAGGTATTTTATATGCTAAGAATCTCTCATCAACACATTCAACAAGCTTACATTACCATTACCATTCAAAGAAAACCCTATATTTTTTTAAATCAAAACCTCATAATTTTTCAAGTTTGGGAAAAGAAACTGTGTTTATTTCAAATCTGTTGAAGAAACTTCGGGAATAGCTTCGTGGGTAGCCGTGATCGTTGGCGCCGACGACAACTCTGTCTCTCATTCTCCTTCTCATTTTCCTTCTCTCTCTCTCTCTCTCTCTCTCTCTCTCAAATCAAGTAGTGATTCAGATTTTTGGGGGGTGGGGTTGCTCATCAAAACAACGTTGTTTTGGTTAGGGGACATATCAGCCTTTAGATCACTCTGGAGAGGACGCGAGAATACACCGACCAACTAGGGATGTAATAATGGCCTAGCCCAGCCCAAGCGGGCCTTACGGGCTCCCTTCTTTTTAGCAGGCCAGACTAGGCCGACCCATGGGCCGAAAAGTGGGGCCCAGGCCCAAGCACAAGCCCACTCATAATAGGGCCTGGGCCGCCGGCCGGGCCTAGTCAGGGCCTTTTTTTATATTAGGAATAAAAAATTAAAAAAAAAATTATACTACAGTATTTTAGTTAAGATTAATGAAATGTTTTGTTTGGTTATGTTTCATAGTGATATTTAAATTTAATTATGTATGACTATTTTTTTTTTAATTATGAACTTATAATTAAAAAAGTATGCAATTATATAATTTTTTTCTTTCGAAATGAATAGATTATTGATGATGGTAGAGCAATTGCATCACTATAGGTCAAGTACATCCCAACTAGGTTGGCACCTACTAGCCTACCAATCATTTACATTATACTCCACCTCAATAATCTAATACAAAAGAAAGAAAAAAAAAATGAAACAAAATGAAATGAAATGAAATAGTAAAAAATAAATTGTTGATCAATCATCGGAGAAGACCGACATTTCAGTCGCTATAGCGATTTTGGTTTTGACCCGACCTTTGTTGTATTCCAGACTCGGGTCTCGTGGTTTAATATTGTTATTTAAGTCTTTTTCCTCCTTTCACCCTTTTAGTTTGAGTTTTGGCATGTCTTGGGCGTGTTTGGAATAGGTTGGTTTCTAGTTGGTCTAGATTGATGTTGCCCAAATTTTGGCTTCTTCACTCGAGCAAAGCTTCTTGCGCTCAAGCGAGCTTTATGATCACCTAGAAATTCTTCAGGTCTGCAGAGATACTGGGAGGGTGTTGTTGTTCGCTTGAGCGAGAACTCTTGCGCTCGAGCGATGGTCTTCTGTTTGTAAAACTTCTAGAAGTTAGAATTCTGCGCTCAAGCAATACTTCTTGCGCTTGTGCAAAGACACTTATTGTGTCTGGTTGCTCGAGCGACAAATCTTGCGCTAGAGAGAGCCTCGCGTATATCAGTTCGTGGCAGCACTATTTTACATTACTTTTTGATATCTTTTCACTCAAAAACTCTAAATCAGCTCCTTCACTCTCTAAAATCCGACTTCTCTCTACAAATACACCTAGATTTAGGGATCTCTCTACCCTAATCTCTTTGATAAAAAGATAGAGCATTTTGTGAGCTCCCATTTGATCCAAATAAAGTCGAGTTTGGACATCTTTAAGGTTCCTCCACTTCTCCTTTGGGCTTCTACACTTGAGGTAGGGACACCCTCCACCTTAATATGGGTTTTAACTTGGTTATAGGTTGTGTAAAAATGATGAGATTTGGGGGTGTTTTGAGCAAACCTAGGGTTTGGCTTCAAGTTTGAAAAGAAGGGTTTCTATGTGGGTGTTATATAAATTATTATGGGGTTTGAATATGAGGTTATCTTGGGTTAAAATAGTTGATTTTGGTCTAAGTGTTAATATTTGAAAAATGGAGAGTTTTGCTCTAAAATGTCTTGAATAATTATTTTGTATAAATAATGAAATTGGTAATGGGAAATGTGAAATTGAGAGAATGTATAGATGAATGGTGTTGTTGGATTTCTTTAATCACTCACCTGTGAAAATTTATGATGTATCTATTTAGAAATATCTGTTTTGGGCTATCGGTGGAGAATAGTCATGATTATTGTAGACATTGCATGTGGATTAGGAAAATTAAAACCAATCCCTTAATCATTATCATTGAATATGATTATGAATGATATACATTATATATGTATGATATTTGGGAGGAGAAAGTGGATGTACTCTATGTTTTGAGGAAAAGAAAGGGGATGGACTCCATTGAACTAAGTTGGCCTGTGAATCTAGGGTGAAAGTCTCGAAAACTATTTGTATGCATGAGTGCTGATTCCAGCAGACGAAATTTTTGTAAAATAGCAAATAGAAGTGAATGCATTCATATGATGACTTTATTTGTTGGAAACTTGTGAGGTGTAATCTCTGTTAATGGGTGAAATACAATGGATGTATCTATTGTCTATTGAATTAAAATGAATGAATTGATATGCGAGTTCGACATAACATGGTTTTGGAAAGAGTTAAAAAGATTTTGTCGGAAGACAATGAATATGTGCATCACACTTATATCTTGTTAATTCTCATATATTGTGTCAGTATGTTTCTATTGGGCTTTGGCTCACCCTACTTGGGAACCATTTTCAGGTATTGGGGACATGCCTCCACCAAGGCAGTAGCATGGAAGGACTTTTGAGGAGCAAGAGCTTCTTTATTTTGTTTCATTATTTTGTATAGCCACGAGCTTAAAATTGTATTGAGTTAGTTTCACGACCCCAACCCGCCCCTAGTAGGATGGTGCCGTGATGGCCAGCAATCCGTGATTACCGAAGGCCAACTTATCAAAAGCCACAAACGAACAGAGTACACATAGGGGGCTTACCAATGCGGAAGCAATAAATCAAGATACAAGTGGTCCATAAGAGCGGTGCGTAGATCAAATGAGAACACACATACAATATGGTTTACATCCAGTCCAAAAATAACAAAAGGCAAACTTACATCTTGATCAAAAGGCTTCTCAGCCGACATATACAAAATACAGGAAATACAAGCCGAGAAGCATGATTTTCAAGAGTTAACGACGTAAATACAAAAGCCGACATAAACACAAAATGCCAACGTAAAAATGGCAATGCCGACATGAATACAAGACAGCCGACGTAAAATAAGTCAGGCCAATGTGTCAAGAATCCAGAACAAGCTTTGCAAAATGCATCTAGGCGTCACCGTCGTCCTGCTCATCACCTACATATATATAGAGAGGGTGAGTATGGAAACTCAGTGAATGGTACGAGTAATAAAGGTTTTGCATGGATATAGCCGGAGTCTTTCAAAACAAAACATGTCAAAACCATACAAATATTAGCCGAGATCCTCATATAGCAAAACACATCAAAGCTTAATCAGATCAAGAGATGAACCGTATTCATCTATCAAGTCTTACAAGTCTCAAGGGATGCTTACTGACATCGGCGAATCACAAATCAAGGCTTATCAAATCAAGAGATGAACCGTATTCATCCATCAAGTCATACAAGTTTCAAGGGATGCTTACTGACATCGGCAAAACAAGGGACTGTACGATCCGTAATCGATTAGTCAAGGGTACTGCGAAAGTTTAGAGTCCTCCAGCACAAGGGACTTGTGTTACTTAGGCCCGTAGCCCTTTTTAACACGACGGCTTTTCCAAGAAAGGACCGTATCCTTTTTAACACAAGAAACTGGTGTCACTTAGGCCCGTAGCCCTTTTTGACAAGGTGGTGCTGCGAAAGTTTAGAGTCCTCCAGCACAAGGGACTTGTGTTACTTAGGCCCGTAGCCCGCTTTAATACGATAGCTTTTCAAGAAAGGACCGTATCCTTTTATACTTAGTGCTGCGAAAGTTTAGAGTCCTCCAGCCAAGGGACTTTTATACTTGGTACTGCAAAAGTTTATAGTCCTCCAGTACAAGGGACTTTTCAAGGATAACATCAAAACAAAACTTATACTTGATACATCGAAATAGGCTAATCATTCATGCTTAACAAATACTTTCATCAAAACAAAGCAAGACAAGATTTATCAAACAGTATAACATAGCTTTATTAAAAGCACCACTCACCTAGCTCCTCAGGTGTAGGCTCAAAGCAAAGATCAAAGTCCTGGTAAATCACATGGCAAATCACATTCTCAAAACAAGCTTTACATATATGTAATAATCTTAGCACTCCCACCGAATCTAAATCAATAACAAGGCGAGACATGCTGAGTGCCAAAACACTGTTTCCCATCTCATGGAAACACACTGGGTACCGTCCAGGTCATGCCGAGGTCCCACACCTCCTTGCCGAGGTGCGGTCCTGATGGCCACATGCAAAAACGAAATCGGGGAAATCCTGGGTTTCCCTTTTGAAGAAGGCAAAGGACAAGTTCATCAAGAACATCAAGAACATGCATGCTAAAATCATAACTCGTTTATTCAAAAACTGAGATTTCATGCTAAAAGTTCAAAACATGGACCTGGGTACCCATACAAGAAGGTTGTGCAAGAACAAACACAAAAACATGGTCTTTGCCATACACTTCGGATCAAAACAAGACTTTCTTCAAGAACTTATGAACACCATTTTCTCTTTCAAAAACCAACTTCAATGCTGCTCGGTAATCAATAAGAACAATCAGAGTAGAGCAAGAATCTAACCTCAAAGCCCAAATCTAACGGTTCGATCCTCAAAGATCAAGCTCGAAACTCTACTTCTCTCTCTAAGAATTCCTTCTTCTTCCTCTAGAGCTTCTCTCTCTAAAACAAAGACTTGCAACCCAAAATGATACAAAATGATATGTTTACAGGTCTGCCGGCTGACTTAAAACTCAGCTCGGACACGTGGCGTTACCGGGTTGGTTTAGCCCAAAAAGTGACTGATTGATAAGACAACTCTATGACAAAGCGTATGCAGCAAGCTAAGGCAAGACACATCGGCAATCAAAGACATCAGCTAAACGCAAAGCTTCGGCAACAGGGTAGCAAAGACATCGGCTAGGGAGGACGACACCTGACTAAGCTGTGCCACACCTTGGCCTGGGTGTGCCACATCTCGGTCTAGGCCATACCTGCCCAAGGACAAGGATCACTAGTGCCAAACATCTCGGCCTTGGTTCTAAACACTTCAGCCAAAGAGTGACATCTCGGCAAACATGCCGGGGTGAAGATGGAGGTCAACCAAGTGGTTCCAAAATAATTCCAAGTACAAAGGTTCAAAGGCGAACTAGGCTAAGCCGACCTCGGCCAAACACCAAGCAAGTAACACGTAGCAAGGCGAGGCAAAACAAGATGACAAGATTTACAAACATAACAAGACAAGATCATACAAAATGTATGCAAGCATGACTAAATCAAGTGAGGGTTGTTACATCCTACCCCCCTTAAAGAAGTTTGGTCCCCAAACTTAAGTTATCTTGTTCCAAGAACAACTCAGGATGTCAAATGTCTGATTTCCTCTTCCATTTCCCATGTGGCATCCTTGCCGTAATGCTCTTTCCATTCCACCTTTACCATTGGTATCGACTTGTTTCTCAACTGCCTAACTTGTCTGTCGACAATACACATCGGCTTCTCTTCATAGCCTAAATTCTCATTAACTTCAATCCCAGAATGGTCAATCACATGCAGTGGATCCCGAATATACTTTCTTAACATTGAAACATGGAACACATTATGCACTTGGCTCAATTCTGGTGGCAAAGCAAGTCTGTAGGCGACGGAGTTAACCTTGTCAAGAATTTCAAATGGCCCAATATAACGAGGTGCTAACTTTCCTTTCTTCCCAAATCTGGAAACTCCTTTCATCGGTGAAACTTTCAGGAATACATGATCCCCAACTTCGAATTCTAACTCATTTCTTCTCTGGTCGGCGTAACTCTTTTGTCGGCTCTGGGCAGTTTTAATCCTCTGTTGGATAAGTTTAATCTTTTCTGTTGTTACTTGAATCAATTCGGGACCAAGCAGAGCTTTGTCTCCAACTTCGGTCCAACATATCGGCGACCTGCATTTTCTTCCATACAAAGCCTCATATGGCGCCATGCCAATGCTAGCTTGGTAACTGTTGTGGTAAGCAAATTCCACTAAGGGCAAATGCACTACCCAACTTCCCTGGAAGTCCAATACACAAAGTCTAAGCATATCTTCAAGTGTCTGAATTGTTCTCTCTGTTTGCCCATCCGTTTGGGGATGAAAAGCTGTACTAAATCTCAGTTCGGCTCCGAAAGCCCTCTGTAGGCTCTGCCAAAACCTGGAAATAAACTTTGGATCTCGGTCTGACACAATTGACATCGGTGCCCCATGAAGCCTAACAATCTCATTCACATATAACAAGGCAAGTTGATCGGCGTTGAAGGTAGTCTTAACAGGCAAAAAGTGTGCTGACTTAGTTAACCTATCCACAACAACCCAAATCGAGTCCATACCTTTCTGTGTCTTCGGCAAGCCAATCACAAAATCCATGGAGATATGTTCCCATTTCCACTTAGGGATCTGCAAAGGTTGAAGAAGTCCTGCGGGTCTCTGATGTTCTGCCTTTACTTGCTGACAATGCAAACACTGGGACACAAATTCGGCTATTTCTCTTTTCATGTTCGGCCACCAAAGTGTCTGCTTCACATCTTGATACATCTTAGTGTTTCCTGGATGAACAGCAAACTTGGAACCGTGAGCTCCCTGCAAAATTCTCTTCTTCAGCTCTGGGATGTCGGCCACACATAACCTTCCTTCAAACTTGAGTACTTGGTTCTCGATAGTGTACCCTGGCCTCGACTTTGTGACAATCTCCACGGCTACTTTCTTGAGGAATTCATCCTCCCTTTGTCTTGCCTTTACTTCTTCAACAATAGTTGGTTCTACTGAAATCATGGTTAAACATGCCAAATTCCCAACTGACTTTCTGCTCAGAGCGTCGGCTACGCTGTTAGCTTTTCCTGGGTGATATTGAATTTGCATATCATAGTCTTTCAGCAGTTCAAGCCATCTTCTTTGTCTCAAATTCAATCCTTCTGAGTGAATAGGTACTTCAAGCTCTTATGATCTGTGAAAACCTGACAAGAAGCTCCATACAAGTAATGACGCCAAATTTTTAAAGCAAATACAACGGCTGCTAACTCCAAATCGTGGGTAGGATAGTTCTTTTCATGTGGCTTCAACTGACGAGATGCATATGCTATGACTCTACCCTTTTGCATCAATACACAACCCAAACCCTTATGCGATGCATCACTATAGATATGAAACTCTTCATTACCTGACGGAAGTACAAGTACTGGTGCTGTAACTAATCTCGTCTTCAGTTCCTGGAAAGCGGATTCCCGATCTTCAGTCCATTCATACAGTGCTCCCTTCTTAGTCAATTGCGTCAATGGAACTGCGATCCTTGAGAAATCTTTCACAAATTTCCTATAATAACCTGCCAAACCCAGAAAACTACGAACCTCGGACACATTAGTCGGCCTCGGTCAATTCACTACGGCTTCCACTTTGCTAGGATCAACCGAGATACCCTCTTCATTAATCACATGACCCAGAAATGAGATAGTAGAAAGCCAAAACTCACACTTGTTAAACTTAGCATATAGTTTCCGGTCTCTCAAGATCTGCAAAGCAAGTCTCAAATGATTCTCGTGTTCAGCCTTACTCCTGGAATAGATTAATATATCATCAATGAAGACGACTACAAACTCATCTAAGTATGGCTTGAAGACTCGGTTCATTAACTCCATAAATGCAGCAGGGGCATTGGTCACTCCAAAAGGCATCACTAAAAACTCGTAGTGGCCATATCTTGTCCAAAAAGCAGTCTTCTCAACATCCTCGGCTTTAACTTTAAGCTGGTGGTAGCCCGACCTAAGGTCAATCTTAGAAAAGACTCGTGCTCCTTGTAACTGGTCAAGTAAATCATCAATCCTGGGTAATGGGTACTTGTTCTTAATGGTGACCTTATTAAGTTCTCGGTAATCTATACAAAGACGAAGTGTACCATCCTTCTTCTTAACAAATAAAACGGGTGCTCCCCATGGTGAAGTGCTCGGCCTAATAAATCCCTTATCCAACAATTCCTGTAATTGCAGTTTCAATTCCCTAAGTTCAGCTGGGGCCATTCTATATGGTGTTTTGGAGATCGGCTGTGTTCCCGATATGATATCAACAGTAAACTCTATTCCCCTATCAATTAGGTGACCAGGCAATTCGCTCAGGAAGACGTCGGGGAATTCATTAACAACTGGGATGTCAGGTAAATTCACATTCCCATCCTGATTACTCAGTATACTACACAGATAACCCTTACACCCTTTTTGGATCAACTTATTGGCCTTCATGGATGAGATCAAGTAAGGTGGGGGTACTACTCCTTTGCCCTGAAAAATAACCTCGGCTAGGTTTGGGGGTTTCAGTGTGACACTTTTCGAAACACAATTAATAGATGCGTAATTCGCTACTAACCAATCCATTCCCAGTATAACATCAAAATAGGCTATGTCCAATGGCATTAAGTCAACTAACAACTCAACATTCTCAATCATAATAACACATGCTCTATAGACAGATGCAACAATCATAGATTTCCCAGATGGAGTAGACACAGATAATACATAATCAAGGGGTTCTAGTTTCCTAGGAATCTTCTCGGCAAACTTAGCAGATACAAACGAATGCGTAGAACCCGAATCAATCAACACATAAGCATCTTGAGAGCAAATAGAGAGCATACCTGACACCACTGCCTTAGCATTCTGAGTGTCTCCGGGTACTAGTGCAAACACTCTGCCCTGCCTCATCGGTCCTTTCCCCACATCACCTTTTTGAACGGTGCCTGAGGTGCTCTCACCTTTCTTGCTGTTTTCAGCCTTTGTCTTAGGGCAGTCTTTCACATAATGACCCATCTCTCCACATTCATAACAGGCTCCAAACGTCCGTCGACAGACCCCGAAATGTTGCTTCCCACAATCAGAACACGTCGGCCTATTATTACCTTCCTGCCTTAGATAACCAGTACTGCCCTTATTCGTCTTCTTCTTGGTGCCCAACTGTGCTCGGCAACTGTAATAGTTCTGTCTCTTTCGCTGGTTCTCTCCCGTGCTCTGGTATCTGTTCAAGTTAGCTTCGGCCAGAATGGCTTTGTCCAACACTTGGGCGTAAGTCGGCATATCGTGCAAGTTAACTCGGTCTTGAATCGGTCCGCGAAGCCCACTCTCGAACTTCCGAGCCTTCATGTATTCATCGTTGGCCACGTGAGGTGCAAACCTTGCCAATTCAGTAAAAGCGCGGTCATATTCTGCCACTGTCCGGTTGCCCTGTGTCAAGGTCTGGAATTCGGTAGCCTTGCGGTTTCGAACACTGAGGGGAAAATGTTTGTTGTAGAACAACTCCAAAAATCTGGTCTAGGTTAAGTCTGGATTGCTTCCCCGAATCATCATCCACCATCTGCGAGCATCATCATCTAACGTGAACGCTGCCAACGTTACCTTCTGATTGTCAGTGCTGGGGAAGATCTCGAACAACTTCTCCATTTCCAAGACCCATGCCTCGGCCTTCATCGGCTCTATGCCCCCAGAGAATCTTGGTGGTTTCATTTTCTTGAATTCCCTAATCAAAGCTATCGTGCCATCCCCATACAAAGCTGGCTGCAGAGGAACTTGCGGCACTGGAGGAGGTGGAGGCGGAACTACATTTCGGCCGTTGGTCTGCTCGGCCTGAGTCGTAGTGGCGCTAGCATACTGCTGTCTCGTTTGCCTCAACTCGCGGGCCAAACCTTCCACTAATCTTTCCAGTCTGTCTAATCTGTCTTCGGGCTGATCCCGGCCAACTGGAGGTCTACCTCTCCTCATGATGCTATGAGTATGTAAAGTGTAACTTTTAAGAAAATAAACAAATAACCACGTAGGCAAGTAACAAATAGACATGTCAAGACAATGCACACCTTGTTCACATAGCAAGTACTATGATGCAACCCTAGCATCTTTCTAAGGGAAATCCTATGCTCTTTAGGACTCAAAGTGTGTGAATAACGTATACTAAGGAACTTGTGCTCTGATACCATTCTTTCACGACCCCAACCCGCCCCTAGTAGGATGGTGCCGTGATGGCCAGCAATCCGTGATTACCGAAGGCCAACTTATCAAAAGCCACACACGAACAGAGTACACATAGGGGGCTTACCAATGCGGAAGCAATAAATCAAGATACAAGTGGTCCATAAGAGCGGTGCGTAGATCAAATGAGAACACACATACAATATGGTTTACATCCAGTCCAAAAATAACAAAATGCAAACTTACATCTTGATCAAAAGGCTTCTCAGCCGACATATACAAAATACAGGAAATACAAGCCGAGAAGCATGATTTTCAAGAGTTAACGACGTAAATACAAAAGCCGACATAAACACAAAATGCCGACGTAAAAATGGCAATGCCGACATGAATACAAGACAGCCGACGTAAAATAAGTCAGGCCAACGTGTCAAGAATCCAGAACAAGCTTTGCAAAATGCATCTAGGCGTCACCGCCGTCCTGCTCATCACCTACATATATATAGAGAGGGTGAGTATGGAAACTCAGTGAATGGTACGAGTAATAAAGGTTTTGCATGGATATAGCCGGAGTCTTTCAAAACAAAACATGTCAAAACCATACAAATATTAGCCGAGATCCTCATATAGCAAAACACATCAAAGCTTAATCAGATCAAGAGATGAACCGTATTCATCTATCAAGTCTTACAAGTCTCAAGGGATGCTTACTGACATCGGCGAATCACAAATCAAGGCTTATTAAATCAAGAGATGAACCGTATTCATCCATCAAGTCATACAAGTTTCAAGGGATGCTTACTGACATCGGCAAAACAAGGGACTGTACGATCCGTAATCGATTAGTCAAGGGTACTGCGAAAGTTTAGAGTCCTCCAGCACAAGGGACTTGTGTTACTTAGGCCCGTAGCCCTTTTTAACACGACGGCTTTTCCAAGAAAGGACCATATCCTTTTTAACACAAGAAACTGCTGTCACTTAGGCCCGTAGCCCTTTTTGACAAGGTGGTGCTGTGAAAGTTTAGAGTCCTCCAGCACAAGGGACTTGTGTTACTTAGGCCCGTAGCCCGCTTTAATACGATAGCTTTTCAAGAAAAGACCGTATCCTTTTATACTTAGTGCTGCGAAAGTTTAGAGTCCTCCAGCCAAGGGACTTTTATACTTGGTACTGCAAAAGTTTATAGTCCTTCAGTACAAGGGACTTTTCAAGGATAACATCAAAACAAAACTTATACTTGATACATCGAAATAGGCTAATCATTCATGCTTAACAAATACTTTCATCAAAACAAAGCAAGACAAGATTTATCAAACAGTATAACATAGCTTTATTAAAAGCACCACTCACCTAGCTCCTCAGGTGTAGGCTCAAAGCAAAGATCAAAGTCCTGGTAAATCACATGGCAAATCACATTCTCAAAACAAGCTTTACATATATGTAATAATCTCGGCACTCCCACCGAATCTAAATCAATAACAAGGTGAGACATGCTGAGTGCCAAAACACTGTTTCCCATCTCATGGAAACACACTGGGTACCGTCCAGGTCATGCCGAGGTCCCACACCTCCTTGCCGAGGTGCGGTCCTGATGGCCACATGCAAAAACGAAATCGGGGAAATCCTGGGTTTCCCTTTTGAAGAAGGCAAAGGACAAGTTCATCAAGAACATCAAGAACATGCATGCTAAAATAATAACTCGTTTATTCAAAAACTGAGATTTCATGCTAAAAGTTCAAAACATGGACCTGGGTACCCATACAAGAAGGTTGTGCAAGAGCAAACACAAAAACATAGTCTTTGCCATACACTTTCGGATCAAAACAAGACTTTCTTCAAGAACTTATGAACACCATTTTCTCTTTCAAAAACCAACTTCAAATCAATGCATGGCATGCAAAATAGCTGCGATCATGCAATGCTGCTCGGTAATCAATAAGAACAATCAGAGTAGAGCAAGAATCTAACCTCAAAGCCCAAATCTAACGGTTCGATCCTCAAAGATCAAGCTCGAAACTCTACTTCTCTCTCTAAGAATTCCTTCTTCTTCCTCTAGAGCTTCTCTCTCTAAAACAAAGACTTGTAACCCAAAATGATACAAAATGATATGTTTACAGGTCTGCCGGCTGACTTAAAACTCAGCTCGGACACGTGGCGTTACCGGGTTGGTTTAGCCCAAAAAGTGACTGATTGATAAGACAACTCTATGACAAAGCGTATGCAGCAAGCTAAGGCAAGACACATCGGCAATCAAAGACATCGGCTAAACACAAAGCTTCGGCAACAAGGTAGCAAAGACATCGGCTAGGGAGGACGACACATGACTAAGCTGTGCCACACCTTGGCCTGGGTGTGCCACATCTCGGTCTAGGCCATACCTGCCCAAGGACAAGGATCACTAGTGCCAAACATCTCGGCCTTGGTTCTAAACACTTCGGCCCAAAGAGTGACATCTCGGCAAACATGCCGGGGTGAAGATGGAGGTCAACCAAGTGGTTCAAAAATAATTCCAAGTACAAAGGTTCAAAGGCGAACTAGGCTAAGCCGACCTCGGCCAAACACCAAGCAAGTAACACGTAGCAAGGCGAGGCAAAACAAGATGAGAAGATTTACAAACATAACAAGACAATATCATACAAAATGTATGCAAGCATGACTAAATCAAGTGAGGGTTGTTACAGTTAGACTCATATTCGTGTAACCAAGCCACGACCTAGAAAGATGTAAGCCGATAGGACATATGACTATATGTTTAGTTTCAATCCTCTCAAAGTTGTAATACATGCTAGGAAGAATATTTGTGAATGTGTATCGCATGTATTAACTTTTGTAAACGAACTCTAAAGAATGAATGCACCTTATTTCTATTATTCTCCCGCTTATGTGTTGGATTTATTTTATTATTTTGGGGGCGTTACAGTCGTGTTGCCCGATGATATGTCATCCAAATCATTTTGAATTCGCTCTTTTTCACTATAATTCTGTCTTCTTGTAAGCGCATGCATATGATCTCTAGATATCATTAGTGCCTCAACCATTTGGGGTGAAAGTCTGCTCCGGTAATCACTCAGCACACATCCACCAGCACTAAAAGCTATTTCCGAAACAACTGTAAAAATAAGAACTATTAATATATCACGGGTCATTTGTGAAACCACAGGCCATATAGTTTCATTTTGTTTTCACCATTCCAAAATGTCAAAATCATCCAAATCATCCACTGACGGGCTTTCTAAATAACGTTGTAGTTCAGAACTACTTACATTTGTATGTTTAGATATTCTTTTACTTTTTATTGTTGAAAAAACACTTAATCTCCCGTCTCGAGATGAGACTGCTAGTGTAGTGTGTGTAGGTGTATTTACGGATGCAGATGCCTTGTATTCTTCAAATAATCTGTTGCATGTTTGCATAATAGGGGCAAACTGTATTTGATCAGTGAAAAGACGCTCTAAAAATTCTTGTAAACCAATTTCTTTACATCTAGGATCAATTATTTTGGCTAAACCTAATAGATGATGAGGCAAATGATCAAAATATTTATCAAATTTTTCTTTCATTGAAGTAATAATGGTTACATAATATTCATTACCCATATATTTTACGAAAACTTTAATTATTTCTGCTAACATATGTAAACAAATGGTGAAGTAGAAATATATATAGAAGAAAATAATTTTGTTGAAGTATCAAAAAAATTTAAAAAAATTTTATATAAGGCTACTTGGCGCCAATTAAATTCTGTGGGGGTCAGTACTCCTTCTATTGATGTTGTTGTAAAAAATAAATATATTTCTCTTCTTTGTTTACAAGCTATTTTTAATATATTATATGTTGAATTCTACCTACTATTTACTTCTAAAATTAATTTTCTAAATGGCATATTTTCTCGTTGACAAATTTTTCTATATTCCGAAATTCGATTACCAGAAGGCATAATAGTAACAACTGTATTTTTTATTACAAGTACAAAAATCTCGTATGAATGCATAGCTTCTTTAACAATCAAACTTAAAATATGGGCACAAGAACGAACATGAAATAAATCACAATCAACAAGTAATTGTAAAGTTGATTTTAAATAGGCTACAATTTGATTATAATATGATGCATTATCTAAACTAATCGTAAATATTTTATTTTGTAAAGCTCACTCATATAATACGTTTCTTATTTCTACACCAAGCGAATGAACAGTGCATGGAAGTTCAACTAATTTAAATGAAATAATTCTTTTATTTAATTTCCAATCATTATCAATAAAATGTGCAGTGATACATTGATATTCAAAACCATTATTTAACCACAGATCAAATGTTAAACAAACTCTTCTATTCAAAAATTTAAAGATGTCAAATAATTCACTTTTATCATCCTCAAATTTCTTTAAAATCTTGTTTCTAGTAGTATTTCTTGAAAAACTTTGATATTGCGGTGCAAAACTTTCGTGAATTATTTCGGTAAACTCGGGACATTCACTAGTAGTAAAAGGTTGCTCTTTTTTAATGATATAATAAACTACAGAATTTTGTGCACATATAGGATCATATGAAAATGTTTGCAAATTACCAGTTGATGAAGCCCCTAATTGTATTTGACTTTGAATATTAGGTTGTTGACTTTGTAAATGTTTGTTAGCATGCCTTTTTAGATGACTAGTACCCCCTGCAGATGCAGTAATAAGTAAATGTGCATAATATTTACATTTTGCTTTAAATGTAATTGTACCATCAGGATTATTTGTAGATATTTTTTCAAAATGTTCCCAAATACTACTACTTCTACTCTTAGATGATGATCCAACTGTTGGAAGATGGATATTAGAAGGAGAATTAACAGATTCAAGTTGTGTAGTATATGTATCAACATCGACATAAACATTAGGAATATTAGGATCCATAGTAATGTAAGCAAAATAATATATAAGAATTAACAATTTATTTAAATAATGTGTAAATACAATCAGTAAAAAATAATAATTAATATATGTGCACAAATAATTAATGAAAAAAATGAGTAGCTAATTTAATTAAACTAATTAATGTTACCGATTGGCGATTGCGATACATAAATTAGCTTCTTCTGATAAAAGGTTCTTGTTGCACAATTGCAATTGTCACTTAGGGATGACACTTCAAAATTAATTGAGAGTTTAAGAGAGATTGAGAGAGTTTAAGAGAGAGAGAGGGAGAGAGAATTATTTGTTGTGAGATTTATTTTGAAAAATGAAGGGTATTTATAATAGTTTTAAAAAGTGAAATAAATTTATAAATATATATATTACCGTTTGAATTATGACCGTTTGTATATATATTACCATTTGAATTTTTTTATGACTGTCCGTCTCTATTAATTTATAACTGTTCGATTTTTTTTTGTTTTTGTCATATTCAGTGAATGAAGAAAAAGAGTGAGTTAAGTGATTGATGAGATACAACAAACCAGAGTAGGCTAGGCTAGTATGGGCGAGCGGGACAGACCAGAGTAGGCAGCCAGTGGGTCCTACTCCCACACTCCATCTCTCTCTCTCTCTCTCTCTCTCTCTCTCTCTCTCTCTCTCTTTCCTGTCTTGTTTCGGCTGCTATACTCCCACACACTCCATTTCTCTCTCACTCACTCACTCACTCTCTCTCTCTCTCTCTCTCTCTCTCTCTCTTGTTCTTGTGGCTGGCTTGGCCAGAGAAAAAACTATTATTAGTTTGATTTTAATTTAATAAACTATTATTATTTTTTGTTTTATTTTTAAATTATTAATGTTATTTATTTAATTATATAAATTTTTATTTTTACAAGATCATTTTTTATTTAATTTTTTTTATTTTTTATTTTTACAAGATCAATCTTTTTATTTTTTTTATTTTTTATTTTTTTAAATATTTAAATGTTGCAAGTTGTTTTTTATTTTTATTTTTTGAAAGATTGTTGCTATTAGCACCCCATAAATTATTTCGGACCCCCCAATTTTTAACTTTTTTTTTCATTACAATAATAACCTCAAATAAAATTACTACAAAGGACATCATTAATTTTGGGACACCACATCTCATAATTAAACCTTTACACCCACTACATCATGAATTAGGGTTTATGAGAGCACCCACCTCCATCACCACCCATTCATCTTTCCCAAATCCCACCTTCAAACCCTACCTACCCTCAAAATCTTAAAAACCCTTTAATGACAATATTATGACGATAACGGTGGCAACCATTTGATTACCTACACTTCTCTGACAGTGACAATGAGCGGAAGTTTTTCTAGCAACCACAACCCCATAAGACGAGAGGAGTACAACAATAAAAATTTAGAGGAGCTTCATAGCTTTGATGTTGTCCTTAGCTCAGAGGAGATTGACCTTGTAAAGGTAAGTTTCTTGAAAAAAATGTAAAAAATAATAAAATATGTTCGTCATTTTTTCGGGACTGAACTCCCAAACATATGACCGAAATTCGGGAACACAGGCCCAAACATTGTTTATTTGTTCGGGAACCAGACATTTATTATTTTTTCAAAAATAGGTAACTGAACATTATTCATAGGTTCGGACCTGTTTTATTGAGAAAACTAAACCAATTATTATAAATTTTTTTCTGCAAGAAAAGAAATTATTTTGAGAAAACTAAGAACTTACATGTATATAAATATATATATATATAGAGAGAGAGAGAGCATATCAATTGTGGATGAGGCAACAGAGACAGTAATCATATTGCCTCTTCTTCTTCTTCTTCTTCTTCTTCTTCTTCTTCTTCGTGGGCTTTGTTAGGGTTTTTTTGGAAGTGGAGTTTTTTTGGGGTGTGGAGGTGTGCATTCAATAAGTGGAATGTTTTTACAAGGATAATGTTGGTATTATTTCGAGGGAGAAGAAATTTTAAGGGTTTCAAAATTTATAAGTGGGGGTCCAAAGAAATGGGGGGTCTAAAATAATTTATGGGGTGTTAGTAGCGCCACTTTTTTTGAAATTTGACCATTGGTAGAGAGAGGGCTGGATGGGTAGGCTGGGCCGGGCGGCTCCCAAATTTTTTTTGGTCGGGCCGAGCCACAAATGTAAGGCCCAGGCCCCAGGTACTAGGTTGGGCTCGGCCCGGGTCCACTTCAAGCTATTTTTACACCCCTACGGCCAATCGTAAATGAGGGGCGTATTACATCATCATGATCGAAGTACAAAACTGGGCGCCTATCTTTCTCCACGTGGACGTCATAGATTTCATCTCAGATATGCTATTATTTTGTTTACTTCCATAAATGTAATGTGAGTCAGAACAATGACCCTTGCGTTTTTTAACCTGATAAGATGTAGATCAGATCTGGCAGCAGCAAGGGGATATCGCCTGTGCCATCGGTTGCCGCCGCTGACTAATCAGTGACCGCCAGATCAGGTGTCTACTACTCCACCCTGTCATAACTTTTATCCATATATTTATATTTATATTTATTTATGTACTGTTTTATCTATACATTTTGTTACTAAGAGAGAAACCAGTTGAAAATTTCTTTGATTAATTGTCCTGGTTTGGTTGCTTAGAAATCCTAGGTATCAGCAAATGGATGATACGTTAGTGAATTGGTGCGTAAGAGGCTGCGGTTGAATTGAAAACTGAACTGTTGTTGTTGTTATTTATTTATTTAATTTTTTTAGACCCGGACATGATCGGATACTTGGGAGACACATCCAACACATTAGAAATTTTAATAAAATAGCTTGGGATCCAATAATTAAAAATAAATAAATGTAGGTTTATATATATTAATCTCTCCTTCTTTAAGCTTTAAAAATTATTGTTATGTTTGTATTATTTATTTATTAATTTATTATCTTCAATGAATTATTAATATATGACCTATAATAAAGGTATAAAATTATATATTTTCCGTCTCCCCGCTACTTGTATCCATTTCGTGTTATGTGTTCATGCTTCTTCGATGTTAACAATAACTATCTATGTCAATACATGTTTAAGAAATACATAGATTTGCATACAAACAATCCCAAATGTATAGGATGGGGAAATAAATTTTGGATAAAGAGAAATGAGTCTTACAATAATGACCAATTTTATATTACATGGAAATGAACATGACCAATTCTAGATCAAAATGAAATAAGCATTTGCTTTGAAAATGGTGTAATTTTCAGCCCTTCGTTTGGCGAATCTCCTTCATCATAAAAGGGATTTAGTTCGGGCAAGGCATTGGACGACTATGTTACATGTACGAGTATCGGGTGCGGATATGTATTCAAGTGCTAGACTTTTATAAACTTAAATCTTAGGATCTTGAGATACGTATCCAAAATTGGATATAGGTACGAGGACGCGTCATATACACATATATATTGCATATTATATAATATTTTCAGATGAGATATTATAAATTATGTAGAAATATATTAAAAATTAAATAGGATTTGAAAAAAGTAAAAAATTCTATCTCTAGTTCATGTAGGAGGCTAAAAATATTTCTTTACTAGCCAGTGTGAGTTTCTTCTTCTTCATATATTGCAATGTTTTTAGAGGTGAAAGCGCAAGGTGAGGCGTAAGCCTTTCGAATTCTATTTTTATAAATATAAAATTAATTAAATACAATGCTAAAAAATATTTTTTAAAAAAATAATAGAAAAAAAATTTTACAAAAAAAACCATTCTAGTCATAAAAAAATTGAAATTAATAAATTCAAACATTGTAAAAAGAAAGGAAAACAAAAAATTGTTAAGAATTTTTTTTTTTTAAAAATGACACATTGAAATTTTAAAGCACACACAAACCTTATTAATGATGCAATATATAGCTTATTAATGATAAAGTGCATTATTTATTGACTTGATAAATGAAGGCCTTCTCCTCTAGCACAATAAACAATGCCTCAGTGCATTTTAGCACGATCAATTTTGTTTTGTCACGGTCATGCTTCTATGTTTGACTGCTATTTTGTTTTTTTTCCTTATTCTTTGGTTTCTTTTCACATGACTATTTCGCTGCTTGTTTTGCAGCTAACATGCATTATGGTTTCGTTTGTTTTTTGTTGTTGCAACTCATCTTTTTCTCCAAGCTTGGGTTTTCTTAAACTTATTGGTGATAATTTGTATAGAGAGATGCAGCAGCCCATAGCCAGATCAACTCTGTGGAGCATGTAAGTATTTATATTTGCTATTGCTTATGCTCATTTCTCTCGAGATACAGAGTGTGAGCAGAACGCGGTCATGAGATAAAAACAAGCCTCAAGTTGTATGGTGTTAATTGTTGGTTTAAGGTATAAATCTTGACTTCTTTATAAACACATCTAGGCTTGATGATTTAGACCTCCGGTTTTTAGATGGTTGTATTGTTGTCGAGGATTTTGATTTAGATTATAAATTTGAGGAGAATAACAAAGAACGGTACTACTATTAGAAAAATAAGATTTTGTATAATGTATAGGTACTGTTTTTAGGAGCCTTCTAAAATGTCATTCTTAGTCCACCGGCTAATAACCTTGAAAATTTATGAAATTTAAACTGCAATTATTTTCATTTAATTTTCTTCATATGTTTTAAAGACCTTAAAGACCTTCAATCATGTTATTTATATCGTAAATATTTTTTAGTTTTTTTTTTTTTTTTCTATATATATTTTTGTAGCTTTTATTCTCTTTCTGACTTCTCTCCTATATGGGTTGCCTCCCTCACAGGTAAGCACTGTTAAGATATCCTCAACTTTAAGAGCTAGATTTGATTATATACTTGTGGCTGACTTTTAACACTCTATATGTGGATTAATATGGAAGATGATTTATATCTATATGTTTAGAAAGGATTGTTTAATATGTTTTGTTTCACTTGACATGCCTATTTTGTCACATACCTTGACATATAATAGAAATAATTGATTTATATATTCGAAGAAAATGTCTAAGACTCCTAAAGAAACTCTCCTAATTTGACCCACAATGATATGGTATAGTAGGTATCAACTTTTGATTTCTCATACACTCAACCATAGAATATGGGACTTTGCTTGATGTGTTATATTTGGCACTTTATTTGTGTAACATGCCTCACTACAAGAATTTACACATTTGCCGACCACTTTTGCCGACCAAAATATTTTTGGTCGCAAAAAATGACATTTGACGACCAAATATTAATTAGTCGTGAATGATCAATATTTTTGGCGACCAAATATGAGTTGGTCGCAGAAGGTCACATTTTGGCGACCAAAAATGAGTTAGTCGCAGAAATTGGTATGCTTTTCGCGACCAACTACAAATTTGGTTGCGGAAGATTACATTTTGACGACTAAAAAAATTTAGTCGCTAAATTTGTACTTTTAGCAACTACTATTTTAGTCGCCGTTGATTGAGATTTAGCGACTAAAAAAATTTGTTGCCGAAGGTACCTTTTTTGCGACTAATATGGTGTTTTGGTCGCCAAAAGTGTTTGGGAGGGAAATTTCAAACAAGGAGGGGGGAAATGAAATTTTTTGGCGACAAAAAAAATTTGGTCGCCAAAGTAAAAACGACGTCGTTTTGTACCTCCTGGAAAACAAAAAAAAATAAATTAAAAAAAGGCCCTGATTGATCTCTTTGTCTCCAACTCTGCCTCTCTCTGTGTTCTCTCTCTCAATCGGCTTGCAACTGCTCAAGAATTGCAGCCAATTCCAGTCCAGAATCCAACATTTCTTCCTCAATTTTCTCTCTCGTCTCCTGATCCTCGGCCCTGGCTAGACGAGTACACCACACAATCTTCAATCGGTTCTGCAACAAACACTTAACAAGGCTAAAATTATCGAATTGGAGATGACCCAAAAGCTTCGTCTCAACTTTAAGATCATCATCATCAAAACCATTCTGTTCTTCTTCCTCGTCAAACACAACAGTAAAACCCACATTATCATCAATCATAACATTGTCTTCTTCTTCTTGGAAATCAGTGATTAGGTTCCCAAAGGAAACCATCTGATCGAAAACATGATTCGACATAGGGTTCAACAATTTCTCAATCTCCTCCCTCTTGTTGGGGTTATTGTTCTTCAAAACACCCAAAACCTCATCAGCGGCGACGGCGACTGTTCCTGGAGGCTTACCACCGCCCAATTGCTGCTGTACGAGGCTAAGCATGGCCTCATAGGGAACCCTAGTTTTCTTCGTCTTGGGCTCGTAAAAAAAGGCCCAAATTTGATTCTACTGATTATGGCTCTGCAATAATACCATGGGTTTCCTAGTCTTTTCCTTCTAAATTCTACCATGCGTGTATGCTATCATGGTTCTCGGACCCTTGGTTCTCTTGTTTCTTTCTACGATGATGTTACTGGTAAGGCCTTACCCTGGAACTTTTCTGGTCATTGTTTAAAGGAAACTCACTTGAAGATCTTACATTTTTTTTCTGAAGATGTTGATTTCATTTATCCATAAGAACTTGTAGTATTTTGTTCTTTGCATTATTTGTATCAAATTACTGAAGAAATTTCTCAAGCGATATCTAATGAAAACAAGGTCACTTTTTTAGGCCTTAAGACTGAGCCATTGAATGGAACATACTTGGAAAGAGTTGGACAGTCATCTGATGATGGAAAAAACAGGCACCCCGAGCAGGAAAGTTGCCCATTCTCATGGGCTAGATCTCCAGAGAATTTGCTTCAGCAGGAGACATATTTGGCCTTGGCCACTGCATTCGTGCTTTTGAGGTTGCTCTATTTCCTTTTACCAACTCTGTCTACATGTACTCGATTGGTTTGGAGACTGTACATCCCGAATATGAAGTTAAAGAGCTTGTGGGAACATCCTCCGGCCTATCTGAATCGAGCAATCTAGTTATTCAATTCCCTAAAGGAGCCCTGCAAGAGAAGTAATTTGCAAGAGGGAGCGATGAATGCTAAGGCATGGGCTTCAAAGTCCTTAGCTTCGGTTTCATTTGGGGATGCAAACACCAGCCGGGCTGTGCCAGTAAGTTGATCTCACTTCACTTTTTTCCGGCGAAATTAGGCTTTTATATTCTCCTTTGCTGTAGAATATTTTCTGTGTCCGTCTGCAACAAATTCATGATTTGATTTGGTTTTCCATTTGGGGCTCAATGTTTCATGGTAAGGTGGAAAATTTTACATTGGTTGGTTGTTGTAGCAACCGTCATTTCTATGTAATTTAGAATAGAATTTGTTATCACCATCCCAAAAATAAGAAATGGCTTTAATTTTGTGAATAGCTTGTAAGCTATATAGCCTTGACTGGCTGGTTGGACCCCCTCTTGTCATTCCAGATAAGTTTGTCATTTATATATCTCATCTTTCTATGTTATTAACATTTCTTGATAACTAATTTTAAGCAAAATGTTAAACAGCAGTTTAGAAAATGCCTTAGTGTATGACTTTTTCTTTTCTTCTGGCGGCTCTTAGAACTTTACTTGTGTTTGTGTATATACTTAAAAGATGTTTAAAAACTGGTTAAATGGGGAATCTGATCTGAACTGGTTGAAATCGGGTAGTTTGGTTCTAGTTTTAAAAAATTTAGAATCATTGAATATGGTTTCGTTGGTAGATTAATGCTCAAAAGAATTGAACAAAACAAACTGAATTTTTTGATGTTTTCGTTAATCTAAAGCCACCCTTATCACATCCAAATTCATCTACCAAAATATATGAAGCAAGCAGATCTTAATAGCATGTTTAAAATCTACTTAACAACAATTAAACCGTTTCACATAGGCAAAGTTACTGGTGATGACACAGCATACTATTTTTATGTGAACAGCTTAGAATAATCTTCTAGACATCTGAATTAGCAAGTGTAGAAATCCAATCACCACACATTCTTTTTGAAATCCAAACTGATAAAGTAACACTTGCTCTCACGAGTCACAACAAACCCAGCCTATACATATTGTTATTTTTTAATTGTCATTATTACCATTAAACCACAATGAACCACTCGCCCAAGTTTTTTGAAGAAAGCTATGCATGCCTTGTTCCAATCTTGTGCACTATATTTGTAAATGTCAAATACTGCCAAAAAATCCACTCATGTACCCCAGTTCTAATGAGAAGATGTTAAAGCTCCATTCATCTGTTCCAGCCTAAAAGTGGCTGTTTACATGTGTAACATTGCACTGCATTCCCTCCATTTGTTCTGTGTTGTTGTCTTTCTATCTCCTAGTTAGGTAATCAAACTCCATCTTCACATATGATGCAATAACTTGCTCATATTCCACTCCTTGAATCTCCTATCAGTAATTTTAGGTTTCAGCCTCCATTTGATCTCCTACTTCCACCTTTGCATCAATCATACAACTAAAATTTTAATTGGCAAGTGTTCCTTGGGGTTTAGCCTATTCAGCCCCTCTCCACAATTTCAAACCCTGTACATACCTAAAAACCCATTCTCAAGTATACTTTTTTCAGGTCATCTACTCTAATTTTAGTATTCGTACGTATAGGATCTTCCATGTGAATAATGGGTGTTCTCTTCTTTTTTTAATTTTATAATATGATGAGGAATGTTGGACTGAATTTCTGGGCAGCCCCGTTTCTCTCAATCTGAGCCCTAATTTCAATGTCATCTTGTGAATTAATTTGAGCAGGGTTTTTAATAACAATGAACTTAGTGGCAAGATTCCTTCAACGCTAGGACTACTGCATACTTTGGAGATATTGTGAGTATCTCTATCACATACCCAATTAAAATCATAATAAGATGCTAGCTGTGAATACCCATTAAATTTTTTGAATTGAGTATACAGTGTTGGCAATGGATTTTCCTGGATATGGACTCATTGGTGGCCCTATCCTAATTTCAATCTCATTGTTTTTCGTTCTTGTAATGACATGCCTGCTGACAAAGCACATACTTTTATGTACCATTGAGTGTAGTTAATCCTAATATGATCTATGTTTGTGCATTTATATCATTAATCTATAGACCTTATTCAAGTACCCAATAAAATAAGAAAGTCTAAATACATAGAGAATCAAACACATAATAAACACAAAAATATCTCACAAATTTACAAATGTCTCACAAAAGCAGAAAGTCTATGTTTAGTTTTATACATTTCTAACATTGCTCTAATTAAATTACTGCGCTAGACTTTGGCAAAATAGTTGACATCACATGAAGAATGTGTTCCTATAATTCTTTTTCTCTTACATGAGCATTCACTTAGAATCTTTTTCTTCTAGTGACTTTTTATTTTCCCCAGTTGCCAAGATCACATCTGAGGCAGGTGCACAATGAATTTCATGAAAATGCCTTGCAGGTATGGACTATGAAACTATGAAGAAGCCTATATGTTGATATTATAAACATGATTCTAAAATGTGTACTGAATTAAATTTCAATTTCACATGAAACTAACAAACTGAAAAGAAAAAGACATGATCTTGGTTTTGTTTTAGAGTTTTTAACTGATTTGAGTATATACAGATGGTAGGAATTTCTGTTGTGGGTCGAAATTATTATGGTGTGTTCTCGTTGAGGGGTACATTGCTTAATGTGAGGGAAACAAGCCATAAACAGATCATGGAGAACGCTAAAATCACGAGCATCAAGCAGATTCTTGGACGTCAGCATGGAAAACAGTATGACAGTGTGAAGACTTTGAGATATGGTCATTTGATGATCATGACTGATCAGGTTTAAAACATTTAACTTCTTGTTTTGTTTTTTCTTTTGGTTTTATCTATATGCAATGGACAATGGTGAAATTTTATATGTTACAAAAATCTGTGGAGGATGTTTAGAATCTGTTACTAAAATCTGGGACCTCTAGTGATGTTTAGAATGTCGCTAAAAGGACATACAGTAGATATATATATATATATATATATAATTATGCATGTAGAGATGTTGCACTTCATTCATTGGAGACTTTTATTACTTTTCCATTTGAATGCTCCCTGTTGATGTCCATTATTTTGTTGCTTAAACATTTTTTTTCTGACAAAGCGAACTGAAACAGAATTGGTATGCTTTATTTGATGCATTCTTTCCAAGAATTGAATAGCTTTGCTGCATATACTTGAGATTTTTTTCTTGCCCCTAATTTTCTGGTGAAGGTGGAGTTGCTGTAGGCACAACTGGACGTGACTTCACTTCTCATGTGGCAAAGATAAAAGTAGGAGAGGTACTGTTAGATATGGAAAAGAAGTTTCCCTTATCGTCTTGTATTAAATGTCTGTCTGTTCTCCATTTCTTGTCAAGTTGCTACTATTGGTGGGCGTACAAGAGATGATTACTTTTTGATTTTGTAGGACATTGCCGAAAAAATAGTGTCATTTTCTCAGGGAGGTCCTCGAGCCGTCTGTGTTCTTGCTGCTACTGGCCCTGTTTCTATAGTAGATATTCACCAAGCTGGTTCTTTTGGCAGCGGTATTTTAAGATATGAGGCATGATCAGATACTAACTATTTTGTTTTCTGCATCTTCCTATTTTGAATTTATTTCTGACATGATTTTTAAAGGATGAAATATTGGTATTATATTATTGCTTGTGATTGAGATATTTTCTCTTTTTGTTCTGCTAGTTATTGGGATTTCTTTTCTTGTAGCTTCTATAGAGACTCCATCCCTTTGCCAGAAAAATTTCCAAAAATAGAAGTAAAAAATAAATAGAGGAAAAGTTTAACTTTGACCATGAAAAACATGAGGGATCCGAAAATGTTGTAAAACAATCCCATGGTGTTTATGATCCCACTCTAATCAAGCAATCACATGGTACATCGGAATTGTATTTAAATATGAATTTTAAAGATGAAAAGGGTAGTTAGGGGGTTATGCGCACATGGACCAAACCATGCGGTTAAAGTGAACTATGCTGGGCTGGAAACTAAGGAATCACACAAAAGATTTGATTGCATTGCATATGCAACCTCCACGGTTTTTGCATTTGAATTATAGGATTTCAGCTCTTTGATGTCATACAAAGAAAAAGAAACAGTTTTTTCATTCATGCATTATGAATCCAAATAATAATTTTCTTTTCTTTTTTTACGTTTAACTTCTCCTGTCATCCTTCATGCAGGGCTGTTTTGAGCTATTAACTCTAACTGGATCACCTGCTCTTAATGAAGTGGGAGGTGTATGGCGCACAAATAGGCATGTTAAGTGTTTCGCTAGCCAAACCTGATGGGACAGTTTTTGGTGGTGCTGTTGCAGGATCTCTAATTGCAGCTGGGCCAGTTCAAGTAAGCCTTACTTTCATCTCTATAATTGGATTTGCTAAAATAGCCTTGTATTTTGTTCTTCTATAACTCATGTTGATCCTTCAAAAACAGAGTACCATGTCTTCTTTATCCCCACACTTTGATTTTTACTTTCTTGTTTTTGCTTGAGCACAGCAAATTTGGACCAAATAGTGAAAACTTCAAGAGGTCACAAATAATCATGTATAGTACTACTTCCAAGTAAAATTGCTAAAACATGTCAACATACAATATAAATCTACTTTACAACTAAAAAAAGTCAAATCAAACTCTTCATCAGGGACATTTTGATCAAATTTTTTGGAACATCTTAACATTTGTCTCTAATCAGTGAGGTTGCCCCAACCTCAATGCTACATAAGCCAAAAGCCCATACCCAACTAACATAATAGCCAAAGCAAACACATCCCAACCCTTATTATCAATACCCAAATACTCAATTGCTGGAAAATCTAAAACCTTGCAGTGAGCCCCTAATTCACACTCATAAACTTCGGTCTCCGAGTACTGAACACCCACCAAAAGCTTGTAACAATAGTGACTAAACGAAATGTATTTCAACCACGCTATGAAAGCTGGTATGTGCTGAATGTAGTATCCACCAGCTAATAAAAACACGAGCATTGTCACGGAAGCCAATGTCGTGGCTTGTTTCACTTCCATTAGGATGGCACCGAGGGCTAGTCCGAGCCCCTGAGAGACTAGCACATTGAAAAGGACGATCAAGAGGGTTAGTATGAATGTGATGAGTGATGGCTTGAGACCTCCCATCCAATACGTGACGGTAACAAAGATGGTTGGGAGTACGAGCTCCATCGGTAAGTCACCCACCATTCGGGCAACATAGTAGGAGGAGAGGCGGTACATGCCCGATGAATGTTCTTTTATTAGCATTCGCCGCTCTTGCGGGAAGGCGAATATGGCATTGAAGAGAGGGAAGAATCCCCAGAAGATTGAGAAGAAGAAGAGAAGTCCCACCTGTTGAATGCTCAAGCTTTGTTAAAAACAATTGTGTAGAAATCAAGAGAGTTTCGATCACAAAAACAGTAAAGTGAAACAATCAAAACACTCAGGGCTCTAAGCCTCATAAGCTTAACCACTCTACAATGCTGTCTCACTTTTTCTCATGGCTTTGGGCCTCCGCCTAATGGCTTTGGCCATCCACCTCTGCAAAAGAGCCCTTACAGTAAAATCGAGTGAACAATATTAATACAAGACACTACACGACAGAAACTAAGTGCATTTGTAGAAGCAACCATGTTGAACACTAGAACCTAATGTTCAAAAAATTTTACCCTATGAAACCTGAAGAAATAACCATTACTAAACATTCTAGTGGGTAAATGACCACTACTGTAAAAAAAAAAAATTTGAAAGCAACTTACCTTCTAAGAAAACACCAAAAATTGCTTTCAGAGTCTAGAAAACTGGTTTTGCGCAAAAATGAAAATGATGGGTATTATTAACCTCACAATTCTGTTTCCAAACACACGAGAAAACAAAAATGCAACTAAATTTGTTTGATGAAGCTGCTGCTTGAGATCCAGAGATGCACAGAAGAGGTGTGGTTCAAAATGCCTGATCTTGAATGTGCGATGTATCAGAATGCCACCATAAAAGGCCAGAAAGAATAGAGACAGTCATGACTTGAAAAATTCTTAAACCAGAATAGGACTCGTGTTTTCTTTCTTTTAGTCCCCTCCTCAGCAATACCTTGAATTGCATCCACCAACCAGTTGTCCATTGATTTTTAGTCCCTACAACACATCCATGCTTTTGTGGTTAGTAAATTATCAAGTGGCTGCTTAAACCCAGAAAAGCATACTTGCATATTTAATGCACAGACTCAATACCCAACATCGGTATTTCATGACTAATGTAACACTTAGGTATATGAAAATAGAGAGTGATGGTTCGAGATCCTTTGTCCTTAAAACTGGGCTGATGAACTTTTTACTAGGACCAACATAGTACCCAAGGTGGCCTGATTTGCCCCGATTGAGGTTGGTCTTTGGCCTGAGCCTAGAGTTTGAAGCCTAGTCCAATTTGTCTAGCGGATCCACGAGCTTGTCAAAAATTACTAAAAATATAAGAAAAAAATTGAAAACTAGAGAAAAAATTAAAATAAAAATTTCCAAAAATTTTGACCATTAGGCTAAGCCCACTAGCTTGTTGGCCCACCCATCGGCCAGGACCATGAGCTTGTATATACTAAACTTGTTGGGCATAGCTTGAGCCTAAGCTTTTTGGCTGCGTTCTGGACCCACTCAATCTTCCTATAAAATAAAATAAAAAAGCCTACTAGGCTTAGTTTGCGGACAGCATTTGGACACATTTTCGTTAGGCGCTCGATGACAGGATCATCTTGTAAGTGTGAGTGATGGGATAGAAGGACGTATGCTTTTTTTTTGTTGGCCTAGAGATGGACAGGGTTTTTGGCTTACTTGATCTTGACGATCGAACTGGGGTCCCGCAGCTTCGACGAATCTCGTCCTTCAAGGCAGGGTACAGGTTCTTCCTGTAGGAAGATATTAAAGGCTGTTTGATAGAGTTTTGATCATCACAGTGGTCTGCTCTGCCATGGAACTCTTGTTGATCATCCTGTTTTGCATCTGGAGTCACACCTGTATATAGCCAAAACAGTTTTATAGTAAAAATATGATAGGATTTTTTAAAATTAAATTAAAAATCAGATCTTGCAATTTGGACGGCAAAGAATCTCATGCCAGCCCAAATTAAATACATGGTTTGCCCAAAACAGTTTCTCGTTTGTGTTTTTGTGTTTGTAACATGTTTAGTGAATTAAAAATAAATAAATTTGAAAGGGCATTTAGATGCCCCATTGATATGATATTGTTCTATTATTCTTTATAGAGCATGCAATTACAAAAGTTAGTTTAGAATTGGAATCAACATTTTTAATCAGCAGAACAATAACAGTAGACAGAAATTATGTGATTTGTTGAAATTGCATTAACTTTCTGTTTGAAGAAAGCTGAAGTATTTTTATTTCTTTTCAAATTGGAGTATTGTGACATTGTTTGATTGAGCAACCCAAATAGGATGTGCTGTGAATTGAACATTTGGGTTCATGCCTTGTCTTTCAGGAGGTAATGATGCTTCTCACTCAGCTGAAGCTACAGCCCACAGAGGATCAAGTAGTTTTGCTCGCCCTGACGTTGATATGCATTCTAGATCAGGAATGGCAACTCTCTCTACTATTGGTGCTGTTGCATCTGCAATGGGGCTTGCAGTTGAGAAGTCTAGCAAGGTTGTTTGCTCTAAACCTAAATTTCCTTCTAACTTTGTATTCTATATCCTTTAAATTTGACTTTAATATTGGCTAGTTGTTTCTTGCAGGGTATACTGTCAGATTTTGTAAATAATCTTATATATTTATCCTGCTTCTCTGATAAATTTTCCAATTATGTTTCTTTATTAGGTGCCTGACATCACTACTGCTTTGATGGATGCGAAGCTTGGCACGGAAGGGCGCAAGGATCTTTTTGATTGGCTATCAAGGCAGCTTAGTGGATTAAGCTGTGTTGTTGGAGGATTAAATATTTTTGGATGGATGTGTATGGATAACAAATATTAGTAGTTTTATTTGTTGATAGCTGCGCATAGATAACAAATAGTTATGTTTCAATTTGTTATGCTAGATGGATGTGACTTGTGAATGAAAACTTAGAATAGTTGTATTGTGTCGAATGTTAATGAATTATGTATTGTGTCGAATGTTAATGATTCAGTTAATTTGAATGATGCTTTAAAATTATAGGTTTATTATGGATTGAATGAATTATTAGAAATTACAGGTGTATTGTTTTCCTGCTTTGGCGACCAATTTATTAGTCACGACAAATAAATTATTTTTTTTCGCAAAAAATGACAATTGCCGACCAAGAGTTTTGGTCGCAAAAAATACATCTATTGCCGACCAAAACAGCTCTTGGTCGTGGAAACCCACTTTTGCCGACCAAAAGTTTTGGTCGCGAAAAGTAACAAATGGCGACCAAAACCTTTTTTGGTCGTGGAATGTCACAATTGAAGACCAAAATTTTTGGTCGCGGAATGTCACGATTGGCGACCAAAATTTTTTGGTCGCGGAATGTCACGATTGGCGACCAAAATTTTTGGTCGTTGAATGTGATAATTGGCGACCAAACTTTATGGTTGGGAAAATATCACTTTTCGCGACCAAAGCGTTTTGCCGACAAAATAAATTAGTCACGGTAATTAAATATTTAGCGACCAAAAATTTAGTCGCGAAATCCAACTTTTGCCGACCAACCACAATTTTGGTCGCGAATTACTTTTGCCGACCCTCAATTGGCGACCAAAGTAGCGACCAAAAAAATTGGTCGCGGATAACTTTTGCCGACCAAAAATTGACTTTTAGCGACCAATTTTTTTGTTGCCAAAAGTGTTAATTCTTGTAGTGCCTTACTGCAAGTCTTGCATTGTTTTTTTCATTTATGATGTGGCATACTTTTATGAGGTTCCAGGTGTGCTCCCCAAATAGAGTTCTTGGATGCATCTCTGTGAATACACCATTATCTATACTTATCTTCTAAAATTTTCATTAGGTGTATTTTCCATGAAACAAACAAATCTAATAAATTAATTATAGGTTCCATTTTGCTGGAAATTTGGAATCTTGTCCCCAATAAATATTGTGGTGATTATGTTATGTCATCTGAGAAAGCTCTTTCAAAAGAATCAGGTGAATGAATTTTATGCTTGATGAATAAATGGTTAACGATACGTTGATATGCAATTCATATATATGCAAGTCAAATATATATATATATATAAAATTATGTTTTTGTGTTCGTGTCATTAATCTTGAATTTGAATTGTTACTATCTTGCTTTTCTAACTTCACTGTAAGGTCAAAAAGAAAAACCATTTTGGATGAGGCTCTTTGTCCATAGTCAGGTGTTAGGGCTTTGATGTCCTTCGATCTCAATTGTTTCTTGTTTGATTTCTATCTCAAAGTTATTAGCCCCATTTGGGAATTGGCTATTTTTTTGGCGAATTGGCTATTTAGCTATTTTAGTAGGCTATTTTAGTTTTTGTGTTTACAAAGATGGGTTGGATTGTTGTATTGGAAAATGCGTTTGAAATGATGTTAAATAATGAAATGACAAAAATGGCCCTAAGAAGAGTATGATGAATGATGTGGCATTGCCCTCCGACTTGGTAAATGTATTCGGGTTCCATCCATTTGTGTGTATCTCAATGTTCACAAGGGGCAATTTGGACATTTGACGACCTGAGCTGGTAGTGTTGTCAAGGCACATGGCCTTTTTTTTCTTTTCTTTTTTTGTATATGCTTTTTTTCTATTTTAGCTGTGACGCTAAAAAGCCCCCTCAACCTACTTCCCAAACACCGCTATTGCTTGTATAGTCATTTTTGTTTAATTTGTTTTATTTTTTGATTTTCATCAGTCAAAAGCTTTGTTCTTCATCGAGTTAGGGTTTTGGATCTTGTTTGTTCTAATTTGATTCCAGAAATGATTGGATTTGCATTTGATTTATTTGTATTCTTTCATGTTCATTCAATGGACTGGTACTCTTGTTTAAGATTTCAATTTTTATGCTCTTAGATTTTTTTGAGGTTGATTTTGATTTTTGATTTAGAAGTCAACTTTAATTTCATTCATTTCTGACTACTTGAAATTTTTTCAAATATATAAAAATATTTGTTCAATGCAGATTTGGGATTTTGTATTAGAGAATTGTGTCATTAGCATTTGATATAATTTGACATCTTCTAGAGACAGGTCCTGTAGGTATGGTATATCACATTCACTTTTGAATAGGTCTCCTTCAACCTCTTTTGAGCCTCTGCATATTTTCTAAGAATTCATTTCCATTTTTTCTTTTCCTTATTTTTAAAAAAAATTTTCCCGCTATTGATAATAATACACAAAAAGAGGGGAAAAGGAGTTGATCTCTATGTTGAAATTGAAGATGTTAGGTTTTTATTTTTGGCAATCCCATTTGACAAAACTCCTTTCAGTTGTAATTTTATTGGATCTTTTATTTCAGTGAGGCTTTGAGTTTTAGATGCGAATCCAACCCGAATTACGTCTTGTAGAAATGTTTCTGAAGTTAATTGAAGTTAATTCTTTCATGTTTGTCACTTCGCTGACTATGTCGGGGATCGAGGTTGCTTGTCTGCTCGAGCGGCCATTTGTGCGCTCGAGCGAAAAATGTTTGGTTCCAGAAGTTTGACCTATCTACAAAAGCACTGGAAGTTGGGATTTTACGCTGGAGCGAACTTTCCTGCGCTCGAGCGAGGTCCGCTTGAGCGGAGAACGCGATTCAGTTTTCTATAAATATGTGTTTTAGTCAAATTTTAGGGTACGGCTTCCAGATCTTCTTTGAGGGTTCTAAGGTTTTTCTCTGGGGCTATTTTGCTAGTTTTCTTTGATGTTTAATTGAGTATTTAACTCATGGTTTAAGAAGTATAAATCAAAGGATTGTTTGTTTATTCTACACGAAAGAGAGAGTTGTTCTTCGGTGGATTCTGGAGAATTCGGGCTTGAAGCTTTGGTGAATTCTGGAGTGGCTCATCGTCGTGATTCGACATCGGTGTTGTGGATTCAACGTCGGGTAAGACAATTCCGAGGTGAAGACGTGGTTGGAAGAGGCACATTGGGGTCGGTTCGATTCGAGCGTGGATTCGCTAGATAATTGAGAGTACACTTGTGTAATTCCTTTATGTCTCCTTAGTGGATTGTTTTGTGGCTTTTGCCATTGATTTTTTTTATCACAATTGGAGGCGCTCCAATTATGGTTTTTCCACGTTAAAATCGTTGTGTTGATTTGTCTTGATTGTTTGATTGGGATTGTTATTTACTACTTAAAATTGATACATAATCACAAATCAATATTTAGGGGATTTCTAGATTTTTCAGACGACTAGGGAAGCTGTTGGTGACACTGCTGGTAAAAGGAATTACACTGTAAAGAACAGTAAGCAAAAAATCGTTATAGTTGGTATCTTTTGTACAAATAGAACTGAATAGCTCTCTAAGGATTTTGGAAAGCCAAGATAAGATTTTATTCGAACTTTAGCTTTATTTATGTTTGCATGAGTTTCATGGGCTAGGAATTAGCTTACTAAACTTTGAATCATCAATTGGTTATGGATTGGGGTACTGGGTTGAATAGGAATAAAAATTGTCAATGATGCAGTCGAAACATTCCTCCAAGGTATTGCCTACCACCATTATCAACTTACTACTTTTGTAAACAAGCATAGCCTAAGGAGGTGGAGATTCTCCTTCTCTTGGAGAGTGGTGGGAAAGTGCAAGAGGGAACCATGGAATTTGATGCCACAAGCTCTTATGTGAATCATTGGGAAGGAACAGAACAAAATGATGTTTGCAAGGGTAGAGATGTCTTGCCAAAAACTTTAGAGTTCCTTCATGTCTATATTGTATGGTTAGTTCTCTAATGGTTAAGCTCACCCTTAAATTAATTTTTGGATTTTGTTCCTTTTTTTTTTCTTGGTTGGCAAAAGAAAGTATATTGATGAATCAAAGCCAAGTACAAGCAATGAGATTACATCAACTAGAAAGGAAGAAGTTGATTTAGTTTGAAAGAACCTGAATCAAGAATCAACCAAAAATGAAGAGCAGAAAATAGAAGGCATGGAGCCAATCTAAAACACTAAAGGAAAAGGAAAATACAAATATAGCAGCAAAATCTAAACTCAAATTGCCAGTCAAAAAGGATGAGAAAGTCTCCTTTTGGATTTGATCTTGCGAACTTCCTTCATGTGATAAAGGAAATCATGAACATAAAAGCTTGAAAAACTAGAGTTTGCTTTTGTCCAGAAGGCTGCCTGAAGTTTTATATCATCAAAAAGCTTATTCGAACATACCTGATGTAACGCCCTAAAAATACACGCTAAGGTACGCAACAATAACATGATTAACCAATCCAAAATAAGTCATCTTTCCCATTGAACTAAAAGTTAATCGATTACACTTCAATAAGTACATTCCCACGTTGTCCAAACCCGTCTTTCAGTTCATTGAACTAGATGACATAACAGAATATAAGCCCATTGGGCGTACAACTTTATAAAATACATATGAAGTTTTCATTACAAAGTTCCTAAAATAAATACAAAACGACTAAATGCTCCTGACTTCAATTAATTCCCCAAAAGAAAATAGAGCTAGTGCTTGAACCAATCCTTCAATGAGGTTGACCTTCATCGATTCCTGAAAAATAAATTAGGGTTGAGCTATATGCCCAGTAGGAACACATTTATCCAGTATCTAATCCTTTGAACAAGATTATGGCATCTATGTGATAAGACAATATAGTAAAATTCACTTTCACAGGAAATCGTAAACAGTTCATAATGAAACACTATAATATAATGTGATACGTGCAACTCATGTCATTATGTACAATAATTAAGCATCAACAATCATGGAAATCGAACCACGCTTTTCCCTACATGAGTCCAATTGGGAACAACCTTTGCCTTTAATGTCAACCCCCACGTTCGCCGGCTACTATACAGCAGGAAGTGGGCGCCCTATGAAAATCATCCATTTTTCCACTTTCGCCGGCTACTATACGGTGGGACTGTGTGGACACCCAAAGAAATTTTCCCACATTCGTCCAACGATAAGCCTAGACAGGGCATTGTGGCACCTTTTTGACTCCCCATGCGGGTACCAACACACACCACATTTACTCACCACCAACTCACACTTGGACTCATGCACGTTCAACAATTATGTCACATTTCAATCCCACAATTAAACATCACACATCATCACATCTAAATATCACGTATTATTCAAAGAACAATAACATTCAAGTCACCATTCCCTTAATTACATCAAATTTAATGAATCAAGTGAAATTTCCATTATCTTAAGTATTTTCTAACCAATCGGTAGCTGAGGGTTTCCCTAAATTTTGGACGTTTCTACTCCATGTCACAAATCTAGTTATTATCCATATCTACACTTATATTGGAGAGAGAAATTTAAGGATTTCAAGCAAAATAATAAGTGAAAGAGTAATTATGTGAAATGTGGGTTTTATTCAACAAAATCTTCAATTAGTTTACTAAATCTTCAATTAGTTCCCAATCACACACAATACCATGAATTTCCTTCAAGAATGAAGAGATACAAGAGTAAAAGTATCCCTACCTCAACTATCAAGCCAAAATTCAAGCTTCTTTACGAACCTATCGCAAACCTACAATCTAATCAAAAGATAATGCTAATCTTCAAGTGTTCTTCGCCCCTAGCCAATGAATTTGGGTGGATTTCAATGGTATGGAAGGTATTTGATGATGGAGATCTAGGGTTTCATAGGAGGAGGAAGAGGAGATGAAAATAGAACCAAAGAAGAAAAAAAAATGAGAGAATGATCTTGAATCAACATGTTTAAAAAGCTGCTAACGCGTTCCCCGCTCGAGCGTGACTTCCCACGCTCAAGCATCCAGACGTGATCAAGAAGGCCTGCTCGAGCGACAACTTCCCCGCTTGAGTGGAGAAAGAAAAGTTTCAGAAGTTTTACAATGCTGCAGTGAATTTACTGGAAGCTAGCATTTCACGCTCGAGCGGGACTTTCCACGCTCAAGCGGACACACTTGCAATGCAACAAAATACTGGGAGCTACAATTCTATGCTCGAGCGGCGGTTTCCCCGCTCAAGCGGACCTAAAAACAAAATGTCACAATCTCTCCCCCTTAGGAAATTTCGCCGCCGAAATTGTTTTCTACCTCCCACCTGCTATAACTAATGGCAACATCAACAAAATAGATATAAACATATGTATTCTAGTTTTCCACCAATAAACAATATGCATGCATATATCTATAAGCACTTCCATTTGGACACATAACTAATAGTAGGGAAATAACCACAATAAGTTTGCTTACTCTTAATACAACCACAAGTCAAAGCAATGCTAATACATTGTAGTTCCACCACAATATCCAATCTAAGCATGGTGATAATTCAAACTCAATGTCAATAACAAAGAAAATTCAATAACCCGGGGCGTGCATGTGGTTGCCGCGGTTGTTTGTTGTTCTTGTCTCATAGACCCAGTGAGTAGTGTGAATCGAGGGGAAGTCTGTGACCCTTTCCTTGTGTTCATGACTAATTCGGTATCCTTGGCGTTCCTAGGGCCGGGGTAGTATTCCAAATTGGTTGTGGCCGCAAGTTGGTGTTGTGTTTCCTTGGTTGGTTCGGAGGTCTTCCTTGGCACCGTTTGAGGCCTTGTATGGCTGACCTTGTAGGTCACCAGTTAGTTGGGTCCAGAGTTTGTTAGGGAGACAACCGAGAAGGTTGCTCTCATCCGAAAGAGGTTAGTTACGGCCCAAAGCCGGCAGAAAAGTTACGCCGATAAGAGGAGGCGACCTTTGTCCTTGAAATAGGTGATCATGCGTTCCTTAAGATCTCACCTAGGCAAAGTTTGATGAGTTTCGGTAAGTGTGGTCAGTTGTCTCCGAGGTTCATTGGACCTTTCGAGATATTGGAGAGAATCGGGGAAGTGGCATACCGGTTAGCTTTGCCGCCACAACTTTCGGGGGTTCTTAATGTGTTTCATGTGTCAATGCCTAGAAAGTACGAACTCGACCCTTCTCATGTGTTAGATTGGGTTGATTTGGAGGTAGATGAGGAAGCCTCCTACGAGGAGCGACTGGTTCCAATTTTAGATACCCGAGAACAAGTGTTACGGGGCAAGACCATACCGTTAGGGAAGGTGTTGTGGAGACACCATGGGATCGAGGAAGCGACTTGGGAGAGGGAGGCAGAAGTTTGCTCCAAGTATCCAGATTTATTTGAAAATGCTTAGTCGTTTATTATTAAAAATGGTAATATTCCCTTGTGTTGAATGGAAAATGTGTCAAATTGTTGATCGTTTACTGTTATATATGTTAGTAATTTGAACATGAGGTTAAGAAGAGATGAGATTTTGTTATAAATGTTGCGGTTTGATAATGTTGTTGAAATAACCATAGTCACTTGAACACTCCTATTTAGTGAGTTTATTCAAATTTCGGGGACGAAATTTCCTATGGTGGGGAGGTTGTGACGACCGGGTCCTCTTTCCTCTCCTTCTTTCTTCCTTTCTTAGTTTCGTTCACATTTTATCTTCGCTGGCTTTTAGGTGTCCGGAAATGGTTCCCTAGATTAAAATTCTAATTCTTATTTTGTCGGTGTTGAATTTCGCTTGTTCCGGAGGACGTGCGGGTGAGTCCGGAGTGCCGAGAGCAAAGCAGAAATTTTGGGTGGCTGGGCTTGGGCCACACGTGCGGGGCCCTGGGCTAGGCTGCTCGAGCGGTGGAGGTTGACACCCAGAAAATTGCATTCTGAAATGGGCCGCACGAGAGGAGAAAGTGGGCCGCACGAGCGGTCAAGGTGGGTCACACGACCGGCGGGGAAGGCCGCACGAGCGGCCAACTGGGCAGTTCGAGCTCTATGTTTATATAACATTTTGGTCCGAATATAACACTCATTGTACACCCTTCTCTCTCACTCTAAACCCTATTTCTCTCCCCTTTCCCTCTAGAAAACTTCCTCAAGCCTCAAAACACTTTGATTTTGCAAATTTTTGGGTCAAGATCTTCATCATCTTCCTCTAAATCTTGAAGATCCAAAGTTAGGGCTTCACTTGGGTGGGTGGAGATCTGAAACTTCTCTCATCCTTGAGGCTAGGGTTTCATTTGTCCTTTCATCAACAAGCTTAAGGTAGGGATTTCTTGAGTTATATATATATATACTAGTTTTGCTATTTGTTGTTGATTTAAAAGTGTTCTTGAGTTTTGTGTTGATTTTATTGATTTTGATTTAAAATGTAGAGAGAGTTTTGAATGAGGGTTTATATCTAAATCTTTTACTATTTCTTGAGGGTTTCCCTCTACTAAACTCAAAGAAAATTTCTAGATGGAGCTTCTCTTAGAAAAAGATGAAAGTTTGTTTTCAATGAAAACCCTAAAAATTATAATGAAGATGGCTTTGAAATTACTTATTTTCTTGTATCAAGAGGATGTATGAGACTAAGTCTCACCAAATGTTTAACAAAATAGCAACTTCATGATGTATATATATGAAAATGGAGGTCCTCTTTTAAAATCCATTGATAATTGTATATTTGTATAGAGTGGTAAGATGGCAAGTTGTTGAGTGCCATAAGTGATGTGAAAATGCTTAATCGTAATGTAATGGAAAAGTGAGATGAAAGATGGCATGTTAGACATATTGAAAGTTTGGTCATGATGAATTAATATTGAGGAATTGTTGTGGTGTGTCAAGGACACATGACTATTGTGCGAAATAGGAAATTGTAACTATGTGTTGAAGAACATGGTAAGGAGGAAATGAAAATGTGATGTTGAATATTGTTGTAGACATGTTTTTGAATATAACGGAATGCTATGAGCTAGTAGTTATTGCATCATATACTCAATTGTTTTATTGTCATTATTGCACATCTTGACATGAGTTGGAAAAGCATTTATTTTGAGAAAGATCATTGTAATGAGAACTATGGAAACGTGTATGGGGTAAATACGTTGGTAAGTCCGGATAGCGGGTGTAGTTGAACTTGATAAGTTGGCCTAAGTGTCCTTGGTGAAAGACCAGAAAGCCGTGCGGATAGGTGTCGAGCCTTCCGATTAATACCAGTAAAAATGACAGTTTGGTAGTACTCGTAGGGTCTACTTGCTGACACTAGCCTAGGGATTACCAGTGTCGTATTTACCGTCCCTATTGATTTAACTATTGGAAGTTTGAAATTGATGAGATTGTAAAATATTATTGCGAACATGGTGATTTTAATATAGTGCATTGAATATTTTTGAGACCATGACGATTTAGATATAGTGCATTGAAATAAAGTTTTCCTTCATTATTGGCACTTGCATGGCATTACATATGCATTTTTTTTTTTACGTTGAAGGAATTGGCATAGTTGTATGTACTTTGTGAGGAATCTCTACCTGGCTCTATGCTCACCCCTATGGGATTTGGTGCAGGTGAAGATGTGGTGACTCCGCCAAGCTAAGGGTGTGGAAATGTTTTGAAGAAGAGCAGTTTAACTCTTATTTTGTTGTGATATTTTTGTAAGCCAAGGGCTAATGTGTTTGGGTCCGAGAGACCGTTATGTGTAACTGTAGGCACCCCATTTTTGACCATCCTCAGGACTTGGACGTCATCGTTTGAACACTCGATGATCATCCATGTTCGTGTTCGTTTTGAGTTCCCGGAGGTCTTGGCATCGTGTCTTGCCTCAAGATATCTTAACTTGACTATTTTGTGCTTGGTTGTGGACCAAGCACTTGTGTTTTTTCTTTTGAGGGAAGAGGGTGGCTTGTTGGCCATGTCCTCAACCCACCGGCCAAGGCATGAAGCCATCAGCCCCTTGTTCTTGCCATCGGCCAAAGGTGTTGGCCGGTCGGCACTTTTTATAGTCGGTCGGCCACCTTTCTTGGTCAATCGGCCATATTTTGTGGCCGAACCCTTTCTATCTGCTTTTGGCAGATATTTTATGCCAGCTGTCACAGCTGGCATGCACAATTCACCCCCTCCATACACTGTATGGAGGGATTTGCACCATGTGTTAGCTTCTCCAAGAAGCTTAGGAATTGGATTCCTATAAGAGGAGAGCCTCCCCTCCCTTTCCAGGTGTTCCAGAAATTGATATACAAGTTAGATATATATCTCTCTATATCTCCCTCTCTCTAGATTTGTGTGAGTATTTGAGCTCAAAAGTGTGTTTTGTTCTTACTATTGCACACAAACAGCTAGCACTACACTATCCTTGGTTGCTGAGGTGCTAAGAGGTTGATTTTGGACTTCTTGACTTGGTTTTGATCAGAAGGAGGTGCTGGAGTGGTGTTCTTGAAGAGGTTTTTCAAGGATGAGAAACTATCCTCTTTATTCCCCATTCTTGCATAAGCTTTTAGCCTATCTTGCATGTTGTTTTGAGCTTAACTTATAACTTATAAAAGTTCTATTTTTGCATGTTTTTAATCTTTGTTTAAAGTCACTTTTGTGTTTGGGGTTGTCTGCCCCCTCTTAGGCCTTGTTTGGCCTTGTTTTGTGCCTTTACTTTTGAGCTTTGGAACCATCTCATTTTGACCTTCTCACCACTGAAACCCAGAGGATTTTCAGTGGTGGGGAAGTGGTTTTGAGGTCTTGAATAGGAGAGGGACACCCCTTTCTCCATAAGTCTCATATGCTTGTGTTAATGGCTCTTAATGTTAGCATGTTTACTTAGCATGTCCTGGTTCCATTTCAGCACTTTTTAGTGACTTTTAGGACCTTCCTTAACTCTATTCCATGTTTGTTTGATAGCATCTTGCAGGCTTCACATACTTGTAGAGTAATCTTGCATGTTTGGATACCATGCATCTTGTGTTTGGACCATCATGCTTGCGTATTTTGGCTCAACCTCATGAAGCTTCTAGCCTTTTTTAACATGCTTGAGCTCTGTTTTTCATTGTTTTGGTCATGCTTACATTGTTTTGTATAGCTACCATGCAATCTAGCTTGTTAGCTTTAGGTGTTTGAGTCACTAGCATGCTCTATGTGGATCATTTCAGTGGTTTGGCATCACTTGTAATGTTATTTCAGTCCATGTTTCATGCTCAAACACTTGCACTTATTACTCCTTTAATGTTTTAGAGGGTTTGTGTTTTATGCCTCATGAATGTGTCATTGTGTATGCCATCATGCTTAGGCCTTCGGGATGCCATCTAAGTGGGTATTTGGGCTTATTTTGACATATCATAGCTCTGATTTTCCTTGGTTAAGTCTTGCCATGTTTGGTTGTAATAGGTGTAGTGCAATTGCCCCTTTTGGCCTTGTATGCGTCTTGCTTTGTGCTCACCTTTCTAGCATGTTTTGGCCTCATCCCATGCATATTCTAGCCTTGTTTTCGCCTGTCTTGGGACTGTTTTGGGTCACCTTAGTCCTTTGGGGCTTGGTTGATATGGCCATGGTTCAAGTCCCTTGGCTACCCTTGAGCTTTAAGTCCATTAGCATGCCTTACTTGTGTTATGTGTTTGATTTGGCATCACTCTTAACATAATTTCAGAGCTTAGGGCGTCATCATACTATCATGATTGTCACCCCTTGCTCATGTTTGGGTGTTGTGACTTTATGCTTAAAGTAATGGGCCATTAGCATGCATGTTTGTACGTGCATTTCATGCCTTTGTCGCATCATTTTGGCCACTATTTTTGGTGCGGTTGAGGCCTATCCATTTTTAGTATAAGTCCATAAATCATATGGTTTGTGTGTTGATTGCATGCTTATCGCATTGTATGTTGTTGCATGCTCGTCGTTGGTATAGTTGTTGCATGCTTATCGCATCATATGCTTAGTTTGCATTTTGCATGCTCGCTAGCTCACATCTTGTCGCATTGTATGTTTAGGTTGCATTGCATTTGATGTGCTTCTTACTTTAGCCTTGTGTGCATATTTGAATCCTATTGCATTTGGCATGCTTAGGTTGCATAACATTGCATTTCCATGTTGCATTGTATTTTGGCATGCATTCATTGCATTGTGTTTGGTTTGGGGTGTCAAACCAAACACAAGGATCGAGGGACGTTTCGTACTTGAAGTGACGAAACGTGCCTCAATCCTCGATCGCCGACGCTCTTGATCCAACATGATAGAGTGTGAAGCATTCATATGTGTTTTATGCATCCATTTCACATTAATGTGCACACTTGGCTCCTTTGGCCATCATGCATTGAAATGCGTGATTGATGGCCCGAGGGTCGAGAACCATACTCCTTCGAGTCTTAAACATGATAAGGAGGGTGGTGGTGCAAGCATTGCCTTGAAAATGCATTGCCATGCTCTGTTTGTCCTCTATTGCAGCAAAAACAAGATTCTGCAGGAAGAGATGGCCGGTCGGCCATCTTCAGTGCCGGTCGGCTAACCATTCACGGCCGAGAGCCCCATTTTTGGTCAATGACCAGTTCCCCTTGGCCGGTGACCATCCCTCTTGGCCGATGGCCTCTCACAGTGTACAGGAAGTGATTCTGGAGCATCACAAGGACTTGTGTAGTTTTCAGAGGTATAGAGCAGTGTAAACAGGGGTAGCATGAGCATGGCGATAGATTTCGGAGCGGAGCCCAGCATGCATGCATTTGTCTCTCTTCCCGATGTCTCTTTACTGCTTTAGTAGCTTAATTAATTTGTTAATTAGTTAAGTGTTGTGTAATAATTAATTACCTAGTTAGTTAATTAGTCAATTTGTATTATTCTTTCGGACCCTCTGTCGAGAGGGCAAAATTTGTAATGAGTGTGCGTGAGTGTGTGAATGTCTTCTAACCCCACGTCTTTCTCCCTTTTATTTACCAGCTTTCGATGGTTAGTTTAGGGCATATTTCAATTAGCATACTTATGCTTGCATGTTTGCATCATTCATCTGTTTTGCATGCACCGGGCTCGGCGCATCATACAAACTGTATCGTATTTCAATACCAAGTTGAATACATGTATCAATTGTTACATTCATATGCCATCGTAGATAGTCGAGCCTATTTCTAGTTGCATTTTGCATGTGTTACATTAGCCATCTTAACATGAACTAGGATCATGCATTGATTACTAACTAGCTTTTGTTTTGGCTTGGAGTACTCGGTAAGTGTTTATGCTTTAGCATCTTGCATGAGTGTGAGTGTTGCCATGATAGCACGTTTACCATGAGGCTATTTGCTTATGTGATATAATTGCCTGAATGCCTGTGGGTGAAGGTTGGATTACCTGAATTGGAACAATTCATCGAAATGCAAGTTTTTAAGCCCACTTGAGGGTGGCAAAATCATGTTTTCGAGGCCCACTTGAGGGTGACAAATCCACGTCTTAGCCTACTTACGAGTAGCACCTTCAAACCATTTTCAAACAAACAAACATGAGATGTTTTGTTCCAACTTAGGTGATCTAATCTATAATTGTGTGTTGTGCACATCACAGAGTAACTTTAGGCTAATACACCCGAATAAGAACACATGTGTTTTCGAAAACAAAATATCATGTTTAGTAGTGGCTGATCTTTGATCGGGTGAGCGGGGGTGCTCCTAGATGACCTTCCCCAATCATACCCAAGTTCCCGAGCAGAGGCAACTTTGTTGATGACGGACACGTGGCCTTAGGCAACGAGTCAGGGTTTCCTAAATTTTCCAAAAAATAAAATATTTAGGTGGCGACTCTGTATCTAGCAAAGCAGTCCATGTTTGGCACTTCTTTCTTAAAAATCAGTTTTCCAAAACGATTTGCCGAATTTGGACTCTTTGGTGATTTATCAATCTCACATTGCACATTGTGAGATTAGATTAAGAACCGTAACATTTGGGCCCGAACTGTAGCATGAGGCCCACGGGACGCGTCTATAGTTTCTGGCGACTCTGCTGGGGATTTAGAGAACTTGACTCAAACTCATGATATCTTGTTTCGATTACACTTATGTGTCTCTTTGCATTGCATTTGCATTAGTGCGCCTAGGACACCGTGTTTGCCGTATGCTATTCCTGAACGGTTTTCCGGAGGCTCGCTTCGAGAAGCGTGCCATAAGGCTGACCGGTTGCGGGCTCTGCCACGACGAGAGCACGAACCCCGATTTTTGTCGGGGCACCCTTTTAGACCATTCGACCTAGTGCATATTCGGAATCCGTAGTGAAAATTCCAAGCTAGGACTGGTTGCTTTCCCGATTATAGGTTGTTTGAAACCACTGTGTGCGTAGTGAAGCCCTAGTTCTTGACGAAACTAGGACAAGGAAACCCTACCCCTCCATAGGGGTGTTTTTGGCTCTCACTTGCTTGTTATGTGCTTTTAGAGTTGGCCTCTACAGGAATGCACGTATCAGTTTGCAAGTCTAGGTATCAGGCCTACGGGTATCAGTATCAGTATTTGGGAATCAGTTTTACCTGCGGGTATCATATTCAGATTTGGGATAGTGATTTGGGAACAGTGATCAGTGATTGAGAACAGTTCTTTCAGCTTATGTTTGCCAACTGTGTGTTGTCTTTATTTAAGTTGTTATGCTGTCCGTTTTTCTGCTTATTGTTTCCTTATTATGCTTTATTTATCTTTTTGCATGGCAGTTTAGCATAATTGCATCTGACCAGGCAGATATTCCCCGAGCACTCTGGATTAGAGGTCGTAGACTTAATCGATCCGAAGATCTAATAGACGGACAACCAGTGTTCCATTCCTTACCCTCGGTTACCAGACGGAGGTCAGTAAGGCGCAGTGTATCAATACAGCGGTTATCGGATTAGTGGTCTACCCTACCAATGAACAGTTAGGCTGAGGTCTCAGTTTCCACTACAGGAATAGATATACCCGTTATTCAGCTAGATCAGCACAATATGGCAGGTATAGAGGAGATGATGCGTCAGCTCCAGGAGAGGATGAAAACCATGCAGCAGGACGATGCTCGTCAAGCAGAATTTGCCAAACAACAGGCCGAAGTCATGGCCCAACAGGCAGAGTTCATTACCAGGCTACAGTAGCAAGCCGGACCATCCACTTCACACCAGGTTCCTCCCCTGCCAAGAGTTCCAATACTCGGGGAGACAGCTAATGTCCAGGAAGATACGGACATCCCAACGGGGCCAGCTCCGCCCCCGATTCCCCCCAAGCTCTCCAAGGCACCAACACCCACCAATCTACCGGATTCTCCCTTTGAGTTCCAGACGGACCCCACAACGTTAAAAGTGAGCAAGCTTAAAAAGCTGTTTAAGAAGTCTCAAGGCGTGAAGTCCATCCCGGATATAGAAGACGTGTACACCGATTCGGCCGTGACACTGCCAGACCGGTTTAAAATGCCGCACATAGACCATTTCGACGGATCTGGAGATCCTATGGTGCATTTCCGGTTGTTCTCGAACATACTAAGGCCGATGGCCCTTTCCAGATTGCAGAAGCTTTCTCTATTTGGCCGAACCCTGTCGGGTGTAGCGGCAATTTGGTATGCAAAACTGGAGGATGCGGTTAAAAGGGATTGGGATGAGATGCCTAAGGCCTTTGTCGCTCAATACTCTTACAATACACAGATCGAGGTCACAATTCGTGATCTCAAGACCACTAGGCAAGAGTTGAAGGAGAGCTTCTCCGATTTTGTGACCTGCTGGAGGGCTAAGGCCTCGATGATGACCGTCAGGCCGTGCGACAAAGATCAAATACGGATGGTTGTACGCAACCTCCAACCCAAGCTTATGCAGAAGATGATCGTCCTCCCCCTTCCCACCTTTGCAGATCTACACGAGATTGGGGTAAAAATCGAGGACGCCATGAAACAGGGCCTCATTGATCATGAGAGAGAGCAGCCCAAGAGGGCATTCAGCCGTGGCACGAATGCAGGCACAAGAAGTGCTGCAGCTACCAGGTCTTCAGATGCGGGTATGGTCACCACCACCACCCCTAGAACCCTTGTAGCTACGCCATTCACCAGTGCGTCCGGAAGTGGCTCACAAACAACCAGGAACCCACCCCGAGGCCAAAGAATCTTCACCCCACTATACATGCCCCTGTCCAAGGCTCTGGGGGTTCTGATCAAGTAGAGGCACTTGAAGCCCCTAGAGCCGCGACCATTTCCAGAAAAACTCCCTCTCTCTCATAACCTAGCAAAATACTGCGCCTTTCACCAACAGCATGGTCATGACATCGACCAATGCTATAGATTGCATCATGAGATTCAGGATCTCATCGACAACAAGGTGATCGTGCCTCCGGAGAAACCGAATGTCACAACCAACCCTCTCCTACCACACAACCAAGCTCCACCCCCCAAACACATCAATTTGATCCAAACTGGGGTTGTGTCATACGACCTTAGCATATATATCACCCCTTCCCATCTACCCAAGCCGGAGGTGTTCATTCCTGACAGCACTGACTTGTGCATGTTGGACATCTCCCAAACCTAACCTAAAACGGTGGTGGTCACTATCGAAGATAGAATTGGGTCTACTGTGGGGGCAGATGAGAATGATCAGTCAGAGCCTGAGAGGTCTGCGAGCTTCATGTGCGACCCGAGCGATTATATTACATCAGCAGGGCAGGCTAGGCTGAATGTGGAATTGCCAGTGGAGGCAGAGATTTGTGTGGTGCGAGAAGATGGACTTAATCAGGGGCTGGATGACCTAGCCGATTTGGAATAGGACATTGCTAACCTTCAGTTTTTCAACGAACAGGATCCGGGAGACGTGACGGTCAACTGGTTTGGTCTGGAAGGGTCAGTAGAAGCCACCTGATGGCTTAGTGACGAGCCGGATATCATTGAGCAGTCTCAACCAAAACAGGGTCCGCCGGGGACAAGGACATCAACTGTGGCCGGAAGGGCCGAGAATCAGAATGCAGCGCCAAAGAGCACCGATGTAAAGAATTTTGCTCAGAATATGGGCAGTTTGGGTATAGAAGTTACCGAACAACAGGCTGCACTAAAGCAGTCTGAGCGGGAAACGACCGAGGATTCTGAGAGAGTCAGAAAGGCCAAAGCCCCTATGGGGACAGAACGTGCTGTGTGCACAAGAACGGAGCGTGCTGCGAACGCGGGAACAGGAGGTGCTGCAGGCGCAGGAATAGTTGTAACGGGGCCAGACAGGTGTCTGTCAACTGCCGATGGCATGTGGTGAGAAGATGATGACCTATGTCTTGCCCACACAGATGAAGACTGGGGGAATAACCAGCCGGATGATACCTGGTACATTGGCGAGGTTGACCATATGACTAAGAGCGGGCGGTATTTTAAACCCCCACACCTAGATCAACCAGAGGGGTCCGGAAACGACAAGGAGGCGGAGAAACAGAAGGATAAATTGCTCAAAGAGGAGGCTGTGCTGAAACAGTTGAAGAAGATACAAGCAGACATCTCCATCTGGGGACTGCTTATGGCTTCGAGAGTACATAGACAGGCTATCCTTTCTGCGATGGACAAAGCCAAACTCTCAATAGACACCACGCCTGAATAGCTGGTAGGATTGGTTTTTCCGGGAGGAGCTTCCCCGACGTTGACCTATTCTGATAAGGAGCTGTCGCCTGAGGGCGCAAATCAGAATAAACCTCTTTACATCTCTGTCGAGTGTAGAGAAAAATGGGTGTCGGTGGTTCTTGTCGACATAGGATTCGCTATTAACGTGTGCCCGTCGAGGACGACATATGCAATCGGGTTGAAGCCCGTGGACTTTGTGCCAACTGCCTAGGTGATAAGGGCCTACGACAATACGAGCAAAGATGTGATGGGGACTGTGCAGGTTCAGACCAAGGTTGGTCCAGGACAACACGAGATTGACTTTCATGTCTTAGACGTTCCCACAACCTTTAATCTACTCCTAAGGCGGCCGTGGCTGCACCAGGTGAAGGCAGTCTCTTCCACCCTGCACCAGATGCTCAAATACCCCCAAAGGAAAGGGGTGGCTATCATTTTTGGGAATTCGTCAATCCATCCGCCGCCAGAGGTGTCTACACCGATTTTGGAAATCGAGCATGGGACGGAGGATGTGTTCCTATCAGGATTCACCCTCGCCGAGGCCTGGGTCATTCAAAGTATTTTGGCTGTTGATAAGGGGTTGTATGTCAGCGCACAGTCAATGTACCTCTTGAACAAGCTCCAACACATCCCTGGGATGGGACTGGGAAGAAGTGGCCGGAAAGGCACTGCTATATCGGCCGAAGTGCCGCACAATCCGCATACCTTTGGCCTGGGTTATCTGCCCACCAAAGAGGACTGGGTAAGAAAGGGCAAAGAGATGGCCGGGAGAGCCAGAGCTAAGCAGGCGGGGAAGCATTTTGAGTTAATGCATCGGCCTATCCAAGGCACCCTAAACGGACGCTTCATCCGGTAGGGGGAAGACTTCCCATTCTGCGACTTCCCAAAACCATGGCTAAACGCAGAGAAGAGGCGGCTGCTGGGATTTGAAATCTTCTTCGACTTGCAGATGTCTAGGGATGACGTTGCCACAGAGCAGACAGACCCAATAGCTGAGGTTGAGCAGTGTAAGGAAGTGGATTCCGAGGACACCGAGTTTGAAATAGGGGTAGCACTAGCTTGTCTACTTTCAGATCCTCTGATCATACATGAGTGCTTGAGGGATGATCTCTCAGTGTCTATGATAGGGAATGAAACCGCTACGAGTCAACCTTCAACCATCTTGGATGCATCCATCGCACCCTCCCTCGTCTGGCAATACGATGAGGGATTCATCAAGCAGCACTGAGTCAAGTGGTGAGCCGGAATCTGATTCCACCGAGTCTGTGGAGTCGGAATCAGGTTCCAGCTCATCTGAGTCTGAGTCCGGTATTCTTAGGGATAACAACCCGGATGCCACAGTCCTGTCTAGGTCGTCTTTTACTTTTCCCTTTGAGTCTGTTGTAACAGAGGAATTAGGCGACTTGGAAGTGATTAATGAGAATGGAATGGCTGTGGCTTTTGAGTATTTTTCTGTGCCCTTGATTTATTGCATTAATTCAGACTTTCAAAACTTCGATGAAAACGACAAGGAGGAAATTCCTCCGGTTTTGAAATATTTGGTAGATCAGGAGCATGAGAGGTTTGTAAAACCACTGGTTGATGAAATCACCCAAATTAATGTTGGTACTGAGAAGGACCCGCGGCTGGTCCAGATCGGGTCCACACTGTCTTCGGAGGAGCGCGAGCGCTTAGTCGCTTTATTAAAAGATTTCAAAGATGTTTTCGCGTGGTCCTACGAAGACATGCCTAGAATCGATCCTGAGATTGTACAGCATCGGATCCCTCTTGACCCAGAGGCCTGACCTGTCAAACAGAAGCTCAGAAGAATCCGCCCGGATTGGGCTATCAAGATCAAAGAAGAGGTCACCAAGCAAATTGACGCAGGGTTCCTGCTGGTATCTGAATACCCAACTTGGTTGGCCAACATAGTTCTGGTGCCGAAGAAGGACGGCAGAATTCGTGTATGCGTGGATTTTAGGGATTCTAATAAAGCCAGCTCAAAGGACGACTTTCCTCTGCCGCATATTGACAAATTAGTGGACTTCGCAGCGGGGCATGCTTTGCTCTCATTTATGGATGGCTTTTCAGGCTACAACCAGATTGTAATGACACCCGAAGACCGGAAGAAGACTACTTTTACCACCCCATGGGGGACCTATTGTTATAGGGTGATGCCATTTAGGCTGAAGAACGCTGGAGCTACATATCAACGGGCTGCGACCACGATATTGCATGACATGGTCCACAAAGAGGTTGAGGTGTACGTGGACGACATGATTGTCAAGTCCAAGCAAAGAGAGGGCCACTACACCGCCTTGCAAAAGTTCTTTCAAAGGATCAGAGAATTTCGGTTACGGCTGAATCCTCAGAAGTGTACGTGCAGTGTTACAGCAGGAAAAATGCTGGGGTTCTTGATCACACAAAGGGGCATCGAAGTCGACCCTTCCAAAATCAAGACCATCTTAGAAATGCCACCACCAAGGACTGAAAAGGAGGTGCGAGGCTTTTTGGGTAAAGTGCAATTCATAAGATGGTTTATCTCAAAATTAACCTTGACTTGTGAACCACTCTTTGGTCTCCTGAAGAAAGGAAAGAAATTCCAATGGGACGGCCGATGCCAAGCTGCTTTTGAACAGATTAAGCAATATTTACAGAACCCACCCGTGTTGTCACCGCCTGAGCCGGGGAAACCGTTGATCTTGTATCTTTCAGTGACTGAAACTACAATGGGTTGCATGCTTGCACAGGAGTCTGAGGGCAAAGTGGAGAGAGCTATTTACTACCTAAGCAAGAAAATGCTACACTCCGATGGAGAAGGCTTGTCTGGCCTTGGTATGGGCTACCAGGAAGCTGCGGCACTACCTGTTAGCTCACTCTGTAATGTTGGTTTCGAGATTAGATCCCATCAAATATCTCTTTGAGAAATCGGCACTTACAGGTAGGCTAGCTTGTTGGTTGCTTCTGCTTTCCGAATTTGATCTGAAATATGTGACGCGCAAGTCAGTAAAAGGGAGAGTGGTAGCAGAGTTCCTAGCCGATCACCCTGTGGAAGGGGATGAAGCAATTGAATACCTATTCCCAGATGAGGCCATTCTGCATGTCAAAGAAGAGTTTTGAACAATGTACTTTGACGGAGCGTCAAACCAATACGAGTACGGGATAGGGGTATTGCTGATAGCACCCGACAATTCCCTCATACCTTTAGCATTCAAACTCCGTTTCAAAGTATCGAACAATGAAGCAGAATATGAGGCATGTATTGCCGGTTTAGAAGCCGCCCCAGAACTAGGGGCAAAACGGTTGGTCGTCATTGGGGACTCGAACCTTGTTGTATCTCAAGCTAAAGGAGATTGGAAAGTCAAAGAAGAAAAGATGAGAATCTACCACCAGACCTTGGACGTGCTGATTCCTCGGTTTGAGAAGCTGAACTTTGCTCATCTGCTAAGAGAGAACAACAGGTTTGCAGATTCACTAGCAACTCTATCTTCTATAATAGACATCCATTTTGGAGTCCGAATGCATCCAATCATCATCGAATCGAAATTTGTACCGGCCTACGAGCTGATTGCTGCCATATATGAGGTTTAAGATGAGAATCCCTGGTATTACGATGTCTGGAATTTCTTGGAGAAAGAAGTGTATCGACCAGGGGAAAATGCCAAAGACAAGAGGGCAATTAGAAGAATGGCTGCTCAGTTCGTCGTCTATGGGCGTAAACTATACAAGAGAGGTCATCTCGGGATGCATAAACTGTGTGTTGATGCTGAAGAATCTAAGTGCCTGATGGAGGCCATCCATGGAGGAGAGTGCGAAGCACATATGAACGAGGTGATGCTAGCCCGGAACATCCTTAGACAGGGTTATTACAGGTCCACCATGGAGGAGGATTGTATTGGCTTTGTCCGGCAATGCCACAAATGTCAGATCCATGCAAATCGCATGAACATTCTGCCGTCGAAGCTGTACAACATGACTTCGCCATGGCCATTTTCAGTCTGGGGGATTGATGTAATCGGGGCTGTCACTCCGAAAGGGTCCAATGGGCATGAGTTCATTCTAGTCGCGATGGACTATTTCATAAAGTGGGTTGAGGCCCAATCCTATGCGGTGTTCAAGGCTTCACATGTTGCAAAGTTCATCAGGAACAGCATCATTTGTCGCTACGGGGTCTCGAACGAGATCATTTCAGTTAATTGTTCCCACTTCAAGAAGGAAGTGATCGACTTGTTGGAGAAATACAACGTGGCTTTTCACAAGTCATCTACATATCGACCGCAGACCAACGGAGCAGTTGAGGCCGCCAGCAAGAACATCAAGCACATTCTGCAGAAGATGGTGGAAACCTACCGGGACTGGCCAGATAAGCTGTCATTTGCTCTGTGGGGCTACTGGACTTCGATTTGAACTTCTACTGGGGTGACTCCGTATTCTTTGGTCTATGGAATGGAGGCCGTTCTACCTATCGAAATTGAGGTTCCGTCATTACGAGTACTGGCTGAGTGTCAGATAGCTTAGGCAGATTGGCAAAAAATCAGGTTCGAAGAACTCATGCTGTTTGATGAAAGAAGGCTGAAAGCACTGTACCATGTCCAGGGTTATCAACGAAGAATCGCCAGGGCTGTCAACAAGAAGGTTAAGTCCAGGAATTTGAAAGAAGGAGATTTGGTGCTCAAAGTCAACTGAGCTCCCATCCATGACCCTAGGGGCAAGTTCAGACCTAATTGGACTGGTCCTTACATCATCAAGTCTATCTGGTCAGGTGGAGCTGTCGTTTTGATGGATCTAGATGGCCTAGAGTTCTCTCAACCGATCAACATGGACAAGCTAAAGAAATATTATCCCTAAGTGGCTCGCTAGGCCGAAAACCCGAAAAGGGTGACCTAGGCAAAAGTTAGAGCATGAAAAATTTGAAATTACAAAAACTGAGCTCGTAAGGTTGAAAACCCGCAAAGGGCGGCCTTGGCAAAAGTTAGAGCACAAAACGAGAGTGTTAATACACGAGTGAACCCAAGCCGAACTACGTAAGGCTTGATTCCCATCTTCGGAATATGTAGGCACCTTCATCCTGAAGTCCAGCCATAAACACTTCCCCGATCAACTTTGTCCATGTGATCATGTCTAGTCATCTTTGTCTATTCAGCATTCCAGAGTTCGGTTGTGATCTCCAGTGCAGTGCTTTTCAGACTAGGGGCAACTTTCCAGTTGCTGGAATCCGGGGTTGTACATCTCAGTGACAGATCTCAGGCATGTCCAATTCTAATCCACATCGAAAATGGTTTTGAAAATTTTTAATAAAAGTTGATTTTGTTCAAATTAATCTTTTTACAACTTAGACCATTTTTGGACCAAACGGAAAATTTTCAGTACCCACAACCTTCAATTTTATTGATTTCAAAACAGAGTTCTTCTGCTCTCTAATACAAAATTGAAGTTGCAATTTTTTTTTTTGTACATTCATAAAGAAAACTTGAAAGTACTGATTAAAGCAAACAAATCCGGGGCATAGTCAGGTGTTCCTGCGTCCCCTCCCAGAGCTAGCCAAAGCCTCTGATGCCAAAGTGGGCCCGACCTGTGCCTCTTCATTGAGCCAATCTAAGCACTCATCAGAGAGGGTGTAGTTGAAAGTAGGAGCGGAGGCCAGAAGCTCTCTCATCCTCCATGCTGTGGCATATCGGGCTAGCTGTGCGCCTCGGACTGGAAATGTGGCAGGGTACTAAATCCCCTCTTCTGGGCAAGTCTGATCATGTCCGAACTGGCGCCAGAAAGGGAACGAAAAATAGAAGACACAGTCTGTCAGGCCAATCAATTGAATCCCGGGCTGGCGGGTCATGCTATAACTCATTGCCGGCAGATTGAGCCAAGGGCAGCACCAAGCGATGCAGTCTGCGGATAAATTACACATCCAGTTGTACCACCATCCCTCATCCGGGGCAACGACTAGACTTCGTCGAAATAAATAGCTGCGAGCCGAATATGCTGGATATGAGTCCACTACTCTCAACTTGTCCATCAGCCATACCTGGAGAGGAATGAAAAATAAGAGATTAAAGAATAGAGAGGCGTACGTTGAGAGAAAAAGTGAGAAAAAGGGTTTTGGAGAGAAAAATCGAGCCTGAGGGCCGAGTGATGTGAGCAATATATATGTGAGATGGGGTGGCAAACATTACCTGTAATAGTAGTGGACTCCCCGCAAACCTAGCCGTCTCCCGGCGATGAAAAGTGTCCAATCCCATCAACGTTTTAGCAAGTGTCATGGCGATGCAACTTTTTCCCTCTTTCAAGCCCGTGGCAACTTCAATCAAACGAGTGCTAAACCCACCAGAGCCTGGGGCAAGCAAGAAATGAGATAGCAAGCATAAGCAGAGCGCATGTCGCCGATAACCCTACCAGTCATGGTCACCACGGTCACCGGCATCAGAAAACTGACAAACTAAGCTTGGAATGTCCAGCTCCCCGTCGCGAATCAATGACCGAGCGTCATGCAAAGTAAGGCCACACATCCGTTCTAAGGCTTGGACGTGGCCAAAGCGGAATTGAGGCAAGATTTCTTCATCGCGCTTCGATTCCATTAAAGCTTGGAAATCCTCGAAAGTGGGACACATCTCTTGCCCGCCAAAGCTAAAGACATGTGTCACCGGATTCCAAAACCTGGTCGCGGCATGGAGGAACGGAAAACATAGCGGGGTGCAACTCAACGTGAATAGTGCATTTATGCCGAAGCTCCGGAAATTCAGCTTTTCCGAGCCATCCAAGTTGGCATTCCAATTTGTGAGATTTTGGACAAGGAACCCTTCCATTTGGTGCAAATCAGTGTTGAAATGAGCAAAACTACGAAGCTGGGGCTTTTGTAGAAGATAAGATGTAAGTAGAAGACATGTGTCAACATTCTGGTGGTTCTTGCCATTTTTGGCCGACCGGCCAAAAAGAGTGCCGACCGACCACCATTTTTGGCCGATCGGCTAGTAATGATGGCCGATGGCCATTTCTTGTGGCTGATGGCCTCTCTCTTTGGCTCCGCCTTCCCTCTTGTCCTTAGAGTTGTCCATTTACTAAGGATGCTGAGAACTTGTGACTGGTTCCACTTCCAGTGCCTTTGGTATTTGATTTTGCGAGGTTGTGCCTGTGTTATTTCAATTTGCTTATCGAGTTGTTGTACTTTTGTTTATTGAGTTTTATTTCGTCTTCTTTAAGTCTTTGTTTTGCTTATCGAGTTGTTTTTACAATTGGTTAGCTTGGCCAATTCTTTGTTTTGCTTATCGAGTTGTTTTGTTGTTAGTTAGTTCACTACCTGATTAATGCGATTCGATTGTTCAGTTTTCAAAACAAAGTTCAATCTCATTTACATTGTTGTGTAATGTGATGCGATGCAATGCGATGTGATGTAATGAAATGTGCAAGTATAACACTTTTTGAACAAAAAGCAGCTGTTTCATTCCATTCATGTTTTTCCTTTGCAAAAAGTACATAGTTTTGAAAAAATAAAACCTACCTGAGGCAGTACAATGTGCTCAAACTACCAGTAAAAAGGAAAATAAAGCAGAAAAGCAGAAAAATAACAAAATGTTTGAACAAAGCAAAAGAAAAGAAAAGCAGCAAATGTCTGGATCAGCATCAGTCATATCAAGCATGAGAGTCTGTCCTGGTCCTCTTCCTGGACGAAGGTCCAGGATCACCACCGCCGGCTCCGTACTCAGAATCTGAGCCATCCCCAGCCTCATCCTGAGACGACTCTGCCTCTGTATCAGGCTCGTTATCATCTGGAATAGGCGCTCGTGAGCTACTCCCAGAATGAGTGTGCCCGGCTCTGCCGTGGTGGCGTACAGAAACCCCCCACCTGACTCCCCCTCCTCCTCGAGCAGATACAGAAGGTCCAGTTGGAGCACCTCCTGCAGCCGGTATCTGGAATGGAGCCTGAAAAGAACAGTGGGCAAACACATTAGCTATGCTATACAGAATCAGGTATGAATACCGAATACAGTGTGTGAATACAATGTGTGAATGTTGTGAGCAGTGTATCAGTACCGAATACAGTGTATGAGTTACAGCGTACCAGTGCCGTGAGTGCTGTGTATCAAGTGCCGTGTTGGCAATGCGATGCATCAGATCAGTATGGAACAAATTATGCAGAGTTTCGGGACTAAGTTTGAAGGAACTTACTGGGATCCCATAGATGGCCAACAAGTCTAGGCTCCGCTGCAACATCTCTATCACCAAGGCATTCAGCTCATGAGACTGGCGAGTGTACTCGATGGAAGCCTGCAAAAGTGTTGAAGGCATTAATATCCGGCGGAATATCAAATGAATTGAAATGACTGTATAGAATGCAAAGTATAGCAGTACATACCAGGGTCGAGCCGTAGACTCCGACAGGCTCATGGTCAGCCGGAGGAGGAGCGAAAGGTATCTGGTAAGTCTCTCCACCCTGCGCTCGGCATGTCATCATGGTGGGCAGTGCTAGCCACTCGGCTCCCTGCCCTCTCTAGGACCCACTCCTGCCTCAGGCCCGAGCCGCCCTCGCTGCTCCTACTCCGGCCGCTGGCGCTGCAGGCCTCTCCCTCTCGACTCAGCGAGCACCGGTCAGAGATGGCATCAGATAAGCCTGGATGTACTCGGCATAATCACCCTCATCTCTGAAGGAGTCCGAATCCCAACCTATCGTGAAATCGGCCATCTCCTGCAGGGTGTACATCTCTATCTGCCTCATGTGCAAAGGAGGCAGCATTGGAACCACAGGCTCCGGTAAGCCGAGAGTCTACCGCAGGAAGCGCTCCCCCAAATACCAAGCCCGGCAGACCAGGCCCTCTAGCAGAATCCTGAATCAGGCAGTCTCCTGAGCGCCTGCATACCGATCCCTCACCACGTCCGACAACGGAGCCCAGGGCTGCCAGGTGATCTGTAAATGATATACAGTTTGTTATCTACTGTTAAAAGAATAATGTACAGTGAAGCTTAAATGAACTGTAAATTCTAAAATACCTCTGCGACGGTGATGGTGTCGAAATATCGATGGAAGAATATGAAAGACTCCGGTGGCCTTCGCTCGCATCTCACGTCGAAGCGGTAAGAGAAAGGAATGCCAAGGGAGACCTCCTCATCTGGCACTGGGGCAAGCCTCGGGAAGTAGGCATATACCCACAACTACAGAGTGTAACAAGGCAAACATCAGTATGCTTCTCAGATAAAGCAGAATGCAGAATAAAGTAGAAATCACAAAACCGTGTATTGTGCAGTTTATTATGCAGAGTGTATAGTGTGTGCAGTGTACAGTTGGTGTAAAGCAGATTGCATGTTTGCAGTGTGTGTAGTATACAGTCAGTGTAAGGCAGATTACGTGTTTGCAGTGTGTGCGGTCTACTGATAATGTAAAGCAAAAATGTAAATTAGAAGGGGAAGGTGTACCTCCGAGGCCCGCCAGTAGCCTCCGAGCAACTGTCCGCTGCAGTGAGAGGATGAGCTCATATATCCGTAGAGAGTAGCCAAGCCTGCTCCACCCCAGTCGTAACGCTGGATCCGCATCACGTCAACCAATGCACTCAGCAGACAAAGCGGGACAGTGTCCGCCCGGTCGGCGAAGAGCGTGGTCCCCAGCAGGAACATGAGAAAGCCACGAGCATACTGCTCCTCCTCCTCCCGAGTAGTAGGCGCCGGGATTCGGAAGTGATCCTCGAACCAGGAGTACCTCACAAACCCTGGCTGGGCAAGAGGTGGTTGATCGCCAAACAAGTATAGCTGAGCCGCGTCCCACTCATCCATATCTGTATCAAAGGGGATCGGATCACCCCCTACTCCGATGCCTGTGAGCATGGAGAAGTCAAAGGAAGTCATCGTCATCTCCCCGGTGGCAGAAAGGTGGAAGGAGTCGGTGGTGTCCCACTACCTCTCCACCAAAGCAGCAAGAAGGGGACTGCTCGTAGTGAGGCGCGAGAGTCCCATGCAGAAGGTCCCAAAGTCGGCCTGGTTGACGATATGGCGAACCGCATTGGGTAGCTCCATGTACCATCCTCGAGCAACGGTATTTCGATACCCCCGGAAGGCATAGGAATCTCCCTTTTTTCAAAACAAACAGTTGCGAAGCAATGTTAGAAATACAGTTTTGAAAAGCATTCAGAATTGATGAAAATGCAGTGTGTATGCTTGTGTTCAAGATTATACAGATGTCGTACGTGGGTGCGCTCACAGATGAACTACAACATATGATCTATCAGTGTGTTTGGGTTATTCAGTTGAAAATGCAGTGTATGTGCATGTGTTTGAGAGCATACAGAATTGATGAAAATGCAGTGTGTGTGCATGTGTTTGAGTTTGTACAGATATCGGGCGCGGGTGTGCTCGTGGTAAACTACAGCATATGATGTATCAATGTATCTGGTTTAAGCAGTTAAAGAACATGATTGACTATTGCAGTTATATGTTCTACGTTGCGGAAAATGAAACAGAGGGAGAGTGTACCTCAGAAGTGCTGTGGGACAGATGTGACTCTGGCTCACGCAATAGAAGCTCTGGTGGCGTGCACCTGGCATAGCTCCTGAACTGGCAGAGGCCATCAGGAGACAGCACTTGTATCGCCGGTCTGTAGGTCGCCGGGTCGAATGGTCAGACACTGAGAGGTAAGAGCTCGACCTCAGGGTCTACATCCATCTCCGGGGGAGCCCCACCCTGTGGAATCTCGTCTGCCATCTCAGAAAGAGTGCAAAAATGGCCGAAAGTGTCGAAAATGGGCGAGAATGTGAAAAGTCAACCCAAAAGTTAACCCCGAGAGGGTGAAAAATGGAAGGAAAGGTCGAAGTCTGGAAAAGGGCACAAAGATCGAGGTAAACTCGTGGGGAACAAGCCCCTAGTGGTGGAAATCGAGAAAGAAACGCCGAAAATCGAGTTTTGTTCGGTTTAAAGTGTGCGAAACGGGAAGGGTTTCGTGAATCGAACAACGAAAAAGGCTCGAAAACACGGCAAAAACTCGGATCGAAGGTTGGGAAATCACCTAGAGGGAGAGAGGAGTGATTTTCGAGCTAGGGTGAAGTAGAAATATAAGGTTTGGGACCTTATATTTAATGAACCGTAGCCAAAGGAAAAAACTGCCCCGACATTGCCATTTTTGGCCGGTCGGCCAAATTGTTACCTGGTCGGCTAAATATTTGGCCGATGAGCTTATTTTGTGGTCGATTGATGGCCGGTGGCCTCCCCTTGTGGTCGATGCACCTCCCACACCCTTGTTTGGGTCAATTATGTGGTTTGGGACCTTCATTACTCAAGACAGTGCACTTTTGAAGCTTAACCGGCCTTTGTGTTGACCTCGAGCCGTGTCTTCTATGTGTGATGCTCGGTGCGCGTAAGGTGTATCCTTTCTCGTATCCTTTTGTATTTTGCGAGTTCTGTAAATTGCTTTGAATAGCTTGCAATGTTTTGTTATGACTGTAATAAGCGCGCTTATTACGCGTCTTGCATTGAACAATGCCTCGTCTTGTTTTGAAGTTGCATCTCAACATTGCGAGTGACATTCCTTTACCATGCTTATGCTGAGCATGTGCCTCTCTTTGTTCTTGCATTGTTACACATATTGTATACGTTGTCGCGTATGCTTTACTTACATGTGTTTATGCCTCTCTTGCATTGTTACATACATTGTATACGTTGTCGCGTATGCTTTACTTACATGTGTTTATGCCTCTCTTGCATTGTTACACACATTGTATACGTTGTCGTGTATGCTTTACTTACATGTGTTTATGCCTCTCTTGCATTGTTACACACATTGCGTACGTTGTCGCGTATGCTTTACTTACATGTGTTTATGCCTCTCTTGCATTGTTACACACATTGCGTACGTTGTCGCGTGTGCTTCACTTACATGTGTTTATGCCTTTCTTGCATTGTTACACACATTGCGTACGTTGTCGTGTATGTTCCACTTACATGTGTTTATGCCTCTCTTGCATTGTTACACATATTGCGTACGTTGTCGCGTATGCTTTGCTTACATGTGTTTATGCCTCCTTTGCTACATCCATCGTATGCGTTGTCGCGCATGTCCTCCTTGCATTGTTATGCTTGTTTCAAATTGCATTGTTATACATTCCCCGGCTTGCGTTGTTGCGCATGCCCTCTTCGCATTGTTATGCGTATGCTTTAATTGCATTGTTATGCATCCCCCTTGGCTTGCATTGTCGCGCATGCCCTCTTCGCATTGTTATGCTTGCTTTAATTACATTGTTATGCATCTCCCCCGGCTTGCGTTGTCGTGCATGCCCTCTTCGCATTGTTATGCTTGCTTTAATTGCATTGTTATGCATCTCCTTCGGCTTGAGTTGTTGCGCATGCCCTCTTCGCATTGTCATGCTTGCTTAGGTTGCATTGTCATGCACCCCTCCGCATTGTTATGCGTCACGCTTAGGTTGCAGTGTCATGCACCCCTTCACTTGCGTTGTCACGCACTTTTCACTAGCATTGCTATGCGTGTTTCTAACGATATTGTACTTGTTAAGTTTCTTTCTTTTGCAGGCACGATATTGTATGTACGGTTCATTTGAATCTGGCGCGACCAGACGAACCAGACAGGTATTGTATTCTCCGTGTGACCAGACAGGCATTGTTACACATTGTATTCTCCGCCCCTATTGATTTAAATATTGGAAGTTTGAAATTGATGAGATTGTAAAATATTTTTGAGAACATGATGATTTAGAAATAGTGCATTGAAATAAAGTTTTCTTTCATTATTGGCATTATGTATGCATTTTTTTTTTTTTACGTTGAAGGAATTGGCATATCTGTATATACTTTGTGAGGAATCTCTACCTGGCTCTATGCTCACCCCTATGGGATTTGGTGCAGGTGAAGATGTGGTGACTCCGCTAAGCTAAGGGCGTGGAAATGTTTTGAAGAAGAGTAGTTTAACTCTTATTTTGTTGTGATATTTTTGTAAGCCAAGGGCTAATGTGTTTGGGTCCGAAAGACCGTTATGTGTAACTGTAGGCACCCCATTTTTTGACCGTCCTCAAGACTTGGACATCATCGTTTGAACACTCGATGATCATCCATGTTCGTGTTCGTTTTGAGTTCCCGGAGGTCTTGGCCTCGCGTCTTGCCTCAAGATCTCTCAACTTGACTATTTTGTGCTTGGTTGTGGACCAAGCACTTGTGTTTTTTCTTTTGAGGGAAGAGGGTGGCTTGTTGGCCATGTCCTCAACCCACCGGCCAAGGCATGAAGCCATCGGCCCCTTGTTCTTGCCATCGGCCAAAGGTGTTGGCCGATCGGCACTTTTGCAGTCGGTCGGCCACCTTTCTTGGTCAATCGGCCATATTTTGTGGCCAAACCCTTTCCATCTGCTTTTAGCAGATATTTTATGCCAGCTGTCACAGCTAGCATGCACAATTCACCCCCTCCATACACGTGTATGGGGGGATTTACACCTTGTGTTAGCTTCTCCAAGAAGCTTAGGAATTGGATTCCTATAAGAGGAGAGCCTCCCCTCCCTTTCCAAGGGTTCCAGAAATTGATATACAAGTTAGATATATCTCTCTATATATCTCCCTCTCTCTAGATTTGTGTGAGTATTTGAGCTCAAAAGTGTGTTTTATTCTTACTATTGCACACAAACACCTAGCACTACACTATCCTTGGTTGCTGAGGTGCTAAGAGGTTGATTTTGGACTTCTTGACTTGGTTTTGATCAGAAGGAGGTGCTGGAGTGGTGTTCTTGAAGAGGTTTTTCAAGGGTGAGAAACAATCCTCTTTATTCCCCATTCTTGCATAAGCTTTTAGCCTATCTTGCATCTGTTTTGAGCTTAACTTATAACTAATAAAAGTTCTGTTTTGCATGCTTTTAATCTTTGTTTAAAGTCACTTTTGTGTTTGGGGTTGTCTACCCCCTCTTAGGCCTTGTTTGGCCTTGTTTTGTGCCTTTACTTTTGAGCTTTGGAACCATCTCATTTTGACCTTCTCACCACTGAAACCCAGAGGATTTTCAGTGGTGGAGAAGTGGTTTTCAGGTCTTGAATAGGAGAGGGACACCCCTCTCTCCTTATGTCTGATATGCTTATGTTAATGGCTCTTAATGTTAGCATGTTTACTTAGCCTGTCTCGGTTCCATTTCAACACTTTTTAGTGACTTTTAGGACCTGCCTTAACTTTATTCCATGTTTGTTTGATAGCATCTTGCATGCTTCACATACTTGTAGAGTAATCTTGCATGTTTGCATAACATGCATCTTGTGTTTGGACCATAATGCTCGCGTATTTTGGCTCAACTTCATGAAGCTTCTAGCCTTTTTTAACATGCTTGAGCTCTGTTTTTCATTGTTTTGGTCATGCTTACATTGTTTTGTATAGCTACCATGCAATCTAGCTTGTTAGCTTTAGGTGTTTGAGTCACTAGCATGCTCTATGTGGATCATTTCAGTGGTTTGGCATCACTTGTAATGTTATTTCAGTCCATGTTTCATGCTCAAACACTTGCACTTATTACTCCTTTAATGTTTTAGAGGGTTCGTGTTTTATGCCTCATGAATGTGTCATTGTGTATGCCATCACGCTTAGGCCTTCGGGATGCCATCTAAGTGGGTATTTGGGCTTATTTTGACATATCATAGCTTTGATTTTCCTTGGTTAAGTCTTGCCATGTTTGGTTGTAATAGGTGTAGTGCAATTGCCCCTTTTGGCCTTGTATGCGTCTTGCTTTGTGCTCACCTTTCTAACATGTTTTGGCCTCATCCCATGCACGTTCCAGCCTTGTTTTGGCCTGCCTTGGGATTGTTTTGGGTCACCTTAGACCTTCGGGGATTGGTTGACATGGCCATGGTTCAAGTCCCTTGGCTAGCCTTGAGCTTTAAGTCCATTAACATGCCTTGCTTGTGTTATGTGTTTGATTTGGCATCACTCTTAACATAATTTCAGAGCTTAGGGTGTCATCATACTATCATGATTGTCACCCCTTGCTCATGTTTGGGTGTTGTGACCTTATGCTTAAAGTAATGGGCCATTAACATGCATGTTTGTACGTGTATTTCATGCCTTTGTCGCATCATTTTGGCCATTATTTTTGGTGCGGCTGAGGCCTATCCATTTTCAGTATAAGTCCATAAATCATGTGGTTTGTGTGTTGATTGCATGCTTATCGCGTTGCATGTTGTTGCATGCTCGTCGTTGGTATAGTTGTTGCATGCTTATCGCATCATATGCTTAGTTTGCATTTTGCATGCTCACTAGCTCACATCTTGTCGCATTGTATGTTTAGGTTGCATTGCATTTGACGTGCTTCTTACCTTTGCCTTGTGTGCATATTTGAATCCTATTGCATTTGGCATGCTTAGGTTGCATAACATTGCATTTCCATGTTGCATTGTATTTTGGCATGCATGCATTGCATTGTGTTTGGCTTGGGGTGTCAAACCAAACACAAGGATCGGGGGACATTTCATACTTGTAAGTGACGAAACATGCCTCAATCCTCAGTTGCCGACATTCTTGATCCAACATGATAGAGTGTGAAGCATTCATATGTGTTTTGTGCATCCATTTCACATTAATGTGCACACTTGGCTCCTTTGGCCATCATGCATTGAAATGCGTGATTGATGGCCCGAGGGTCGAGAACCATACTCCTTTGAGTCTTAAACATGATAAGGAGGGTGGTGGTGCAAGCATTGCCTTGAAAATGTATTGCCATGCTCTGTTTGTCCTCTATTGCAGCAAAAACAAGATTCTGTAGGTCTTTCTCCCTTTTATTTACCAGCTTTCGATGGTTAGTTTAGGGCATATTTCAATTAGCATACTTATGCTTGCATGTTTTCATCATTCATCTGTTTTGCATGCACCAGGCTCGGCGCATCATACAAACTGCATCATATTTCAATACCAAGTTGAATACATGTATCAATTGTTACATTCATATGTCATCTTAGATAGTTAAGCCTATTTCTAGTTGCATTTTGCATGTGTTACATTAGCCATCTTAACATGAACTAGGATCATGTATTGATTACTAACTAGCTTTTGTTTTGGCTCGGAGTACTCGGTAAGTGTTTATACTTTAGCATCTTGCATGAGTGTGAGTGTTGCCATGATAGCATGTTTACCATGAGGCTATTTGCTTATGTGATATAACTGCCTGAATGCTTGTGGGTGAAGGTTGGATTACTTGAATTGGAACAATTCATTGAAATGCGAGTTTTTAAGCCCACTTGAGGGTGGCAAAATCTTGTTTTCTAGGCCCACTTGAGGGTGGCAAATCCACGTCTTGGCTACTTGCGAGTAACACCTTCAAACCATTTTCAAACAAACAAACATGAGATGTTTTGTTCCAACTTAGGCGATCTAGTCTATACTTGTGTGTTGTGCGCATCACATAGTAACTTTAGGCTAATACACCAGAATACGAACACATGTGTTTTCGAAAACAAAATATCATGTTTAGTAGTGGCCGATCTTTGATCGGGTGAGCGGGGGTGCTCATAGATGACCTTCCCCAATCGTACCCAAGTTCCCGAGCTGAGGCAACTTTGGTGAACACATGGCCTTAGGCAATGAGTCAGGGTTTCCTAAATTTTCCAAAAAATAAAATATTTAGGTGGCGATGCAGTATCTGGCAAAGCAGTCCATGTTTGGCACTTCTTTCTTAAAAATCAGTTTTCCAAAACGATTTGCCGGATTTGGACTCTTTGGTGATTTATCAATCTCACATTGCACATTGTGAGATTAGATTAAGAACCGTGACATTTGAGTCCGAACTATAGCATGAGGGCCACCGAGCGCGTTTACAGTAACCAGGCTATTGCCATGGAACTTGTAAGCCCTTGAGGGCCTTATTCGTTGTGATTCAATGATTTCTTTTACATGCTATAAATTCATGTACTAGTTTGTAAGTAAATGTATAATGGCATGTGAGAATACTTTGGTAAACATTAAGAACTATGTAAATGGAATTGGTTAGTATCGCATTGTGGGAAGTGGGTTAATGTAATAGTTATGCGGGATTTTTTTTTTTTCGGGCGTGACAATATCCGATACATATATATATCACCCTATTTGAAGTATGCGTGCTTCATAACATAAATGTCTACATTTATTCAGACATGAACGATGCCACTATGCACCTCTTCAATCAGAAAGTTATGAATTTTCATGATACAAGTTGTGAATCAACAATTTTTTTTGTGTGTACTTCGCAACTAGAAGTTACAAATTATTTTAGTTATGTTATGAACCGTATGATATAAATATCATGTTATAAGCCATTTG